>VXBU01018533.1:186067-203960 GCA_013400315.1 Bombycilla garrulus | reverse complement strand
AGGTCCACAAACAATTAAGGGATTGATTCTGGACCCTTACATGTGTGTGGTGTGAGTGCACATACTCATGTGTGTTTGTGTGTGCACAATTGTTTTGCTTTATTTTTTTGAAGTTGTTGGCCGTTTAGCTCCTAATTTTTTTGGGGATTTCCTGATTTTCCTTAATCTTTCTGGCTGTGCATTTTCTCATTCTTTGAGCTGGTTTGGAAAACAGATAACCAAAACAGATACTGAATCCATTTTTCAGTCCGTCTTCCTCCTCCTTTTCCTCCTCCTTCTCCCTTTTCATTCCCCTTTTATTCTCAGGGTTCATAAAGCCCTGGAACTATATATTTATATATATATAAATATATATATAAAGATAAGCCTCTTTTTTAAAAACAAAAAGTAAAACGTTTACAATTGAAGAATCATCTTGTGAAAATAGGTTTGTTTGGAGGGGGGTTGTGTGTGTGCAGTGCTGCTGTTTTCTGGATACTTTAATGGAGCATGTCCCATGTACCCTCTGAGGTTCTGCACTACCCACCTCTGTGGCCCATCCTCACCTCTCTGCTGCTCTGCTGTTTTACCTTCACTTGGACCTTAAACACAACTCACGGACACTATGCAGAGTCTTCAAGAGGCAATAAACAGAACAGTATTAACCTACTTTATGGAGGTTTGATCATGCTTCTTTGTACAGTTTGTTTTTTTTTTATTTTAAAAGGATTGTAATAAAATGGCTTTTTTTTTTTGTAGAATTAAATAGAATTATTAAAATCAAGTGAAAGGTTGACTGTTGGTGTTAAGCAGGAGGGTGGACAGGTTGGTCCAGCAAAAAAAAAGAATCTTCAGCCGTAAAGGTATTTTCAAATCCTTCTTACGGAACCTTCAATTGCACAGGTTATACCTGAAAAATATAAAGGTCTTCAGCTTCCGTGAAGAGTTACAGAACGACAGAACATGAGAGTAACCTAATTCTCTCCTCCCTGAGCAGTAAACTGTCTCTTCAAGAGCTCTACTTCCCTTGCTTGTTTATGCAAGGGGAATTTGGGGTGGAGGGTGGCTCCTTTTTTTTTGTTTGTTTTTGGTTTTTTATTTTTGTTTCTTCCTTTTTAGTCGTGGGTGGCTGCACTCCTTGAGAGGCTCATAGTATCAGTCTTTCCCTTTCTAGCTGTGACATACATTGAGCACATGTGGAATAACAGCAGGGAGTAAACATGTGCTAGTTGGTATACTGGGGCCTTCACGTTTCTATCACAGTAAACATCTTTTAGAGGAAAGAGCTGTTAACAGAATATTCTAGATTGTTTGTTTGAGTCCTCTTAGTGTCTTGTAGCTCACAGGAACCTTACACCTTACACAACCTAGCACCCTTTCAGAATGTCTAGGTTGCACCTCACAGTTGTAAAATTCGTGAAGTAAAGAAAATATTTTTTTAAAAAGACCAAGTGAGTTGACAGATTTGCAGTTTGCCTCCCTTCTGATAAGTTGCTCCTCTGGTTGGTGCTTCCATTACTAGTTTGGATATAAGTCTATGCATAGTGGTCACAGAGGGAGACAGGATTTGAAACATCACATACATGTGTTCGAACATTGGGTATTGATGCTGTGTGATGACCTTGCTTACGGTTCATTTGTACAAACGGGCACACTTGTCTCATGTATTCACTCCCTACTTACCTACTGCTTCTGAAATAGTGAAACGCAAAGAATGGCCTGGGGATGCAAGGGGGGTGTCTTGTTTTTACTTAAAGGAAAAAACACCAACAAAGCTAGCCCAGTACCCAGGCAGTGTTTCCCATTGAAGGTGAACTCCACAGATGTCAGCTTTATACACTTTATTTTCTTCAGTACTGTGTGCTGAAAATCACATGCTAAATTTCCATACAGTTGCACTAACACTACCTCCATATGTGTGTTTGGAAGCTTGTGCTGAAAAAATGGTCAACATAGTAGTGGATTACAGTAGTGCCAATACACTGATGGTGATACAACTATTTTTGTATGTTTTAATGTTTGAAAGAGCCAGTTAGAAACTCCCATTTGCAAGAATAAGTTTCTTAGACTACATTTGATGAAATTTTGTTCTTTGTAACACTGGAGATCTTCTGTTCAACTTACTGTGTTTATAATTGATGTCTTGCTGTCAATGTATGGATTGTATTTTAATCCTTGTATTTAATGTTTTACCATGTTTTATAAAATCTTTTCATGTAATGTTACACCTTATCTGTAAAACAGTGTCAGTGCCTGATGTTTACGTTGACTGTTACATTTTTTGTTCTGAGCTGATGATCAATCTCGAAGCCTTTTCTCCCACTCCGTGTGCTATCTTTGCCATGTGATGTTTACTCAGGAAATAACCTCTGGAACATCTGGGTATGTCAGACGCAAAGGAGATACTTCCTCAGATGTTATACCGGACTACAAAATCCAACCAATGCAACCAGTGACGCTTGCTAAATTCCCTCATTGCAAAAATCTGTCAGTTAAATACATAAGGGACCATAAGGGCTTAGAGAGACTTTGAAGACATATTGTACAGTATCTTTCTCATGGCTCACTCTTTTTGAGAAGGTTTATGGGCTTTATGGCTGGTGTGAGACACACGACCCACTCCTGTTCTCTCTATGGAATAGTAGGTGCTCAGACAGGTAACTTCTGTTGCTACTGTCTTTTTTAATTTTTAATTTTTTCACTGTTCTAGGAATTGTTTTAAACTGAACACTGCAGAATTTATAACCAGGTGTTTGCTGCCTTTTCCTTTGTTTTATTTCTTTAAATCTTTCTTAACCTTTTGAGGGTGGCTTTTGGAGCATTCTGATGGTCGATCTACTATTGGAAGTCTCCAAGCCTCTCATGTTTCTAATTTGAGTTAAAAAGCTTTTGTTTTGTTTATTTGTTTAAAAGAATGACACAAATTAACTGTGAAGATTTCGGGTGGGATTTGCTGTTGCACTATTTTGGGTGACTTATTCTCCCTTTTTTTACGGAAATGTGTTCTAACAGTTCACACTTTGTTACTGTTCTTTGCAAAACTTTTCAGGAGCCAAAAAAGTCAAACAATCCAGAGAAAACCCCTTCTCCCCTTTCCGATGGCAAGAGTGAGAACTTATGAAAAATCCTTGCGAATGTTCCTTCCTAAACTTTTCCCCCCAGTAATGCAAGCGGGTAAAATGGTAAATGCAGCAGTTTGGTGACATCCAAAACCGACCTGTTGTCAGGTAAATTGACACTTTTCTCTTCTTACTCTTTCATAAGTTTGCTAACTTATCTGTCTTCCTTTCTTCCCATCCGTTCATTTTGGTGATACTCGTTGAATGATTTCTTTAACCAGATTTAGAGAAAACTCTGCTTTACTTCCTTATTCCCCCTCCTTATACTTGTTGACTTTTAAGAAAACTGTCACTGTACTTTGCTTTACTCAGGTGAGACAAAAGAGAGTCCCTCATGCAACTGTATGAGGGATAGTTTTGTAATACATGAATTCCACTTCCTCTTGGTCAGTTCTAGATAGTTTGTCTTCAATTGTACTATTTTAGCTTAGTTTTTTTGCTTTCTATTTGCTAAGTGAACATAAAATGTAACTGCAGAAGTAAGTAGTTGATAAGAATGAAAAACTAGTACTAAGAATGTTAATTCTATTAAAATTCAATAGAGCAGGATCCTGTAAAGAGGACAGATGGACGAATATGTGTGCTGCAGAAAAGGACTGTTGAGCTGATGATTTCTGTTTGTGGAGGATGGGGTGACACATTTTATCTTGCTATTACTGCTGTATCAAAGCACTTGTACATTTTATCCTTCTCTGGTAACTCTCTCCCTTAATCTCAAACAATATAAAAGTACTGGGTACTTAATTTTTTTTTCTTAATTTAAGGGGGAGAATATTGTATTTTACTTAGAGGTAAAATATCAGACAATTGGAATACCATTCCAAGTTGAAGAATATTAGCCTACAAACAGGCTTCCAAGTTTCCTGATGCAGTATTATATTTCCCATGACATCTGTAAAGAATTAGCACTTGTTTCAGATTATTTTTCTCTGTACATTAATTACTTCTCTATACCATCATGAAATAGTCCATTTTTCATAGTCTCAGTTTATATTTTCCTGAAAGAAAGCAAACTTACCAGCAGTATAATGTATTTCAGCTTCAAATTAAGGTGGGAGGGAGTAATTTTAGAGCCAAATTTTGCTCTCAATTACAGTGACATAAACCTGGAATCACTCAGTCAGTGGAGTGATATCCAATTTCACTGGTATAATTGAGTGTATAATTTGTGTCTTTTAATTTTACTTGCAAGGTAATTTTACAAACCTGTTATACTTATGTTTCCAATGCTTTTTCCTTTCAGACACACCCACTTCTTGCGTCTCAGCATTGGGCAGGCCTATTCCTTTATTTGTGTATATTTTTGTGCATCAGCTGCTATAGGACACGGGTGTAACACTTTCAGGCATGTGGTTGGGTGTCTTTTTGGGGTTTGTAATGATGTCTAAAAATAATAATTTCTTTTCCTCAGATTTATAAATTAATTCATGTTGGATCACAGTTTTGCATCTCTAACCTGATTTTAGATACTTATTATGTGAAGATTTTCTTGAAAGAAATACAGTAATAGTTCTTTGCAGAGTCTGCAATTGATCTTTGGGGGGGAGAGTTGACCAAAATTTACTGCATTCTGCAGTAGTTAAATGTTACTTGAAAGGTGGTTTTACAGATCATGCTCCTTGCCCTTTATGGAATGGCTTTCAAAGCCTTGTATTTATCTTGGTTGTGCCCAGTGCTTTGCCTAGTGTATGGGGAAATGTAGAACTTGAATAGGCCATGACTTCTTAGACAAGGGATGATGATAATGTGCATGCTGAACAAGAACTTCTTCTGTATGCCCTTCTGCTGCAACAGAATAATAAAACTGGTAGGTGGCAGCAGCAGCAGCAGAAGACACTCATGACTGTGACCTGAGAAACCTCCAATACTGGGAGAAACAGATTGCAAAATACTAACTGGAGTAAGGGGAATGGAGAAGAGAGGCAGAGTCCCTGAACTGTCCCTTTGAATGGTGAGTCTGATTTACAGAATTCTGACCATCAAAAGACTGTGTAATACATTGATCTATCTTAGTTGATGTTTGGTTATGTGATGCACTAATTCTCATCTTTTGATTCAACATTCCAGTTTCCCCTCTGCCTTTATAAGGCACAGTACTTGTCTTAAAAAATTAAATTTCACCAAAATTGCCACAGAGTACTGGAAAATAAGGCTGAAAGGAATTTATCTAGCTCAGTCATTGTCTGCTCCACAGAAAATTGGTCATATTTCTGCCATTGGTGAAATATTTATTGTAAACTAGTTTAAAAACCAAGGAATAAATGTGGAAGATTTTGCAATCCTATGGAATTTTATTTTTGAAGATAAAAAACATCCTTACTGTCAGCCAATGATCAGCAAAGTGGAAAATGTTATGGATAGAGAATTGATTAGAATCTTGTTAAATATAATAATGAGCAAAGTCTGTATGTGGGACGAAGCTCATAGAGAAAGGGTTTTAAATCCAGTCAGGTTGTACATGTGATGAAGAGAAATAATTCCTGATAGTAGAGGCGAAGAAGTCTGAAGCCTATGTCAGTCTGTCATCAGAGACCGAAATGAGGCAGGAAAATAGCTTTTTGCTGATCTTGAGCATTCTGAGCTGTTTCTGTAAGGAGGAATCTCACCAGGCTTTCCGTACATAATATATGCTAGGCATACTGGCCTCTGGGAACTGGATCTTAGGGAGAAGAGCTGAAAGGTCCATTGATGCACAAACTGTAGCACCTGCCTACTTGAATGGGCGGTGATGTGTTACTGCACTGAGTTTACATGATAGTTACGTTTGGGAAGAAGGGTGTTCTCCTGGCCCTGGACATGGGCTTGTTTGCCCCAATATGCCTCTAACTGCTGCTTCTCAGCATAGTAGGAGACAAGAGGCACATAAATGTATGTGAGCTTTTTTAATGAGCAGAGACCAAGGTGACTTAGTCACTGGTCAGGAAAGAATTGTTTTGTTGGTTTTTTTGTTATAAATGGAGGCATTTAGAACACTTTCAGATCCTCCATGGTTCTCCATGTGGCTGTCATTACAAAAGAGTTTTGGTTTTGTTTTTTTCCTTTTAGATGTGACATACCAAAGCATCCTGTTTTCTGCAGCTTTGATGTGGTAGAGATTTGAAGAAGGCAGATTATTTTTCATTCTTGTCATAGACTTCCACAGACAGGCAAGGGGTGATATTTGTGAAAGGAGGGAATGGATAGGTTCCTCATGCTGACTGAATAGTAGGTGATGGATTAGGCTGATAAAAAAGTTAACATTCACATTGCACCCATGCAAGGCGTTTTCAAGGTATTTCTGCATCCCTCCTTTGTTCCCTTTAGAAACAGCACATGTGTTACTAGAATATTCAGAGTCTGCATAGTAATATGTCAGCGTATTAAGCTCTGCCAAGTCTATGCATGAAGGGCTTATAAAAGATTTATGTGAAATTCTGTGTCTCCTTTTTTATTTGGAGGCACGTTGCTGTATGCAGCTATGTACAATATTCTGTCTTAGGCTAATAGATATTTTTTTGCTTTTTTGGAAGGAGGGAAGTGTGGTTGGGCAGTTAAATATATAATACTGTTATCCATTTCTCTAGGAAGCAGAACGGCTAAGAAAAAGCATTTCTATGTTAGACAAATTACAATATAATTGAGGTTTTTAATACAGGAATGAAAAAGAAATGTTTTATTAGAGGTCATTGGACTTTTTTTCAATTAAGTGTTTTAATAGCAAGAAACTAATTTTACAGAATCACAGTATTGGTTTGGTGGGAAACAGACCCCTGAGACCATCAAGTCCCATCCTTTGAACAAACACCATCATGTCAGGTAGCCCATTGGCATGAAGTGCCACATGCAGTCTTTTCTTAAACACCTCCAGGGTTGGTGACTCTACAACTTCCCCAGGCAGCCCATTCCAGTGCTTGACAACCCTGCTGTGAACAAATTCCTCCTTATGTCCAATGTGGACCATATCCACTGTTGTAATACATGAAATTAAATAATAGATAAATTAATTTATCACATTTATAAATTTCCATGCTAATTTCCAGAATTTATTAGGACAATCCCTCTTGTAAAAATTAGCATTTGTTGTTAGAAAGGGAGGGAAGATCCATGTTACATAAGCCAGTAATCCAGTTGCTGCTGCCTCTTCGGCCAGTCATACATTTCTTCTATGCAGATTTCCTGGAAGCAGTGACATTGCTGACCTTCCTTGATGCCTAGTTTATCTGTGTCATAAAATAGTTGCATTCTGGGAAAAGAGGAACTGAAGAGGTGAAAACTGTCCATGGTGTTCCATGTACTGAGCGGGAAGATGCTCTGAAGCAGAGAAAGAAGACTAAGCAGTAGCTGTGTGCACAGTTATCCTTTCAGTTCTGTCATACCAATGTAGTGGGAGGCCAGGAGTCCAGATGAATGTTTCAGTTATACCTTGATGAGTAATGCAGATGTCACATTGGCTGTGCAGCTGTATATATTTCATATCTGTAAATATTTCATTTACAAGAAGTGCGGTTTGTCCAAGAGGGTGTGGGCAGTTTCCCCTCCTCGCTGCTACTGTGCAAAGCACTGACTAGTAGTTTTTATTCATTCTCTGGATTCTTTCTTTTAGTGGTATTGTGCATTAAGCCTGAGGAAACTTGGTGTGCTTGTGTATATATTTTCCCATGCATCTAACAAACACAAGGCAACAGAAACAACACAAATGTTACAGTTATCCCGCCCACTGACCTTTACAGCATTGTATGGGAGGAGTAGTGCATTTGTAATGTGGTGTAAGAATGCTTGTCCATGCCCAAATGGAAATGGTTTGCTGGATGGCAAATACTGAACCTTTATCAGTGGGAGAACTAGGCAGGAAAATTCTGCAGTTTGACTTTGCTAAACTTTTACACAATTTTTCCTCCACGTGAAATATTTCCACAGGAATCTAATGCATGTGAAAGATGCTGGATTACCAGGTGCAGGGATTGAACTCCACCCACTGGAAAGGTAACAGGAACTAGATTTTATCTTCAGAACACAACATACACATCTCACTCCTTGACCTGGAAAGACGGTTTCCAAGGTCAGACGAGGAGTCTGGTACCCATGGCTTAGTCCTTGGTGTGTCTGTGATGCAGCTATGAGGGAAGCCAGATAGGTGCTGGAGACAGAGATTTTTTTATGTTGTCTGCTTGCATTTCTGATGCTCATATTTTGGAACAAAGACTAACTCTTCAATAATTTATTTCTTTAGGGTTTTCTACAGCAGCAGGAGGGTCTTCTCTTGCTTCTCGTGGGAGCACAATCTTTTAATAATGCCTTTTTCACAATGAAGGGAAGAAAGGATGGATCAGCGGGGATGTGCAATGGAGTGATGTCCACACGTGGTGTTAACAGTCATCATCCCTGTCCTACTGACTTGGAGAATTGAATAAAAGAGTTGAATTGTAATTCATGAGAGTGTGAGATTCTTTTTGCTGCCTTTTGCACCATCTCCCCTTTCTAGAAGGGCTGGTTAACTTCAGAAATCTGTTGATATTGTATCAAAGCTGCAGCTAAGCCAGATGAGTAAAACCTATTGGTTATTCTTCACTTTATGAACCATTTTTTCCCCTGCAAGTTGTGAATGCTTTATATTGACACTAATAATCTCACATGCCTTAGAAACTTTAGCATCAGGCCTTTTGTTTTATCAGTCATGTTATGAGTTCACCTAAGTCACTGAGGATACAAGTCCCCTGAGTTTTAAAAGTGAAGTCACTGTACTGATCATTCTATACTTTATGGTTGCTTTGGTGACTGCTAGAGAAAAAGAGAAGCAACTTGGTTAACCTAGCAGAGATAATGTGCCTTTGATTTTGAAGCTTGTTATAGATATGGGCATGTACATTCTTACTGTCTACTCTTTTTGAAAAAAGCTAATCTTTAAAACTATAGGTTATAGATCTTGTACATGGCTCTCTTGGTTCGTTGTTAGTGAAGGACTGTAAAGAATTAGACACATACTGATGACATTTCCATAATTGAAATTTGTACAAAATTTACACAAGGGGAAGCAAGATGCTGAGTTGGTACATTATCGGCAAACACTTCTTATCCTTGACATTCTTCCTGTTTGTTTCATGGATATTCATTTCCTGTAAAATTTAATTTCTGTTTTCTGTGTGCTTGTTCTAGTAATTTACACGTGAAAGTAACCTAGGAATGTGGCTGGTAGCTATGCCTTTGCTCCAGTTGCTGCAGTTGCTGGTTGGTTTTTTTGCAAATCGGCGCATTACACCGTTCCTCTGGCACCTCTGTGAGCAGGTGAAGTGGCTGCCCCCACAGAGTAGAGGCCATTTCATCTCTTGTGGATCAGTACTTGTTTGTGTGCTGATGTATATGCTGATGCTTCCTTAAGGGCTTTTCTGCCTTAATATTTCATGTTTAAAAAGTAGAACAGCTGAGAACTTTCTAAATTCCTTCTTAGTTTCATATATCCCATCTTGCTAAGCTGTTTCCAGGCCCTGTCTGTATATCAGTTTTCTTTTTTTTTGTGGGTGTTAGCAGTGTTCTCTGTTCTGCTGCTTCAAGTTTGCTCTTCCTGCCTTCATAGCCTTTTTTTTTTAATCTTTTTTTTTTCCCTGTTTTTTTTTCTGCTCTTAGCTGACCCCATGTGTTATTGTCCTTGTCCCAAGCACACATGCACATATGGTAGCCTAAGAACATTTCTTACTCAGTGTCCATCACAGACACTGAGTAAGGAATATAGTTACAGAATAACCATTCTTTGTATTACTCTAAAAGTATGCTTTCATCTTTTCAGAATGAGAAATGCTCTGCTACTATACATTTCCTTTTGGTATTTCACAGCCCTAAATGTGTTACAAGTAAAATAGAAATTAAAAGAAGTTTATCACTGTATAATGTCTTAGTAGTGAGTGAGAGTTAGCAAATTTCAATACTGGTTTTTGCACTCATTTATCTACCTTTCTTGAGAAGGATTGGTCCTGCAATCCATCTCTTAATGTACCTCACTTAAAAGCTCAAATTCAAGAGCTGTAGTCAAGAATCTGTTGGTGTCATGTAAAGTTTTCATTTCCTTTGTCTTTTTTATCTTCCTTTAAATTTAAATACTGGGTATCAACAGTTAAATAGTAATTGGATATTCATGATACAATATTTTGATATTACTTGTACAGTATAGTGAAAACAGAGTAATAATAGTTCTGTAGTGATAATACTGATCTGTGCTGTGATGATCAGGGTATGAACAGTTCTTTTTGCATGTCTGCATTTCCTTTTAACTGGAATTGCGCAGTTGTGCCAGCTGTAGAAATGGAGTACTTGTAAAACTTTGCTTTGCTTAGCGTGATGAGATGTTGGGGTGGGGTATATTTGTATTGAGGCCAGACTTGGAGAGAGGTTATGATTTTGTTTAGTATTAGATCTGGAAAACCTCTGTAACTTGTCTGGCCTGCATTCCCAGTTGTGCATGATGTAAACAGACAGCTATGTCTTGACCACTGTCTTCCTTTATTTTTCTGGGTAATTTTCCTTATATTTTGCCTTATCACCTTGGCAGTCACCTTGCTTCTCCAATCCACTCTTTCCCTGTCTAGACCACTTAGTTTATCACTGTGCATTTACCTCTAGGTGGTCTGCAGAATCTAGGTTTGGAATCAGACATCGCATCATCATCTCTGTGACTCTCTCACCCCATGTTGTCATCACTTCAATATTTTTCCAGACACAGTGCTTTGGAGGCTGCCCTTCTGCGATGGTAATCTTGAGAAGGGAGAGTGCACAGTGCAAGGACCGGGTCACCTCAAAAGCCTTAAGGGTGGAATCCTTGGGAATGAGGCTGCCTCTGTGTGCTTCTTTCCCCTACACACATTGGCAGGGGATCCCCTTAGTTTAGCTGGTGGTGCACAGGCCAGTCTGATAAGCACAGGCTGATAATCTCACCCCTCCACTGCCTCCTGGCTCAGGCACTTCAGCCTGGACATGGGCCAGCCGGGGAGATCAGCCATCACTGGTCACTGCTGCCATGCTCTTCTGTGCTTTGCATCTACCTGGTGCTGGCATTCGGGCAAGCTCGTTGGTCTCCTGAATGTTTGCCTGATCTGCTTTGGATCTGCTATCCCAGTTGGTGGAAGGGAGTTGAGTAAGTACTACTGGGCTCCAAAATCATGTTAAACATATTAGGAAGAGTTTCTGTCAGAGATGGCACACACCTACATATTTTTCCCAGCATTTTAATAAAAAAAATTATTTGTATTTTTTACGACACTTCTGAAGATTTCTAATGAAGGCAAAATTTTTCTGTCTAGTTCTGCTCATCTTTGCCTTCCTAGAGAGCGTATATAGCAGCTGCCAGAGCTGTCTCTAGGGAAGAACCTGCTGCTGCTTCTCTACACCCCACAAGATTCAGGAGAAAAAGATAGGGATATAGTGATGTTCTTCCAAGGTAAAAGACAGGGATACTGCTCTCTAGCATTCCTGATAACCATCCATGTTCAGCAGCTTAGCAGTAACAACAGTTGTTCCTAACAGTATGAAACAGGAAGCAGGAAAGGAAGGGACAGTATCCCTTACAGCTGTGATGTCACTAATGAACTAGAAGTCACATTTCTGTGGGGATGAGGCAGGGTGGAGAACTTGGGCTTTTGGAAAAATAAAAAATCACCACGGTTTTCTAGTCCCTTCTTTCCAAACTTGTGGACATGCTGTGTTACAGGGAAGAATATCTGCCTAATCTTTCCTGTAACATCCCTCTGCACAGCTTTCTGTGATCCTATATGCAAGGTAACATTCTGAGGGAAGAAGTACTCTCAAAATAATTCGAAGTGCTTTCTGCAGCCTGAATACTTTTGTGGCTTGGATTGGGGATCTCTTGTCTTAGCCCAGTCTTAGTAACAGCTCATGTATTTTGAAAACAGCTGAATTTGTGAGAAGTGAGTGGAAATGAGGAATTGCAGCCTAGTTATGAGACTTCACTCTGAAACAAGCAACCCCTGAAACAGGAGAGGAGGCCCAGTAGAGGGAAGGAAATAGTGTTTCCAGTATCTAATTTTCCAGATTTAGTTAGGGGTGTGTGTGTAACTTTCTGTTACAACACTGCTGGTTCTGATAACATCAGTTGTCACATGGAGTCACTTTGTGTGGGAGATTGTTAAAGAAGTACAGCTTTATTTAGATGCAGGTGAGTGTTTGGTGCAGAAGCAAAAGGATAAGAGGAGTTCCTAATGATGCTTTCCCATCTAAACTCTATTCCTGTTTCTCCCACTGCTCTACTGAGATATCCTTTTGCACTGTGATTTGCTATGAGGCTTTTTTACTCTAATTTCCAAGGTCAACAGTTTTTAACTGCTGCAGATTTCTCTCCTGCAACCAAATTAAGGTCTTGAGACTGGCCATTGTTTTTAAGATACCTGTGTATCTGTTACCTTGCCTGGAAGGATGGGGTTGGAGCACAGAATTACATTTTTCTGCTCAGTTTTGTGTGCTGTGGTTAAAATCCCTTTTTGTTGTGTGCTGTGGGTAAAGTCCTTTAGAGTGAGGCAGTTTTGCATCACTGTTGTGGAGCCCGTGCTGGTTTTTTACACCATCCAAGTTAGCCGTGTTTCCTTGAAAGTTTAGTTACTCATGGAGATGAAGCTGCCATTGAGCACGTGTTACTATAGACTATACCAAGATGAGCCTACTCTGGAAAGCAAACAGCCAAAGCAGATGACAAAGGTGACAGGACACAGGAAAAGAGCATGTCAGTAGCTACGAGTTGTAACTCATCTGTGGTGCAGTGACAGCTGCCCATTATGCTGTAGTGTCCATTGCATGGAAAGAGATGAAAACCGCCCAAGATTCTCTCTGTTGGCTAGCTACAATGCATGCATCCTGTTTGTCACCTTCCCACAGGGAATTACTTCAGAGTCACACCATGTTTGCAGATAGAAATGTTTTTTCTTGAGCAACTGTCAGGAAGGACAGCAGGGATTAGGTGCAGTTTTCTTTGTCACAAAGGGTGCCCCCCATGAGCTACATGAGCATGTTGGCAGCTGAAGATGCCAACAACAAAAGCAAGGATGCAGCTACAGGAATTTAGCATTGAGGACACTGTGCAGACCCATTTTCAAACATGTTTTTAAGGCATCCAAGTCTTGCAAAATTACTAGTCTTAGCCATTAAATTTTGATTAAATATCCATCTCTTTCCTTTAGCCCACATGATTGGTGTTTAATGTCACTGCATTTAGTGTCTCTTGGTGCAGAACACATGTGGTGCTTTGTTTTGTTTGTTTAGAGTTGGCAAGCAGGTCATAATGTGTTTCATTGGTTGCCTGGAGGAGTTCAGCATCTTTTAATTACATGTTTTTGGAAGTGTCCTTTAACAGATGTAACCCTTAGGAGCTGGAACAGTAAGGATGAGAAGCAAGCTGGTTCAGAGGGATTTGGAAGCAGCTCTTGTGAGCCCAGAATGGTGATGTGCTTTCAAAGAGGTGAAATTCATGCTCATGTGCAATCCTACTCTTGGAAGCTTTTTCTACAATTCCTATCTTCCCAATTGGTCTTGGAAACCCTCCCACAGTTTTGGATACACCTCTTCAGGGCAACAATGCTCCGCTGTCACTGAACTTCTGATAAAACCTATCCTAACCTTGCACTTTTGCATGGAGAGGGTATGGGCCAGCAGGGTTTGTTTTGCTCACTGGCGTGTCAGAAGAGCTGCCAATTGTGTCTGTTTCCAGACGTGGTTTTGTCACAGGCACCTATCAGTGACTGATGTTTAAATGGCATCTTCCAAGGTGAAAGAGGTGAATTCCAACATCCTTAATTCACTTCTAACTGTGCTGGACTTGGATCTTTTTTTACTAAGTGCACTTTGGACCCATTACCTTAATGGAGAGTAGGAAACACAAACATGGAAGAAATCAAGCCTAAGATGTCTGAATGACATATTAATAGATACATCCTAAAGCAGAGATTGCTTTTACTTATTTCTGTGGGTGTACATAGTAAATACAGGAAACAAGACGGCACATCCTACTGTATCACAACGGGTCTAATTTATCACTGGCTAAATCAGTCCCTTTCAGTGGATATAATGGGTGAAAAACATATCCCAAGAGGGAGGGTTAGTTTTCTTGAGGCTGTGTTTCCCTCTGCTGGTGTGGAGTTAATACTGCTGATGGTTTTTTTTCCTCAAAACCAAGCTTCTGAAGCTACTGCTTTCTCATAATCCCAAGAAACATTTAATCTTGTCCCTCATCATAAAGATTTTATTCCTTATATTTAATCTAAATCTACCCTCTTTCAGCTTAAAACTTTGACCCTTGTCCTGTTCCAGTGTCTCACCACCCTCACAGTAAATAATTTCTTCATAGTATCTGATCTAAACCTGATCTCTTTCAGTTTAAAGCCATTCCCCCTCATGCTATCACTGCATGCTATCACTTGTGAAAAGTCCCTCTCCAGTTCTCTCGTAGCACTTCTCGGTACTGGAGGGGACTCTACGGTGTCTCTGGAGCCTTCTCTTCTCCAGGCTGAACAATCCAAACTCTCTTGGCTTGTTTTCACAGCAGAGGCTCCCAAGCCCCCTGATCAGCTTTGTGGCCTTCTCTGGACTCTGAACAACAAGTCAATGTCCTTCTTATGCTGGTGGTACCAGAGATGGATGCAGCATTCCAGATGGGGTTTCATAAGAATGGAATAGAGGGGGAGAATCTGCTCCCTCGATTTTCTGCCCACACTGGTTTTGGTGCAACCCAGAATACACTTGGCTCTCTGGAAAAAACAACAAACAAACAAACAAACAAATCCCCACAAAAAAAAAAAAACCAAAACCACACACAAAAAACCAACCAACCAACCAAACAAAAGCAAACAAACAGAAACAACAACAAAAAAAACCCCTAACAAAACAAAAACCCCCAAACAAACAAAGGAATCCCCACACCACTGTGTAAGAGCCTGGACTATCTGACAGCATTACGCAAGCACAGGGAATGAAACAACTTAAGTTAGAGAGCTAATGTGTTTTGAGATCTGAACATCATAGATCCAGTAAATTCACTGGCTATGCATCTCTGCAGGGAGGGCAAGCTGCTGGCTCCCCATGTAAGCAAGAAAGCCTGCGTATTCCACCAATGATCTCTGCAGGTGTATTTTGATCCTAAAGCACCTGTAGAATCTTGGCTATTTCATAGATACTTACCTCCTCCAAGGTGGTCCTCCTTCTGACCAAAGACAATGCAATTTGTCTTCCTTTTGTTCTTCTTAACAGAATAGCTCAGTATCAATAGCAGGTAGTTCAGAGATTTCCTTAGCTGTTACACAGCACCTCTCAGTATAAGCGGGGTTCAGAGTAAGAGTAGAGAAGACAGTGCTCATGGTATCGATTTCAGTTTAACCCTGAGAGCTCTGGGTCCACACAATCACCAGAAGTCATTGCTGCTACTCAAAATGATAGTGTGTTGCAGAATTTAGAATTACTGTTCCATCAAGACTGGTATTCCTCAGCTCATAGTGTGGAAAATTTCTGAGGGACTTTTATGAGAACAAGATTGTTTTACAGATACCTAGACAATGCTTACAGCAAAGCTCTTCTGTGTCAGAACTGTTAAGTGGAAATATTTTCAAAGCTGAAAGAGAAAGTGCTTTAGACAATCTTACCATTCAGTTGCTTTGGAGTGTTTGTCATTGTTAGAACTGATTTTACTGTAGGAGAGAGTTGCATTCAATAGCAATATCTGCCTGCCACTTACCAGTGCAATAAAAATCCAGTGTCTCAGACCAAGCCAGGAAGATTTCATCCCTGTAGCAATTCAGGTCTTTCAATCCTTCACAAAACCATTGTTTGAACTGCTAGTTTCTTCTTCAGTCTATTATTTATTAACAAAAACGACTTTTTAGTGGCTATTATTTCAGCTTGCAAAGACAAACTGTATGTCAAAATCAAAGTTTCCAAAGTTTTCTATTCAGAGCCATGAAATATAATCCCATATTTATCTTAAAAATGATGCCAGACTTCTATGATGATTAAGACTTAAGAATGCCTTTGCTTTTGTTTTGTGTAGCTGAGTTTTTTTGCAATGAGCCTAATCATTCTGAAATTAGGCAAAACTGTCACACCACTGTGAATTGACATTCTGAGCCAAAAGACTCAAACAAAATGAGATCCCTTAGCAGGTCCTTTGATTATACCTTCTTTTGACAGCACAGAAAATGTGGATCAAAGGCCAGCAGACACATCCAGTTGGAACAGCTTATGCTACAAACAAGTGGAATCTTCCACTGCATGGTCCCCATAGCAGTTTCTAGAGCTGCTGCAAGCATTACCTACTAGTTGTAGGGAGGTGAACTCCCAACTCAGTGCACTGCCAAGACCAGGCTCTACCTCATTACCATAAATGGGATCTACAAAAAAAAAAGAGGTTTGTTTTTGAGATCCAAGACTTACTGATCTGTTACTGGTTTTCGGCAAGTGAAAATCCTGTGACACATCTTCTTGTACTTTGCCTGTGACTTTAATATTCTAGAAAGATAGGAAATTAAATGAAGACAGAAGGGTTACTCGTTACTGTTCTGTTACACAGAAGTACGTTGGGTACACATTATCCTTGACGCAGAAATATTTCTAAGCTGCTGTGTGTGCAGTTCCTGTGTATCTGCAGGTGCTTGAGAAGTTGTAGCTGAAGGTAGAAGTGGTTCAGCAGGATTATTTCCCTGTTTCCACTGGTTTCTAGGCTGAGCGTTCCTTGTCCCCCACTTTTGAATGGTTTTCTCTTTCTTGGCTTCTGGCTGTATACGTAAACTTCCTAATTATTTATTTCCCTGCTTTCCTTGTAGTCTCAGTCCTGCTGGTTCTGGTTCTTAGAGAGTTCTGTGGCCAAATCTGGTAATTCACAGCCACTGCTTGCAGGTGGTCCTGCAGTCACCCACTCCTTTTTTGTGCCTGCTTTTGACACTTCTGCAGCTGAACATTGCTTGCTTTTCACTTACTGAATGGTAATGCAGAGAAGGAAGTGAAGGTTTTGAGCAGACTAGGCTAATACCTGTCTCAACACAGGCATTTGCTTCTTGCTGTTGAAGCTACATGTGCCCTCACTTTTGGAGTGGCAAAAAGGAGTTTGCCAAGTTGCTGTGGGGGATGGTACATGTGGTGGGTTAGTTAGCACTAGCAGAGAGGCTTCAGCAGCCTCTTAAACTCCAGCACGTTCTGAGTGAGCCTGTGCTTGTTTCCAAGCTGCAGTTCCAACGTGAGCCAGGTGAAAGGAAGAATCATTGGGGAATTTTGATATTGAAATTCAACATTATAATTCCCTACCTTCATACTTGGGAAAGCATGCACTTTGTGGCAGAAGCTTTCAAAGTGTTTTGTGCAAGGAAAATGCAGCCCTGGAGCTGTGACCCAGGACCAGTAACTGCAGCTGAAGCCAGCTGGCTACAGTGAAGAGAAGGACCCTTAATGAGGTGCTACAGTGATGCTTAGAGTTAACCTGGATTGTCAAGCCATTTCTGGCCTGTGTAAGAAACAAGTTTTGCATCGTCTACATGTGTGCAAACACAACCTATTGTTATTGCACACACAAACTATGGTTATTGCACACACAACCTATGGTTATTGGTGGAATGAACCCCAGGTTTGCCCAGAAGCAAAAGTTGCAGCCACAACCATGGAATCTCCTTAGGTAATCCCTTCTGAAACAGTAACTGCTCAGCCCTTGTGTAAAGAGGGCATGTGTTGCAATCTTTGAGCCTCTAGCAAGGCTTCCGCGGAGAGAAAATGCATACTCATGTACTAAACCCTACTTCCTAAGACCCTCTGTTATCTCCCTGTAACACTATTGGCTACATTCCAGA
>VXBU01018533.1:66747-180987 GCA_013400315.1 Bombycilla garrulus | reverse complement strand
ATACAAAAACAAACAAACAAAAAAACCAAAACCACAAAAAAACCCCCAAAACCAAAAACAACCCAGCATCCAACAGCTAGTGGGGACTGTGTCTGTCAGCCTTGCAAACAGATTAAGACCTTTCTTGAACTCTTCCCGTGATTCTTAGGATACTTCCCAGAAATCACTCTACCTATATGCAAGAACAGGAAAAGGCAGAATATGCAGGTATGGGCTTGTCAAGGCATAGAAATAGAACTTATTTCTGAAACTTATTTTCCTTGGTTCATTAGCTGTGGCCAAAGTGTATTGAAAGAAAAGCTTCCCTGTTATTAACTCCGACAACATCTTGATTTCCAAATATTTGTGACTGGAAAATTGCAATACTGGTAGTTGAAGGTTACAGTGCTGTGCAAATATGCAAGCAGAACTTAAAAAAAAAAAAGCCACTAAGGAAATTATAGGTCTAGGCATATGTGTACATTCAGCATGCAAAAAGAGGGATATAGGCAACCTCTGTTGGAATCCTGGAGCTTCCAGGCTACTGTAACACCTACTAGAAGGCAGATTAATAACCTGCATGCATCAATAAAACAGAATTTTGCTTTTACGATCTGAATCTCAGCAATCAGTAGATCCTCCAAAACTTAAACATGTAGATAATCTTCAGGAAAAGCTCATTCTTAGCAGTGAAGAATTGTTCCCATTGTTCTCTCTCAACTTTTTGCAGCCTCCCCTTTGAACAGCCTCCTTCCAGTAACTGCTTTCCTCTGGCTAAACGAGCTGTTCATCCAGCTGCTTAACTGTTTACGCTTTTCTTCCCCTGTTATCTTGCTGCCTTTGTGGGAGCGATTAGCATCTGAAAAGGTTTCAGTCTGTCTCACCTGCCTCATCCGGGGCTAACAGTGACAAAAACTCAAACTGCGCCCTGGCTTCTCCAGGATCAAACTGGCATACTTGAAAAGTAGAAGCTGTAAGGGCAGTTCGAATGGATTCCTGGTGAAAATCTGCTTTCCCACAAATCAAGGTATCTGGGAGCGATCCCAGGACATTATGCTGTGTGTATCTGGTAACCATGTTTCCTAGGTGAGGCAATCAGTACCTTTGAGCTGACTGTTAAATCTCACATAAATGAGCTATCAAACCCCAGACCTATGTATATGCTTAAGGATGGCCAAGATGAATCTCACATTCAGTAAGTCATACTCTCTCTGCATAGCTGGGTGTCTGTCTCTATTTCTTTTCCTCCATTTTCTTTTCAAGAGGAGTTTGCATGTAGGAATCATGTGTATGAGCTGGGGACATACTATCAGAGGGACTATTTACACCTGCAGCCATAGTGCTGCATCCCAGGAGATACCTCAAAGCCAGAGGTGTGCTTTGGGTGCTGGTCTGTGCTGGAGCAGGGGGGCTGGATGGGTTGTGACGCTGACTCGGTGGATCACTCCTTCTTTGTGACAAATGGGAGGGGGCTTGTGCATGAGGCAGTGGTGGCCAAAGCCAACATGCTGTGGGCAACGGCAAAAGTGGTTTTGACTGCAGCTTTTGTGCTCTGTGCTCAGCTCAGACAGCCCTGTCAGTGCTCATTGTCTATTCCACAGCCTCTCCATCTCTTTGTGCTTTGGTTCTCCTTTTCTTCCAGGCACAGTAACTAGCTATGACCTTTGCACTCATTTTTTAGATATCCCTGGGTGCATTTCTCTGCTACTTTACTTCTTGATATCTAATCTTATAATATTTTTCATGGCATTAATAGAGGGTGAAGGAATGGGAAAGATTTTCAGAGAGGGGAGTTTTCAACTGGACATGCACTGCACTTCTTTTCCAGGCAGTGGGTATGACAGGCTTGTTGTGGATCTTCAGAAGCTCCTTGACATTGAGAAGGATGTTGGAAGTATGGAAAGTTGCTTCTGAAGTAAAGGGCTCTGCATCCTTTTGAATGCAAGAACACCTTGGAATTAGATGGCATAACTGAGGAAAGCATGTCTTGGTGGGCTGGGGAAGGACTAGGAGGGAACAGTGTTAGATCTCGCTGATTAGACTCTGACTTTGTCCTACCTCTGAAGTTCTCTCTCTCCATCCCTCTTTCCTCTTCTTACTCTGTTCCCAGCCCCTCACCAACAGATAGCAGGTCTCAGTGATGGGAAAAGAGCTGGAGACACAACTGCAATGTTTCCAAGGTCAAATGATGCCAGTTGAAGTGCTATAAATTGTTTGATTAAATAGATTTCAATGAATAAATACGATGCCTTTATTTAATCGATTTCATCTTCTTTTGAACTGGTAACCAGTACACACTGAACAAATATTGTCAACGCTGTCTTTTAAACCTATTTTTGCTATCCAAAAGTATGTGCTATGGCTGTGCATGTTTGATCAACCCTGCTAGGTTAATGTTTTAGAGTATTCACTTTTTGTAGTTTTTCATGACAAGAATATAATGAGATAAATATAATTATTTTCATTCCACAATTCATTCTTGTACAGCTTAATGGAATCTGGACTTCAATTACTGCACAAATCTCTCAGCACCTAAAATTTGTCATTAAATAAAGCTACCTTAGATGTTTTGGATTCGCTGAAAGTAAGCTTGTCTAAACATATTTGACATTTACATGGATTCAATTTAAACAAGGCAAGATTTATCTCTCAAAAAATAATTAACTGATTGATTTTTTTTTTCTCTTTTTCTGGTCAATGTGTTCCTCAGTGTTTCAGAAATCATAGAGCTTAGCTCCTCACAACTAGTTCCTATTTGCAGATACAGAGGGCAAAAGCAATTTCCATGCTTTGCAGTCCCCAAAGGCTTTTTCAGTTTGAATAAGCTAGTCAGTACTTTGAACCAGGTGAATAAACAGGGAAAAAATGGAGATATTCTGTGGAGGCATGAACAGACCTCTCTTGTTAAAAACTGGCTGAACACTTTAGTAAAGTGTTTTCTGGAAATTCACCACTGACTTACTTACTCAATAGTCTGCCTTTAAGACATTGTAGTAAATGTGTAAGGCTTTATTAACTCTTTTACTGTAATTATTTGACTGTGCTCTAAAACAAAACAATGTCTCACCACCCTCATGGTAAATAATTTATTCCTTATATCCAAACTAAATCTACCATCTTTCAGTTTAAAATTTTGCCCCTTGTGCTGCCACTCCAGGCCCTGCTAAAAAGTTTCTCTCCACCTTTCTTATAAGCTCCAGTTAGGTACTGGGAGGCTGCTCTAAGGTCCCTCTGGAGCCTTCTCTTGTCCAGGCTGAATAACCCAAACTCTCTCAGCCTGTCTCCATAGGAGAGGAGCTCCAGCCCTCTGATCAACTTGGTGACTTCCTCTGGACTTGCACCGGGAGGTGAATGTCATTCTTGTACCAGTTTGCCCAGAACTGGATGGAGCAGTCCAGCAGGGGTGTAACTAGAGCGGGTAGTGAATAACACAAGTGAACATGGAAAACTGGTTCTAAGGTCTGAATCTGAGCCTGTAAAATTGCATGCCTTTTTTTTTTCTTCTTTATTCCTGCAGACCTTTATCCCCAGGTGTGGTTTCTTCTCTGCAATGTCTCAAGTCAGTTTGCTAGAACTGTTCCCATAGAAGATGAGTTTTGTTAGGTTTTTCCACTGAGGAGTTCCTTGGTTGTAATCTAAGTTTTCAGTTAACTGAGAAGGTAATTAGCTTGGTCAAAATTAAGAATCTAGCCTAAGACCCGTCAAATGTTCCCACAAATACATTACAGGTAGTTAAATCTTCACAGTTTTTGAAGGTGGAACTTGTTTTATGTATGACCCCAAACTTTACCACTAGGTTCCAGTTTGGGTTTTAATTAGTTGTTAAGACTAGAGATGATTCCTAGTCCACTGTGTTAAGATCTGGAATTGCTGTGGGCTTGGCTGAGCCAGTTTTTCAATTTGTAAACAGTTTTCAGCTTCTATGAGTGCTTATCTACTAGATGACCAGATTTGAATTAACAAGTCAGAATGCTGTGGTTAAGAGAAGTCACTATGCCTGGAGTGCTGCTGAGATTTCCTCTTTGGTGGGATGAATAAAAGAGGTGAAGCAAGAGCCAGGGGTTTGGTATTGGGCCAAGAAGGCTCAGAAGGGAATAGTCTCTTTCAATGGCTATGTGGATTTTCTGAGTGTTAGCTGGTGCACTAGTTACTGATCCCTTTTGTGAGAAGTATGCAAAGTTGCAGGTTTCAGGATTCACATGCATCCTTTGAAGATAGATCCATGCCTTGCCTGTGGTTTGAGCACCTTTTTCCAAAATCCCTTGTGCATCATTTCAAAACTTGCCCAAACTAAATTCCAACTAAAGGAATTAAAGCCTACAGTCCAAAAACTGGGTTAAAAAAATTAATAAGATTTGCAGCTCTTTGAATGATCTTGGTGTAGGGGCCAAGCACTGAGAGAGGCACAGAACAGTTTACACTATGTTGCCTTCAAGCTTTCTGACACAGTCAGTTCCTGCTCCTTCTCCTGTGTTTGTCCAGGTGTGTTCTCAATTCCTTGCTTGGTTTTGGTGCAATGGACAAATCTGCTGTCAAGGCAGCAGAAAGAGGGTGCAGCAGTCAACTTTGCCATCGTGGAGAGATTCTTTAAAGGGATTCCATTATGTTATGGAGGCTAGTCAGGTTGCAGAAACACTAAGGCCTGGCAGATTTTTATGAACCTTATGTGAACTATGAAATATCCTTAATGCAAAAGTTTAATTACTATCGGAATACAAGGATAACAAATCTCATTATCTTTGAAAATGCCACACAGCAGTTATGGAGTGAGCGTGTGTGTGTGTAAGAGGTGAGTTGGAAATGTCAGTGATTAGGAGCATGAAGCTTGTGATTGGAAAGGAAAGAAGGCAAAACCAGAGGAGGCCCAAGGCTTGTGTGACATTGATGATAAGTGTCTAGAAGAGAATGAAGAGTGATTTGGTTGTATGACGTTGGTGATAAGTGTCTAGAGGAGGATGAAGAGTGATTTGGTTGCTTTGATTAATTACTCTGCACTGCAGGCTCTCCAACAGATGTGATTCTTTAAAGAAAGTGAGGGTTTCCTCCTCACTGCATAGTCTCCTATCAAAGTGCTCTGCAGACTTCAGTACTTCTCTGGCACTCTTCTCATACATTTCATTGAGGCCACTGCCTTTTTATTTTCTTCAAAGATATTGAAACACAGGAGTGATTTCCAAGGTCCTTTTCCGCATTCTGAGCCACAGACAATGTTATCCATTTATCATATGTATGATCTTTACTAAGACTTCTCTTCCTCCTTATCAGTTTTTGATTCAGGTTTTAACTGTGGAGGTGTCTATATGGTTTGGCCTTGCCAGTATGGACCATGCCCTTTGCTCCAGCTGAAGTGTGTTTTCAGGAGGAGTAGATCCCTTACTACCCATAGGAATCTTGGCTCAACACTTTTATCAAAAAGGCCCTCTTGGAGTCCATTTAGAGAAAGAAAATGAAGAACTAGAAAGGCTGCATGATCTTGCTTTGCTTTCTCTGTTGAAGAGACTTTGTCTGGGTTTGCGACACCTGTGCAGCTGACAGTCACTGCCTTTGATGCAGATCCTTCAAATGTATGTTCATGTGACCAAAAGCCAGGTTTGCCAAAGCTAAACAAGAAATAGAGAGCACACCTGGGCAAACATGGTAGGAGGGCATGGTGAGACAGGGTCAGAGAGTACTGGCCCCAGTGGGTGCAGCTCTTGCCAGAAATCTGCCAGCATCTAGACCTCTCTGGCTGTGATTTGTGATAGATCTGGCTCATGCTTTTTGTAGGAAAATCTGGTTTTAGACAAAAAAATTTGTAAGTTTGCCTGGAAGACTCTTTTCAGTAGTGCTAAGCAACAGGAAAAGAGGCAATGGGCAGAAATTGATGCTCAGGAAATTCCACATGAATATGAGGAAGAACTTCTTATTGTGCAGATGACTGTGCAGAGCACTGGAACAGATTGCCCAGAGAGGTTGTGGATTCTGCCTCACTGGAGATATTTGAAAACTAACAAGATGAAATCTTGTGAGGCATCAGCTTCAGCAGGGAGGTTGGACCAGATGATCCACTGGGGTCCCTTCTAATCTGACCCATTCTGTGACTGTCATTCTCAGTAACGTGACCTCTTTTTTTGAGAAGGACACAAAGAGACAAGAACGGGAAGAATGTGTTAATCAAAACAAAAAGTGTCTAGTCTTCCTTGCCAAGGAGTCTAACAGTGATTTAGACCAATGCAGAATTGACTTCTATCAGCCTCTGGCCAGTTATCTCAACAGTGAAATGTTCAGTTGAGACAAAGGCAATAGCACTGACATCCTGTACACAATGTGCAGCTCCCATGATGCATGTCAATCTTCCCAACTCCATCTGGGAACAGACTATGGAGAGCCTTTGGAACAGGGCTCCTAAATTAGCTGAACATTTCTGTGTATGCTGTTTTTGCCAGGTGAAGAGATCCCAACTGCCTTGCTTGAGTAACACCATGTTGGGACCCAGGTATGGAAAGTTTAGGCTGCGTTGGCACTATGAAACAGCACCGGGAAATATTTCCAGGCACAGAACTGTACCTGTATTATTAGGATAGTCCCTTGTACATTTCAGCTCAGGCTAACTAATTCTGTCTCACAAGGCTCAGATGTAGTTTGTGGACCGCTTACAGCAGGCAGTTTAGGGGGTGGCTGTGCTTTTCTGGAGGCCAAACTGTTTAACCAGGACAGTTGCATACCCACTGTACAGGCTACCATAAGTGCCTCGAAAATGTCCCACATATTTAATTTGTGAGATTTAACTTGACCATCAGGTTCAAAAGCAGAACCAAAAGGCTGTATCCCTGGATGCCAGACCTTTTAGACCCATACATGAATAATGAAGAACTGGAAGCCGTTCCTGAGGCCCCCTCCTTGCAGATGGTGCCATGACTAATGGGTGTTGCAGGGCGCTGGTGGAGACCTCTGTGGGCCAGTATTTGTTTCCGTTTTCCTCATGCTATGCAGGGAAGGAAAAAGTAAAGTCGTTAGCTCATTAACGGTTGCTGACTGGTGGCAGTGCTACTGCAGTGCTTCCTTACCTGCATGGAAGGATTTGCTCTGTCCTCAAGCCAGACAACCTAAGGAGATCTGCATCCCCCTAATATGCTCTAGAGCTCCTGAGCTCTGTCCTGAATGAGGACACTGCTGTGTGCAGAGGGCAGCTCTTGCTGCAGGCTGCATGGCAGCAATCCATCTCCAGCTGAAACAAAGGGATGCAAGTGACAAGTGATCAGGACCTGGCCTGGGTCACTGATTAGCAAAGTTCTCCCTGTTTTTTTGCCGTGAGAAGTCCATTTGGTCAGGTGTCTCCATGGCAGCCTTGCAGGAGGGGATGTTCTGAACTGGTGGATGGCAGCCAAAGAGGCTAAAGGGCATTTGGCACAGTACACTTATCCTTACACCTGCCAGTGTGGAATCTCAGGAGAGAGGGAGAGGTGGGGAGAGGCTGGCTCCGCCCCACATCCCACCTCTTCATTTAGGCAGTGCTAGAAAGAAATTACCCCCCTTATAAACAGCCTCAGAGGTTTCAGAGAAAGAGAGCCAGTTGAGACTGGGCAGCAAGAACCCACAGGATGAGGACAGCCATCCTCCTGAGCCTTCTGTTCCATGCTGCAGCTGCTTCTCACCAACTGTGAGTGATGCTGAACTCCTGTTTCAGTCTCTTTCATGAAGAGAGTCTCAGTCTAGCTAGGTGGACCACATCCCATGCCATCAGCTCTCATGCTTCCTGCTCTGTCAGGTCACTGCAAGGAGTAGCTGAATCATGTACCTTGCCTCCCATGGCTTAGTGACTCCTGCAGGTCAATACAAGCCAGCTTTTTAGAAGACTTCCAGGTCAGCCCTTAGCCCTGGAGATGTTTGCTCTGCACTTACAATGACAGATCAAATCATTGGTGTCTAGACTGCAAGGTTATGAAACCACTTCTTCTGAAGACTGCATGGAATGTTTTTGGACAGTTCAGGAGATTACTGGAATAAGAGGTTTGAAAAAGATTATAGGGCTATACTTAGCCTAATCAAGCAGAAACTATTTCTCAAGTTTCAGTGAAGTAACCACTTTGCTGGGCTCACTGCTGCTTTTGAATATTGATGGAAGCCATGGCACATTGCTGAGGAATTCTGCAGTAGTGGGCAACAGCAGGGCAGCTTTCTTACACCTCTTGAGACCTCAAACTGATACCACCTCTGCTGTCTTCCCCACCACAGACATTACCTGGTGGTGATCCCTGCAACTCTCCGGTACCCATCCACCCAGGTTGCCTGCCTCCATATCACCTGTCATGAAGCAAAAACTCAAGTGAATCTGGTTTTGGAGCGCTCTGCAGGACAGGAGCTCTTAATGCAAGAAACCATCCAGAAGAAGAAGACTTTCCTGTGTACTAAGTTCTGGGTGAGCCACCCTAGACAAATGCCATCACTGATTTTCCTTTCAGGATAATGTTTGTGTTACTCCCTAACTAGGGATGACATGGGTAGGCTACTTTGTTTTGGTGGGAGTCTTTCAGGAAGGGGAATGGGTGGTGTCTAGGGATGCACAGCCCAACACAGTCTGTTGGTTAGCACTGAATTTCCTTTCTGAATCTAATTTTTAAATGGAATTTACATTTGTTAAAATCTGCCAGAGTTCTGGATACCACCTGTGCACTTCTCCTCCATTACAGACCAGATGAAGCAGCTTTATCTCTTTCTGAAGGACTTGTGCAGGTTCACAGCTAAAACCTGGGGAAATGGTGTCTTGCAGGACATATTGCAGTTTTTGTAGTACCTGAAGTCAGGCAGCAACTCGGCTCTTGGGAGCTACTGAAGATTAGCTGGATGGAAATGGATTTACTTGTTTCTAAACACCATCTTAGAGGTTATTTATTGTTGGTGAGATCTTAGCAAAGATCTGGGATAAGGCAGACATGTCTAAGCAATATCCCTTCTGTTATACTGTATATTCTGTGCTGAGGCTGCTGGGGTCTTTGGCATCCAGAGTCTTTCTGGTTGTGTTTTCTACTTTGGATTTCTTGATTGTTAATGCTGGGGAGTTCTGAAAGTCTAACATTTGAGGGTGTACAACTGCTCAATCTCTCTCTTTTGATCCTCTGCTACTATCTCCCACCTTCCTGTCATCTGCACATCTTCCTGAACAAGTCTGAAGACTCAAAAGTGTCAGGTCCTTGTTTGTCACCAGTGGGAAAAAGGACAAATTCCATGACATGCAGAGCCTCTTGCTTTTGACAAAGGGTGTGAAATCTGGATGTGATCTGGTTTCAGAGGTTGTTGGTGATTATTCCCTCCTGGCATAGTGGAAGGGAACTGGTTAGTTGTTTTACTTTACTCTCAGAAGATCACCTGGGGCTTGTGCGCTCTCCTCTCTTTGTCTGTACAGGTTGCCCCTCCAGCTAATGGCACAGAGGAGGTTGCCACTGTAAAACTAACCATCACAGGAGATGGGATCAGTGTTGAGGAGCAGAAAAAGGTCCTGATCTGCAAGGCCAGGAATGGAACCATCATCCAAACAGACAAGCCAATCTATGAACCAGGGCAGACAGGTGAGATGCAAATGGGAGCAGCTGAGGGTCCCAGGGTTTTTGCTGGTTGAGCCATATGGAAAGACTGTGATACCCTGAAATGCATGAATAGCCCTAGCAGAAGGCTTTGAGACCATGTCTCTTGCTGAGTGGTGTTTTCAGTGTTTGTAATGTTCGGCTTGTGATGACTGTGGAGTTGCAGGAGGCAATCATGGGTATCGTTATCCAGATAATGAAACCATGTCCATGGTACCTTACATGTGGGAATGCTAGTGTCAGATGTTACCACAAGTGTGTCTGGAATGGAGACAGGAGCTGGGGAAGCACATGGAACAGGAGTGTGTGTGGAAGAACAGAGATCTGACAATACATCCCCTGATTTCCTTGCCTTCAGTGAAATTCCGCATTGTGACTCTGGATGAGGAACTCCTTGCACTCAATGACTCAGTAAGTGGGTCCTGGGGGCTGTGGAAGAGGCTGCCTTGTATCATGTGTGGATCCTACCTCCTTTCCACCCTGCTCATCTGCCAAAGCTCCCACATTCACCCCTGGAAGGTTTTATGACTATGCAGAGGGGAATAGTAACTACCAGAAAGATGGCAGAGGTGTGCACGTGTCTTGCTCATCTTGGTAGAATAGTCACACAATTACAAGTATGGGACATATTGANGGGGGGGTGGGGGAGGAGTGAATAGATTGTAAATCAGGTTTTCTTTCTTGTGGGGAAGGGTGCTTTTAATCTGCAGCCTACAAGTTGGAATGTGGAAAATGCTGCATAGACATTAAGATGCTAATGTCTAAGACATTAAGATGCTAATGCTGCTTAGACATTTCCACATTGTTGCAATCAAACTTTTTGATTGCAACAATGTGGAAATGTGTCCAGAAAAGGCATTTCATCATTGGAGATGTTCAGAACCCATCTGGAGAAGGCTATGAGCAATCTGCTCAGGAAGACGTGTTTCAGTAGGATGCTAGATTAGGTGGCCTCCAGAGATTCTTTCTAAATTATGTGATCCTATACCTCTGTAACCCTCTTAAGACCTCTGAACCAGAGCTAGGTTTTTTGGGTAGTGATGCCTGAGTTTTTCTGTCAGGGAGTCATTAGGTTTTTCCTTTCCCTTTCTTCAGACCTTACTGTAATGATCCACCTGGTATTTTTCCTTTCTGGTGACATTTGTTTTACTTTGTATTGTCAGGGCTCTTAAGTGTCCAAACCACCAGTTACACATCCTTCAGAGAGGACTCTGAGTCTGAAGTATGTTGTGTGTGGTGCTGGCATGTGTTTCTCCCTTCTAATGTTTTTGCATTTTTTTCCTCCCCAGATTTCCCTGTTTCTCCTGGTGAGTGATGCTGAAACCTCATGTTAGAGTAATGGTAATGTTGATGGCAGTAATTTCATTGTGCTGTTCATATTCAGTTTGTGGTAGATTTTACAGACCTCTGAGGGGAATAGAAAACCTTCTTCTGTAGTTGTTGGATGTTAAATTCTTAAACAAACATACTCCTATCGGCTTCTTTTTTATGCACTTCTTTGAGGTTATGTTCCCAGGCACTTGAGTAGAAATCTGTTGTTCTAGACTTGTAAGAGAATAAATAGATGCTTATGAAAGAAAGTTAGAACTGCGAAGAATCTTTGCTTAAGATCAGAATTTAAATAAGTGTAGAAGGAGGCTCAGATGCTGGGAGCAGATTCTGAGCATTACCATATCTTCAACATTTCCTGATCAGTCTATACCAAACCTCATTTCCTTAGCCATAGAACACTGGTAGTCTACAACACTGAAATCCTGAAGCTCAGTTTCTATGGGATATGGATCAGTGAGATGCTGGAACAACTCTTTCTTTCTTGTGGGTGCAGGACCCTAAGAACAACCAGATAGAGCAGTGGCAGGATGTGGTCCCTCAGGATGGCATTGCAGACCTGTCTTTCCAGCTGAGTGACAAGCCCCTGCTGGGAACGTACGTCATCAATGTCACCAGTACCAGAGTCTACGGCAGCTTCTCCGTTAAGGAGCATGGTACGGGGCTTTGTTTGAGCTGCTGAGAGGACCTTGCACTCCTGGTCCAGGAAGCAGGGTGTTTATTCCTTGATAACCATCCTAGGAGTAAATGGGAAAAGTGGTAGCATCTGTCATAGAGAAGAGTCTGAGCTGAGGCTCAGGAGAGATATCATGCTTAGTGTGTGGAAGGAGTGTTGTGCATGGTCCCAGACCTTTGACACAGCTGATTCCTATGGGTGTCAGAGTTGGATAAAACAAGGCAATTTAGGATGGACTTTTCCAGAGAATATGAGGCCCAGTGCCCTCTAACTTCAGTTTTATTCCCTGACCAACTGTATTGGGAAGCAGCTTTTCTCTCAGTGAAAATAGCTGTCAGAAGTGGAGAGACATGAGCATGTTTGGTTTTAGTTTGGGAAGGGGCAAATCATCCAGGGCCTACACACAAATCTGTTAAAGATACATGGAAAATCTTTCCTTTCCCCTTCCCACCACCTTCCTTCTCCATTTCCTGTCCCTAATTCCAGCACAGTCTGCCTTTATGTTAATTCTTTCTGAATGCTGTCCCTGGCCTCTCTTTCCTACAGTTCTCTGTTTTTCCCTTCCAGTGCTGCCAAAATTTGAAGTAATCTTTGAGGCGCCAAATCAGATTTATGCTCTAGACACGACCTTTCTGCTCCGGGTATGTGGCAGGTGAGGATTCTGACTGGAGGGATGGCCCTATGTTAATTTCTGGTCTGATGGGCACAGACTGGATGGGTAACCATGAGGAGCTAAGGGCAAGTTTACTTCTTTTCAGTCACAGGAAGCCAGAATCTTCCATGGCAACTGTTTGTATTCTGAGGCAACAACAAAAAAATCCTGTAACTATCATTCTGATATACTAATGCCCCTTTTCCACAAATCCCCACACACAAAACCTGGGGGAACAGCCTACCATTTGACAAGCAACTGTTTGTGGGACAGGTCATGTTCATCTCCCTGAAGAACAAACTCATGGGAAATTATGGGAAGTTTTCCAGATTATGCTCAAGTAGAAACTAGAGGGAGGCAAAAAGGAATTGCCCCAGGTATAAAAAGGACAATGCTACAGTTAGCCCCATGTAAAGATGATGTTTTAATAGAAGGCACTTTCTTAATCACGCATATTTCTGCTTGAGTGTTGATGAATGCCTTCAGCATGTCCTGGGGTTATTGCAGTTGATGCTGATATATAGTGCAGTCAGCACTTACAACACTCTAGTTACCCAAAATAATTTAGTTTAGTGCTAATTATATCATAATGCCCTTGATCTCCCATCACTGCAGAGCCCTAGCCTGACCCTACTTGCTGGATCAGGACTCCTGGGCCTGCTGTTTGGCTGCCGCTCTTTTGCTATATTGCTATATTGAATATCTGGCAGTGAGTGGTCTCTGGGGCTATGCAATGCAAGACATGTGTTCTCCCACTGTGTGTGACTGTCTATTCCTTTCCCTGCTCCCCCAAACAGATACACTCATGGGAAAAGTGTCCAGGGAACGGTTCATGTGAGCCTTTGTCAGAAGATAGCCCTGTTTTTGCCCAGTGCTTCCAAACCCAATCTCTGTCACAAATTCAGCAACCAGGTAAGATGCTTAGGAAGAGCTGGGCTGTATCCAGAGGCATTTGTGCTCAGCCTTAGGGTAAGAAAAGGCTGCTGGGTCCTTTAGCTGAAGTAATAGCAATGTTAAGCCATTGTTTTGGCTGTTTGGCACTGCAACTGGTGCTGCCTCTCAGCAGCTGTGCCTGATGACTGTGACTGGGCCTCATCATGTGCCTGCTCCACATCCTGGGCTGCAATGCCAAAAGGAAAAGCACCCTGAGAGCAGGGGTATTGTGCTGCTGTTCCTTCACTTCCACTTCTGTCACTTCTAATCCAGGTGCCTCACTCAGACCTTGTTTCTTCTCTCTGTACTTTCAGACAGATGAGGCAGGTTGCTTCTTCACAAATGTGAGCCTGTCCTCCTTCAGCCGAGACTTTCGGTACTATCGGGACAGCATAGTTGTAGAGGCCTCGCTGGTGGAGGATGGCACAGGTAACTCTGGAATTTCTGGTGCCTGGGAAGAGGCAGGTGAAGATGTGCTAATCTGACCAAAAGAACGGGAGACTTTCAGACTAGCAAGGGATCTGAGCCTTCTGAGTCCATTGGGGCCTGCTATCTAACCTCACAGACAGAGAGAGCAGCTCTTCACGGTGTGACACACTCATTCTGAGTGTGGTGTCAGGTGATGAGGTTCTCTAAAACCTAGAAGTTAAGTGGGAGGAAGACCAGATACCCAAAATCTTAGGCAGATCACCATGGGGATGTGAAATGTGTGTGTGCAGCTGAACATGTCCATCCATATTACCAGTGGGTCACTCTGCAGGGAAATTGCTAAGCAGTGCTTGGCTTTCTTGCTTCTTCTCTCATGTTTCTGTCTTGCCACTTTCATTTAGAGATACAGGTCAATGCTTCCCACAAATTACTTATCTCCAGGATTGGTGGGATGGCCCTGTTTGATGATGTGAATTCTTACTATCACCCTGGACAGATGTACAGAGTAAAGGTAATTCCCAGTTCCAGTTCTTTGAAGGGGAGAGCGTGAGCAATATTTCACCATAACCTTTACTAAGTGTGTTTTCTGACCCCATCTGTAGCCAGGGGCTTAGGAGGGCACAAATGACTCCCAGTGACAAAACTCTTGAATTGTCCAATGTCAGAATAACACCCAAGATTGTCATTTACCATATAACCTATGAGAGGGAGCAGCTATGGGCTTTAATATGTAGGGAACAAACCCAAACATTTGGAATTTCAGCAGCCGGAAGTCTTCTGCTGTGAAGGAGTGGAGAGCTTTGGAGGCTGGACCAGATGACCCACATTGATCAACTTTACCCATTCTGTGATTCTGTAATTCTGTGAATGAACATGTTAGTGCAAGTGGTAATATGACAGGAGCAGTTGCAGTGTTGATAAAATTATTAGCGACTGAAAGAGTGATCTTGCTGTCTTTGGAAACACTGCTCCTGACTTGGGGAAGCCAGAGATTCTGTCTGCTAATTAGATTCTTCTGCACTTCTCTTGCTCCCCATGATGTCCTTAGATTAAAGTAATTGATTACCAAGGCAAGGCACTGAAGAACAAAGAAGTCCTTCTTGTAGTAAACTGTGCTGAGCAGCAATTTAGGCAGAAGTACATCACTGGGGACTCTGGAACAGCTTCATTTAGCCTGGACACCTCTGCCTGGAACAGCACCTTGGTCTCCCTGGAGGTAAGTGAGGAAGGGTGTGTCTTGTGGCAGGGGTATGTGTGCATGTCAGAGCTATTAACTGACCCACAGACATCTTCCTTGTTCCTTCCTGAGGGAAAGTAACTCAAACCTGAAACACCTCAGCATGTTCTGCATCTTGGCTGAGATCTTGGCCCTCCCTCTGATAGCTTATTCTCCAGGTCCCAGTTGCTTTCCTCATGAGCTCTCCACAGAGAGACCTGTCCTTTGGTGTTGCTCAGATCATCTCACTGAGGTGATTGCAGCTGACTTGCTTAACAAGAGAAATTAACTGGTTTATTTTTTATTTTTTTTGGTCTTACCAGGCAAGTGTCCTGCATCAAGATTCAGACAGAGAGCCTGGGACAGCTGACTTGAGTTACCGGAGAGCCTCTTATTTCATATATCCATTCTACAGCACCAGCAGGAGCTTCCTCTCTATTATCCGTGTGCCAGAGACAATGCCCTGTGGTAAAACGCAGTCTGTCCAGGTGGACTTCAGAATTTATGAGGAAGACCTGGAACATGGGCCCAAGCGTGTCATTTTTTCCTACTTTGTGAGTTTCCTACTTTTCCTACTTTGTGAGTTTCAGGGAAAGCACTAGTGGGTGACAGCTGAAGGCCCAAGATTAGCACCTCTTAGAGGTTTAAGCCTGATATTTGATAGCCTTGGCTCAGGCCAGGACAGGGAGTTCCTCCAGTCACCATGGAACTGGATCCTGGTTTTGATTCTGGTACTACAGTAACACAACAAAGGAAGAACCTTTCTTTTAGGCTCTGCACAGGTGCAGGGCAGGTATTGGCCTTACCTGTCCTCCCCCATGTCACTTTATCCCTGAGCTCTCCTTACTAGCTCAGAGGAAATAAAACTAATATTCCTCCCCTAATCCACATTTAATTTGCCAATTTAATTTCAGGGTTACTTTGATCTTCTTAGTGATCTCAAAGGCTATGCGACTGTGTGACCATCCCTTTCTGTGTTCTTCTCTAGGTCACAGGGAACAGAGGGATAGTCCATGCAGGTCAGCAGACTGTTTGGGTTGGGCTGCCAAGAAGTAAGTGTACTCCCCAGTGTCATGTCTAGCAAGCACTCAGGCCTGTGGCATCCACTCATGTTTGGATAAGTGGCATAAGCCTCCCTGCAATTGTAGGGGTGGCTCATCACTTGTGTGCTGCATCAGAGCACTGTGCCTTTCCAGGTTTTATGTTCCCTTTACCCTACTGCTTTGTACCAAGAGAAAAATACTCAACATTTCCCAGCCCATAGGCTCATCCTCTGTTATCTTTAAATCTCCTTTTGCTGCTGCTCCTGCAAGCAGCATGAAATTGTAGCCTTACCCTCCACAGCAAATGTGTCTACAAATAATCTGGGTCATTAGGATGCCACAGTTTATAATTTTGATGTCTGTTGACCCACTGGTACCTATTTTTTGGCTCTTGTGTTTTAAGATCTGAATTATAAGTATTGTGGGACAAGGTCACCTCTTCATTGGTGATGGGATGGGAGGTGTCGGGTGAGAGGAGGCTTTGGAAGTTATCTGAAACTCTCTTTGTGGAGCCAAGCTTGAACTCCAAAGTTCTGTTTTGTGTCCCCAAGGCAATAAACAGAAAAGTCTTTTGCTGGTGTTGAATACCAGATCCAGAGATGTGCTGATTGTTTCAGCAGTGTCCAGAAATCTCTTTGGTCTTGAAAGACTTCAGTAAAGGAGGAAAGGATTTAAACAGGCACATGCAGAATGGCAAAGCTGATCAGATTCTATTTTCACTCCCAAATCTAGTTCCTTTTACTTCCTCTCTTCCCCATGTAGTGCTGGAAAGCTCCTTTTCCATCCCTCTTACATTCAGCTTGACCTATGCCCCAGCTCCAAGACTTGTTGTTTATGTCATCTTCCCTAACGGAAAAATCATTGCTGATTCTGCCATCTTCAGTGTCTCCACATGTTTCAGAAACAAGGTAGGATTTGTGTCTGAGGCTATGAGTAAATGTGTGAGTGTGGAGGTGTCTGCTGCAATGAAAGCAGAGCTGTGTTGCTGTGTGTGGCTGGTGCTGTGTGTGGTGCTTTCACATGAACTGCAGTTTGTGATTGGTGAGGTGTGCTGTGATGTTTGGAGCAAGTGTGTGCTCAGCATTCCAGGGGCTGCTGCAATGTTTGGGAAAGGCAGAGTTCCTGTCTGTCTCCGTAGGCAACTGCAGCCTAGTAGGATCATAGATAATCCAGCTCAGCACAGGTCATTTGTGTGGTTCTCAGGAGAGCTCAGGGCTGCTCTGCTGCTGCAGCAGACAATTAGAATTGCTAGTTCTCCAGGGATGGCATCTGAAAGTGGATGGTGGAAGAAGTGGATTTTACTGGCCATCTAGAAAGGGCTGAGTGCATCTGGTCATTGTGACATCCTCAGGAATCTGCTTTCTTGGCTGTGTCTTGCACTCCAAAGGTAAATTTCTGAGAGAGCATTACCCCTGCTCCACAGCTCCACAGCTGTTTGTCTGCCATAGATAGTCAGATTCAAGCAAGAACAGGAAGAGTTTCAGAAAACTGAGGCAAATCCCACAAAGACCCTGGAGATAAGGACAAGGCTTGTTTTTGATCTAGGGCCCCAGAAGAAGGGGCTTCATAAAACAGCTGTGAGGTGTGTGACCATGGCGGGCTGGCTTGCTGGGTAAAGAAGAGAAAACTGTGCTTTCACGTGGGAATGTCTCCATGTGCGCACTGATGGCTCCTCCTCTGCCATCTTTCCTGTTAGAACCTAAATGTGGTGTTTTTAAAATATCTTCTGGGGGTCTTTGGGAGGTTCCTTGGGTTTCTATCCAAGGCGGGTCTTTGGAAATTCTCTTCATGTAGGTCCCTTTGCTTGGGAAGCAGTAGGGTGGCCACCTTTAGAAATGTCACTCAGGCATTGCCTGCATTCTTCCTTCCAGGTGGAGCTGGGTTTCTCAACACCAGAGACTCTTCCTGGCTCACAGGTTGGCCTCCACCTGCAGGCAGCTCCTGGCTCCACATGTGCTGTCTGGGCTGTGGATCCAAGCGCCTTCTGGATGAAGCCAGGAAAAGAACTGAGTAGCCACTTGGTGAGTGAGCCTGCTCTGACTTTTTCCCTTCCCTACTAGCATGTGGCAGGAGAGAGGCCAATGCACCTGTGTAGAATTTAGCTCCAGGAAGCTGAAAGCACAGCCTGGAGGGAGCAGCAGTGCTCCAAGTGTGGATGGGTAGGGATTAGGGATTAAGAAAGAGGTTGAGCATCACTCGGTGGTAAAACAGTTTCTGTGCTGGCACTATCAGAGGAGAGCCCAGGAAGAGTGACAGCGATCCTGGGCTTTCTGGCACGCGTTCATACACAGTAGCCAGAAGCAACACAAACAGGCCTTGGATATGTGACAGGAAAGGAATCCCAGGTTTAATTTGCACTGATTTTTTTCCCTTGTTTTCTCAGGTCTATGGGCTGTTCCCATTTGTTTATAACTCCAGGTATCCTTGCCGAGTGTCTGAAGATGATCGTTCATGTGGGTTCCCAAATTCTGATGAGCCTGATGTGTTTACAGCATTCAGGGTAAAAATGGTTGTTTTGGTGGGTTGAGATAATTCAAGAACTGAAGGAAATGTGGCCCCTGACTTTATCAATATCCAAGGGATGCCACTGCAGACAGGACAGTGAACAGGTGCAGTTTAGGCCCGTGTAACTCACTTGTTATTTGAATAGGTGACTTGAAATGTACAAGGAAAAATCATTGTGTGGTTGCCACATTTGGGTTGTGTGACTCAGGGTGCCAAGGATTATTCATTACTTTAATTGGATTTCACACAATTTGTTTAAACTTCATAGCATGAGCAATTGCACCCTGCAGGCAGAGAAGGCATGGTATCCAAATGACCATGTGTTTGAAAAGACATAAATTTGGCTGACTCAGGTCAGATGAATTACCTTAGAAGACCTTGTTTGCCCATTGCTGGGGATCTCAATTACTCCTCTTAAAATGAAGCAAGAGAATACAGAGGAGAGCCAAGACTCTGCTGCATGAGGGGACAGGAAGGCACAAGGGCAGAGAGTAGAGGACAATCTTCTGGTGATTTTTTCCTACAGGAAATGGGGTTGAAAATTATGTCCAACACCAATATCAAGAAACCCAGAGTATGTCCAACCACTCCATTGACACCTATGCTGCGGGGAACAGGAATGTTTATTTCCAGGCCCATGTTGACGTTTGCCCAGCCCCATAAAGTGTATAACAGTAAGCATTTGCCAGCTATTTCTTCTTACATGGGAGGCTTAGTCTTTCATGTGAAAGCAGTCCTGGGTTTGAGCCAAGATGCAGCACTTGCTGTAAGAGCAAATGGAGGAGAAAGAGGGTTTCCTGTCCCTAAACCTGTTGTTCTAATGTGAGGGCTGTTAGTGGGATGTTTGGAATGTTTTATCTCTGGAGTGAGGGAAATGTTGTCTGTCCCATGGTGCCTCCACGTGCCAGTAAAGCCCAAAGCACCTCTGACATTTGAAATGAGGCAAGGGATTTTAAAATTTGGGACAGCACATTTTGTTCTGTTGCCATGCTTCCCAAGAGTTGACTGAATTTGCTGCTTCCTGAGCTGTGCTGGAGCTCCTCTGCTCTTAACCAGAACCTGAGGACCTCATGGTGACTACAGGTCTTTTCTGTTTCCAGCAGAGCATCTGACATCAACCTATCAGCCCGCTATGTTTCCACCTTTTTCTTCAGCTGAAGAGAAAGTACACAAGCATTTTCATCAAACCTGGCTGTGGGAACTGTATTCTGTGGGGTAAGTAAACTGAGCAGTGAAGGGTTAGTCTGGGTCATTTTGTGTGGCTGGGAGTGGCAGCAGTTGCAGCTGAGCTTAGATCATAAGCACTTAAGGGCATAGATCATGGGTCTCATACCTTAGGCTGTACATTGCTGGAGCTGATGTATGCATTTTCCTCTACTAGAAGTGCTGGTCATCAATGAGAGGTGGCTGGCATAGGAAGATAGAAAACCATGAGGTGCAGCAAAACAGTTGTTTACTGCCTAGTCTCTGCTTTTGGTAGACATGTGGGCTTGCATTTCCCAAAATGTGCTCACAGATGTATCCTGGTATCCAGGGGAAGCTGATGTTCAGAAGTCCTTCACAGGACTGCAAATTGTGTCCTGTGAGAAAGGCTCAATTTGTACACAGGGTCTGCTGAGAGAGCTTTTGGAGATTTTTCATCTGAGACTTCAAAATTTTCTTGTGTGTTCTATGAAGACTGAAATATGCTCAGGCCAGATCCTGAGCAGCAGATATTTCCTCTGTGACTTGTACATCAACCTGATCTGAGCCACCAAAAGGTTTCTGTGCTGTGCGTGTTGCCTTCCGGTCCATGCATGGTGAAATAAGCCGAATAACACCAGTGCCTTTAGCTATGTCTGCTTCTTGTGTCAGCTGTGGTGGCAGCTCCAGAACAATCTGCTCCTCTCAAAAAGATGCGCGCAGGACAAGTCTCTGCCCTGCCCTCATGCTGGGCTTTAAGATGTCAGTGTCTCAAAGGACAGAGGATGGCTGGATCAACCTTGTCTGCTCAGCCCTACTGCTGCTAGTCCTGCTGCTCTGCTGGTTTCTGGTTCTCCATTTCTAGGCCAAGAAGAATAAGACTGCTGACATCTGTAAGCCATTTTAAGATGTACAAAGGGCGAGTGCTGTCTGTGATTGATGGCTTCTTGCAGCCATGTAGCCTATTGACCCAAGTGTTCTGTTGATATAATCACCTGAGGTTGGGTTTCCACTTCTACAAGGACTCACTTGTAACCCTGCAAGGGCTGCAAGTTCATTAGGGGTTTGAGTGAGGTGAGAGGATGGGGTGCTCTGAAGAGAAGGACACAGAGCAGGTCACCTGGCATGGCATGTGGCATCTTTCAATTAAATGCTTCTGTCTCTGTCTGCTTCTCCCCAGCCCCAGTAGGAACAAGAGTATCACTGTCACTGTGCCTGACACCATGACAGAATGGAAAGCAGGAATGTTCTGCACAGGGCCTAATGGCCTTGGATTTGCTCCAGTCTCCCGGCTGATTGTTTCCAAGCCCTTTCTTGTGGAACTGCTACTGCCATCTTCTGTGGTCCAGGGTGAGACCTTCAACTTGAAGGCCACAGTCTTCAACAACCTGCAGCAATGCATGAGGGTAGGTGAGCTGTGATAGCCTCTGCAAGAAAAGTGGGACATGGCTGACACCTGTGGCCTGTGATCATAGAATTATAGGGGAAGGGACCTTAAAGATCATACAGTTCCAAATCCCCCTTGAGAAGTCATGGCAATTCAGTAACATTCCCTGACTGGAAAAGGGAAAACATTACCCTTATTTTTAAAAAGATAGATAAGGAAGCACCCTTGACAGGCTTGAGAGTTGGGCCTGTGCAAACCCCATGAAGTTCAGCAAGGCCAAGTGCAAGATCCTGTGCCCGGGTTGGAATCCCCAGCACAAACACAGACACACTTGTTGCCCTTGATAACCCTGGCCAGGTTGGCAGGACTTTAGTTTTCACTACCTGATCCCTCACTAATCAATCTGTGTGTATTCCTCTCAGGCTGTGCCCCTACTTCCGCCCTCTGTAGGCCTCCTTTTTGTATTGTTGATGTTTATTTAATGCCTCCTGCCATCCCTGCTGCCCCTTCAGATCCAAGTGACCCTGGAGGAGTTTGCACACTTCCAGCTGAAGCCATGCAAAGGCTGTGTCTACAGTAGCTGCTTATGTGCTGGGGAAGCCAAGACCTTTCAGTGGAGTGTCACAGCTGAGCAACTGGGTGAGAAGCACGGGGAGGTGGGGTGCTGGAATTGGGAAGGGATGGGACCAAGGTGGGGATGTTTTGTAAGGGTTGACATAGTGAGGAGCTGTTTGTCTGTTACTCAGTGAGTACTCATTTGCACTTGTCCTATGGTCATAGTTACTCATAAGCCTGCGCTAGAAGGCACAGAAACATATAGTGCTCTGATCAAATTTTTTGTTGTCAGCAACTGGTATCTATTGTATTAACGGGAAGTGTTTCCTCAGAAGGTGTCTTATGCACCTAAATGTGTTATTTTCAGGGCTCGTGAACATCACCCTCAGAACAGAGGCTGTGGCCGCCAAAGAGCTCTGTGGTAGGGAAATACCATTTGTCCCAAAACAAGGACAGAAGGACATGATCACCAAACTCATTCAAGTCCGGGTCAGTCAAGCTGTTCTGTTACCTAAGGCTCAAAGTAGGCTTTGTGCAATTCTCAGATTTTGTGCATGTTAGTTTTGGGAGTTACCCCTTCCTATTCAAAATGTATAATTATCATCTTAGGGCCTGAGCTGGGCTCAGCTGTAAGGGCTGATGGATGTAGAGGGTAAAGGGACATCCTCCACTTCATACCATGGAAAACTTTAAACACTCTTGTATGTCCTTGCCTCCTGAATTCTCTGCTGAATCTTACAGCACAATTTCCATGGATATTCAGAATTTAGGATATTCTGAAAATGCATGCTGGTTTCTGATCTGAAGTGAAAATGATTGAAAGTAGTTTGTAATTTTGTGTGATAATGATGATACTCCAGCTGACTGTCCACTCTGAACCAGGATTCTGAACATATCTTCTTCTAACCCACTTCTAATCCCGTTTCTCTCCTGGGTGCTCATTAAAATGCTACTTTTATGTGCTCCAACAGCCAGAGGGAGTGTTGGTAGAAAAGGCTCACAGCTCCATCCTGTGTCCCGAAAAAGGTAGATGGATTATTTCCTTCTTTCACCCTGTTCATCCCCTTCTTCCTGCCTAACCGCCTCCTGGGTATTTCCACTTGTTGAACTATTTTCTCTGTCCGCACGATGAAGCAACAGAAGTGTACTCTAATTGTGGTGCCAGCTAGGGTTTTCTCCTAGGCAGGGATGTGGGGAGGTCTGGTCTTTTACCATCAACATCCCTGCCACTAATGTGATGGTTTGAGGCCTTTTCCACCTATAGAAATAAAACCACACTGTTGAACATGATGAGACTGGAGGACATGGCTTAGGATTGCTGCTCCTGTCTTGAATTTTATGGTGTATGATGGGCACATCAGATAATTTGGAGAGCATGAGGAGCATTGAGAAGACAAGCCTGCAACTGAAATCTTAAGTGAGATGGAGTAACTTCTGTAGAGAAAAACAGGTGGCTTTGACCCCTGAAGGTTTCCAGGAGAAAATCCTCTTAACCTCTTTATGAAGAGGGGCATTAGCACCGCACAGTTACCATGAGCTGGATGGAGTAAGTTAAGGGTGGAATAGGACATGGATTTTTGAAGTGATTTATAGCCTCTGTGACAGGAAAATGGGAAGCTATCACAGAACAGCCCTGAACAATTTCTGGGAATTTTGAAGGGTTTTTTTTCATCCAAATCTCTTTCTTTTTGTTCTCCCTACACCTTATCTGACTGGTGTCAGGAAATCCAGCAGAGGAGTCTGTGTCCCTGCTGCTGCCTCGAAATGTGGTTGAAGGTTCAGTTAGAGCCACCGTCTCGGTCACTGGTAAGGAGTTAAGCTATGGTAGTACCCTTGCAAATCCCCTATCATTGAGTTTAGCCCTAAGAAAGCCCAAATTCCCCCCCACACCACTTCTGAGGTTTCCAAAGCTTCACTACCCTGTTCTTCCCATGTGTGTGGCTGTGTTTCCTGATTACTAACAAACAAAAACACGCAGTAAGGGAGAGAGAGAGTGTTGTGTTAATGAGCTTCCCTGCCAGGATGGGAATATGTACAGTTCATATGAGGGGCACAGTGGAACTGATAAGGTGGCTGGACAGAGGTGTCCTCTGGGCCTACCTTGCTGGTACACTCCTTGGGAACAGGTCACAGGTAGAAGGAGGTGAATCCTACTGCACAGGAGGTGGTCAGGGTGCTTATGTTTTGTCTCAGGGGACCTCATGGGGATGGCACTGCAGAACCTGGACCACCTGGTGCAGCTGCCCCATGGCTGTGGGGAGCAGAACATGGTGCTGTTTGCCCCCATTGTCTATGTGCTGCAGTACCTGGAGAAGACAAGGCAGCTGAGCCCTGAGATCAAGGACAGGGCAACAGGATTCCTGCGCAATGGTGAGTGCAACAGACCCACCTTGCCCCTCTGCCTTCCCCTGTGTCCAATGGTCCCAGGTTCCTACCCCCACCTGGAGCACTCAACCACCCCATTCCTTCACAGTGATCTCATTGCAAATACCACTGTGAGCACTCATGTCCTATCCTGCTTCCCAGGGTACCAGATACAGCTGCAGTATCAGCGCCCTGATGGATCCTATAGTGAATTTGGTATCAAGGATGAATATGGTAATACTTGGTAAGCCCTGGGCTCTCTCCCTGCTGCCTACCTGCACTCTGACAGCTAGGAGGTGGGCAGCTTTCTGTTTCCAGCATGAAACCCTTGCTGTCCTATTGCATCCAAAGTGTTCTAGAAGCCTTGTGGACTAGGGCACCCCAGTGGGTAGGCATCTTCAGTCCTGGCGATGAACAGACCTTTAACCAGCACATCAGAAATAGCACAATAGGTAAAGAGAGATCCACCAGTTTCAAACTGCCATATTTTTTCCTCAGCTTCTGCTTAGAGTCTTTCTTCCCACTCATTCTTGCTCCTTCATGCACCCCACCACTCTGATTCTCTCTTCCTTCTTTCATGGCTTTTTTTTCTGTTCTCCTCAATCAGGCTGACTGCATTTGTGGTTAAATGCTTTGTCCAAGCCAAGCCATACATTTACCTGGACAACCAGACTATCCAAGCTGCTCTCACCTGGCTGCAGTTCCACCAGCTTCCCAGTGGTTGCTTCAAAAATGTGGGACAACTTTTCCACACATTCATGAAGGTAGGAGCCAGTGGACCTTGCAGGACAATACCAAGCAGTTCTTGCCAAGTGTGGTGGAAATTGTTTAAATTCACTTGCCTGTGTTGTACTACTTTCTTGAGAAGGAGCAAGCCAGGGATAGGTGAGACCTCTCCTTAAAAGCTTCTATGTTTGCCTGTTAATTTTCCCAGCTTTTTAGATGTCTATATTTTTTTTAGGGAGGTGTAGATGGGGAAGTCCCCTTGGCTGCCTACATCACTGCTGCATACTTGGAGGCAGGAGTGACACCAGAGGTAAATACAGGGATTCTCTGCCATGCTCTTGCCTTAAGATTTGAATCCTAAAATGCTTAGTGGTAACAGTGAGGCAAGCAACAGAACACCTTGGAGTGACTTGTGGGTAAAGTAATAGAGTGGGTGAGGAGGATCTTACAACTTCTCAGGAAAAGCTCTCCCTTAAGGAAGACACTGGCATGGAGAAGTTGAGGTTAAACTGGGGACCACTGGACTTCATGGCTAGATTATGTGTTGGCCATTTCCCAGGAATGAGCTGTTCATTCCTGCTCCCCCCACCTCCCATTCCCTTGCTGGTCCTACGCAGCTGAAGGCTGATTGTGAGGTGTGTGGAGCTGCTCCCATGGTCAAGTAAATACACATAATGCAACTCCTAATAGGGTTTAGCTACACAAAACCACTAGAAGTCTGGGAAAGGAGTGCTGTATGGCAGCTGGAACTGCATACTTAAGTAATAACAGTAAGAGGGAGCTCTTACAAGTGCTAAGGATTGTAGATAGTTACTAGGCTGTGGTACAGGCAAATAAAAAACCAATTAACTTGATGGAGGAACACAATTGTAGACATTGAAAAGTGAAGTTCTATGGAAATCAGAAAAGTAAGTGAAAAAGCAATGCTTTTCAGTGGAACGGAAAGCAGTAGGCTTAGGCAAAACAAAAAAAAAAAAAAAAAGGAAGGAAGACAGATGGAAATTAACCTTCTTTCTGGCAATAGATGTCCTTCAGTTCACCCTTTTTTCACCATCAGTACAATTATTCACTGTGAAGCTGAATTAAACACAGTGGCCCTGCTCAGCAGGCTATGTGTATGCATTTGCAGTTGTGTGGTTTTGCTGTTGTTGTGTTTGGACTGGGAAAGTAAGACATGGTGGTGTTATTCCTGAAGGAAAGGTGCTCATTTCATTGAGAGGGCACTGCTGAAGTGCAAAACCAGCTCGGGGGGAGGTCTGTCAAGTACCTCCCACCAAGGGCTGAAGATGCTGCTGCATTGATACAGAGAGTGCAGGTCCAAGCACAGCCACCTGAGTGAATGAACGGGGTGCTTTCTGTGCTGGCACATGCCAGTGCATGCTTCTGCTTGTGCCCCGGGGTATGCTTGGCTCACAGGGGCCTGTGTGTGAGCAGCACCGTGTGCCTCTCTCCTGCAGAGCACAGTGGTGCGCAGGGCTCTGGGATGCCTCACTCCTGCCATCCCCAAAGCTGCCAGTGCTTACACCCAGGCCCTGCTGGCCTACACCTTCGGCCTGGCTAAGGACTCTCAGCGCACCCAGGAGCTCCTTGATGTGCTTGACCGAAAGGCCATCAGAGCAGGTATGGGGCCCTCAGAGCCAGGGGGACATCAGAGAAGGGACAGGTGACCTTTCTGAGCCCTTGGTAAGATGCAGCCTGGGAGGACCACAGCCTTACCCTCCAGGCCCTTTGGTAAGGAGAGTTTTTAGACATCCACTGAATAAGCTCATGGCATGTGCTGCCAGCACCATAGTGTGGGTGCTGATTTCCTTCAGATCTCTTGCCCTTTTCTGGTATCTGAAGTGGAGGTTGGGGTTAGGAGACTTGGGCATTCTTGTGCAGGACTGCAAAACGCCAGATAGAAAAGCAACCTGCCCCATGTCTTGTTAATCCTTGACCCTTAGAGCTGGCCAGTGGACACCTGGCTAGTATCAGATAGTTAGTGGACCTGGCAAATAAGACAATACAAAATTTGGACAACTGGGAGGTAATGCAAATGCAGATTATTGGTTATTGGATATTAGTTTTCGTATGTCACCTTGGTGTGGAATATGGAGTGTTAGGTATTGTGAAATGCATTGGTTTTCAGCTGCCCTGGTGATGTGATGACCCAACAAAAGGGTGTCTACCCAATGGTCTCTGTAGACACAAGCCACTGTGTCTAGGAGGTTAGGCCACCTGATTCCTCAAGATTCCCTCTACTACCTTCCTTTCCCAGATGGACAAATCCATTGGAGCCAGAGCTCATCCAAGCCCAGTACCAGCCCTTGGTCACAGCCAGTGTCTGTGGATGTGGAGCTGACAGCCTACATCCTCCTGGCCCTGCTCTCCAAACCAAATGTCACAGAGTCTGACCTCACCATGGCCTCTGGCATCGTGGCCTGGCTCACCAGGCAGCAGAATGCCTATGGAGGCTTTGCCTCAACACAGGTAACTCATGGCCAGGGAAGGGGATGTTTCTTGAGAAAGAGCCTCTGCAAGATATGCATACAATGTAAGCAAGTGTAAATGCTTTGAGCAAAGGAGCCCTTGGATATGGAGGTCCTCAGGATGCTGATTCCAAGTGTCACTGGATGTCAGAGATGCAAATATAATTGTATTTTCCTTTTCAGGATACAGTAGTGGCCTTGCAGGCACTGGCTAAGTATGCAGCACTGACACACAGCACACAGGGGGATGCAGAAGTGAGGGTGAGGTCCCATGGAGGCTTTGGGAAGAAGTTTCAAATCTCCTACCAGAACCGGCTGGAGGTGCAGGAGGCGGCACTGACAGAGGTCCCGGGCAAGTTCTTGGTGCAGGCCCATGGCAGCTGTTGTGTCTTTAGTCGGGTAGGTTCCCCACAGACTCTGCTGTGACCACTCTCATCTCCTCGTCTTGGCAAAACCAAAATCCTCTTGCACCTCTGTGGAAGGAAATGTGCATTGGCTCTGCTTTAATCCCAGCCTGGTGCCAACGCAATAAATCTGTGTGAGGGAGGAAACAGACAGAACCGGCTCAAAGATGAGGACCATGATGCTTCCATGTCTCTCAAGAGTACTGGAGGATGAAAATGTTTTATAGTGGTTCCACTGCTGTGTGCCTGACTTGCAAAGTCTCAATTGAAAGTTTGGGAAGGAGCCCATGGAAGGTTTCCAATCTGACTGACCTTTATTTTGGGTAATGGGATGAGTGTGCTTACTGCATATCATTCATCCATTCACTGTCTGAGGTCCAATCTTGAGGAATCAAGTAGCCAGTGGAAAAAAAAGGTGTCATAGATGATATCAAGCTAATTATCAATGTCTTAGTCTGTCTTTTTGTCTCTCCCTGAAGATGGTGCTGAGGTACAACATGCCCTCCCCACAAGACTCAACATCCTTTGCCTTGCAAGTGAAAACTGAGCCGGTCAACTGCACCAAGGACAATACATACTCTGTTACTGTCCATGTCGATGTCAGGTGACTCTGAAGATCTTGTCCCACTTGAGATTGAAAGCTTGGCATAGCTGGAGAGCTGAGAGGTGCTTCTTGGCTGCAGTGGAGGCACCAGGCAGTTTCAGCATGAGGGCTAGGTGGAGAGCCTTGGCTCTTGCTGGAGAGAGGTGTGAGTAGTTAGCTCCGACTGGGAATGCTCGGAGCAGTGCAGCCATCCTCTGCACCCTGTGAGAGGGAGCAGTGACTGCCCGGGCCCCAGCCCTGGCTGGGCTGCCTGGCTCAGGCCACTGCACACAGGGGCTGCTGATAGAGGGAAGGGAAATGAAAGCTGGGAAAGACTCTCTTTTTAATGCTCTCCCCCAGAGACTCTCTTTTTAACCTTCTCCCCCAGGTACAATGGGAAGAAATCCACTTCCAACATGGTGATTCTGGAGGTGTCCTTGCTGACTGGATTTGTCCTGGCTCCAGGATCCGGGATGTCTGTAAGAAGTGTGGAATCAGGGTGGGGATGTGCTGTCAGTGGGACCATCCATGCCCAAGGAGAGGGGAAAGCTGCATGGGAAGGTTACATAGGAAGGTGTTGTTTGTCTCTTCCTTGAGCAATCTCACCATCCCTTCCCCTCTGCCACACGGCAAACTTGAAAGCATTCTGTTGGCTCTTTCTTTGAGTCTTGAGGATGGTGATACTTCTGGCCCAATCAGCTTAGCATACCCCTGTCAGCTAAGTAGCCTAGGCTCTTGTCCTTGGGGTTTGTAGGAGCTGAGTGGCCCTGCAGGGAGATCAGCCTGAAGAGATAAGAGTCCAAAACACATTTGGAAGTGAGTGAATGAGAAACTGTCCACTCAAACTTAGAAAAACCTTGTTGGGATGTCTCACAGTTTCCTTTCAAAAGACAAAACTAAATTGCTTCTTCCTCTCTCCTGTCCTAGCTGCAGCATGGGCACTCTGTGAGAAGAACCGAGAAAACACAAAGAGGTGTTGCCATCTACTTGGACAAGGTAATGTCTGTGCTGCTAGAGAAGCTGCAGGAGTGGAGGGCAGTGCCAGAGTTATTGGGAGAATCCAGGACTGGGGCTAGTGGATCAGGATACTCAAGATTCATCTTGAAGTCCAGTGTTTGAAATCTACAGAGTTATTATTGTCAGCTAGTAGGATCAAATTCAGATGGGGAATAAAAAGAACAGCTCATGAGTGTACTGTCATTTATTTTTTTCCCCAGCTGAGCCATGTCTCTGACACCTATGTCCTGCATCTGGAGCAGGAGATTGAGGTGACCAACCTGAAGCCAGGCCATGTCAGGGTCTACGACTACTACAGCCCAGGTCAGTGTGGCCCATGGAGTGCCAGGGCTGCCTGGGTGTTTGCACTTGGTTCTGTGCAAGGATAACTTAGATCTCTCCTGTTCTGTTGCAGAGGAGCAGGCCCTGGCTGATTATAATATCTTCTGCATTTGAGGTAAGCACAAATCTCGTCCTCAGCCCCCTTTACAGACCTGGAAGCCTTGTTATGCTTCCTCTGCACCCCATCCACTTCTCCGTGTCCCACTGGAGCCCTCCGTGGCTCTGATTCAGCATGCTCCCTTCACCTAGGACTGTATCTGAAACTACCTAAGCAGACTTCATGGTACTAGTTTCAGCCTATTATATTTGGGTATGGAGAGTTTCTCTTTCTGGGGAGGGGCTGAAGTGAAACAAAATACTGGATCAAACAAAAAAAAACCCCTTTCTTTCAGGGTCCTTAGTGAGAGCCTGTGCTGCCTAGCTGTTAACATCCCCAAAGTTAATAATTTGGGTCATATTTTTTGCTCTCTGGGTTACTCTCTCTTCTGCTCTAATTTTTCCAGGTACTTGGACTGCTTCCTTCTGTCCACTGCTTCAGCTCACAGAGATCCCATGAGTGCAAGATGCCTTAGGACAGTGGGGCTGCTGCATTATTGCTCCTGGTATAATGAGACCCATGTCACCTGGACAGTCACATCTCAGGCTTGGGATTTTGGTGCTGGGACACATCTCAGCTTGGATTTCAGGACTAACTCCAGCCTAACCTGTGCTGCTCATCCTGACATCCATTACCTGGTGAATTTTTTTGGGGTGTTTGATTAATTCTGTTTGTTTTAATCCAGGGATTTTCTTGCTTGTAAAAAGAATGAAAATAAAATACAAATCACAAATCTGGGTACTGTGGTATGTGTTTGGACTCTGTGACAACATTTACCAGGGAAGAGTAAGCAGAAGCAAACTCTGTATCTGGGCTGTGTCACTGGCATTCTTTCCCTCCAGCACTGGATTCTCCTCCAGCTGTGTTGTGCAGCCATCAGTATGGGGTGAGGGCTCCTAGTCCTGCATGGACCAGAAGTCCACTATGGATACCACTGAGCATCATCTACTGAACACAGATGTAGCTGAGCCATAAGGTCTTGGATGCTGGTGCACTTTATGTGGATGTAAATGTACCCTCCAGTGTATCTCACAGACTGACTCTGTCCTTCTGGCATAGAAAGCAGAAAGGGAGTGATTTTAGTTTCTGCACCTCCTGTGGAGCTGGATCTTGCTCAGGAGAAGTCAAACATGAATTGTCAGGAAGGGGTGGTGCCCTGCGGTTGAACTCCCTGCTAATGAGAGAGGAAAGTGAGCAGGGTCTTTGCCACATTATGAGGAGCTGGACAGGCAATTGAACAGCCAAAGAGTAGGTGAAAATTCAACATCTATCACTGCTTTTTAAAATCAAACCTCAGGATTTAAGTGCTGGTGATCACAGAGCTTTTAGGTTGACCGTGACATGTCTCTGTATAAACAGGTAGATCTCCACAGACCCTCCCTAGAGCTGACTGTAAGGGTGTGATGGTTAAGAGCAAAGGCAGGCTTAAGAGTGGAAGGTCTGGAAGACACGTGAGGGTTGAGGGCCAGGATTTGGTTACAGCCTTGAAAGCTCTTCATACCCTGCAGCAAGGCTGGGATTTGTGGTGGTTTAATGGGAGGGATTTGGAAAGTGTGTTTAAATTTTAACTCCAGATGCTCCAGAGTAATCCTGAAGACTCAGCAAGTCCCGTCCGTGAGACAAAGACATGAGCATTTCAAGTTCTTTTGTTTAAGAGCAAACACACGAGGTGATGTGCCAGCAAGGCAGGCTGCTGACAGCCTGCTCTGTGCTTCATGTGCAGTTTAACAGAATGAAAGCATGGGCTCAGTACAGCAGCTGGCTGATAGCAATACCTTGTGCAGTGCCAGAAGTGGCTGAGCTGATGTTGCAGGTGTCACTTTCTCCTCTTTCACTTTTGTTTAAACAGGTGCTTTTCCTCCTCTCTTTATTCAATTTCCTCAGTAATCCATGAGCAATGCAGATCTCAACTCTGCAGAACAGAATTTTTAATTACCTTCTTTGAAACTTTTTAAAAACACTTTGCAAATATTTCTGCTTTCTTTGCAAATTTCTCTCTCCCTTTGCAAATTTCTCTCTCCCTTGACTTTACCACTGGTGAAGTCTGTCCTTGCTGATATCAAAAAGCAGAACTGGAGCTAGTCAGGCTTGCAGATGGTACTGGTACTTGGAGAGTACATTGCCTAGTGCTTGGAGTTTTGCAAGGAGGGAGGAGCTCCACCTACCACTGCCAGTGCCACCATGTTCTTATATTCTGTTTTGCAGAGCTTAGCAAAGCACAGGTTCTGAGAAACACCCCCAGCAAAGAGGTTTATTGGGAAAACAACTTCTGTCGTGGTTATACACACAGAGGAATCCAATCTACCCCTTGCTGACACCATGAGGGGTAGTTTATGCAGGAAGGGGTTACACACAACCCCTTGCTACTCCTGAGCATATGTGTACACACACTGTGTAAAAATTATACATAGTGTCACTTTTGACTCAATATCCATTGTCATTTCTATTCCACTTTCTTAGCAGCTCTTCCATGTCCTTTAAAATGTTTTTTATGAGACTTAAACAGTAATGCCTGTGATATCTGGCTATTAGATAGCATTTGGAAGGAGGTGGCTGTCTTCCAAGACAATTTAGGGGAAAAACCACCTTTTTACAAAACACATTGATTTCTCTGTGGCTTAAACGTCCCCTTCTCTGCTTAGAGCAGCAGATGTCAAATATCCCAGTCATTTTTTTATCCTTCACAAAATCGAGGAGTTGTGGTGATTCAGACTGGAGCTTGGTGGTGTGCATCCTTCCATTTAGCTTTTGATCAGCTCACTGCTTGAGCACAGAGAACTGCTGGCCTCCAGGGACACAAATCCACTGTGGATGTGCCTCTTGCCTGTCTCTGGGCCAGGTGATGAATGGATCTGTGGGCTGGGGAAAGCTAGGGCTGTCCTTAGCACAGGACAGCACCCAGGTACTGTGTGCCCTGCCACCAAGTCCTAGCGAGTGCAGAGCCCTGCTAAGAGGTGCTCCCTTCCCGAGTGTCTCCTGCCCACCAACGGCTGGTCACCGTGCTGGTAGTAGGAGATGGAGATAGGACTGAAGCAGACGACCCACACATACCAAGCCTGCCTCTTTGTTTTTGTTGCTCCTACATTTATTTAGTTCGGTTTCATGGGGAGTTAGACTGGATTGGGTGCTCAGGGTGTAGCTTTCCAATCAGTGCCAAGCCCAGAATTCCAGAGGTGTTTACATGTCTGCTCTCACAAAACAGCTGCTGGAATCAGTAAGAGTCAGGATGCTCAATACCTTTGCCATGGTGAACCCCTGTGCCGGTAATAAGGGATTTGGCTGTCCCCTGGAACTGCTGTGGATCTACTGTGAACAAACAAATGTCAGCTGGGATTGTTCAACAGGCACTGCCTGTACTATTTGAGACCCATGGAAAGAAATGAAGGGCAGCTTAGTGGCAGAGAATGAGTCACGTTCTTGCTCTGGTTCCTGTTTGCTTGTTTGTCCAGGTGCATTTATGCATTTTTCCCAACTGCTGACACCAGCTCTGACCTGAACAACGCCCACAGAGAGGGAGAGGAGAGAGAGCAGTTTTATCTGTCCATTAAGTGTGTGTGCATGAGTGGGTAAAAGAAAGCCCTAAAACCTAGTTTCTTTGTTATGATCAGTCTGTACTAAAGCAAAGGAAAATATTACAAGGCCTTACATGTTTAAGAGCTCAGTTTGGTACTGAAGAATAAGTTGGTGGTATGTTTTTATATGAAATGACCTTGATGCTAAAATTGAAGAACTTCCTTATTTTGAGAACAAGTATTTTCAAGAACCAGATTCTCTTTTCAATTATGGTAAGATACTCAGGGAAAAGTTCAGTACGATCAGTGGACTAACATATATAAAATTAGCATTTGGAAAGAAGGCCCCAAACCAGATAGGATGTGTTCCCATCACTCAGGGCTCAAGCACAGCCTTTTGGTAGCTAGAGAAGACCCTGTAGGATTTCAGCCATGTAGATTTTGACCTGCCTGACCAATATTTAGCCCTCATTTCCTCCACTGGTGAGGGCATGAGTAGGTTGGCCTTGAACTGGAGCACAGAGCAATGTGATACAGTTGGGTTGAGTTGCAATCTTCTCTTCAAACTGAAATAATTGTAGGGCAGAGTCAAGGTGAGGAGCCTAGCTCTGTTTGCTCCCTCTGCTTTCCTCCTCTGTGAAGGAGCAGAGAACTATCCAAATATACTGAATTTGTACAAAGCCTGGTCTCCATTTCAGGACTGAGACCTGCCTTGGGTGCTGCAGACTCAGAAAGCCTGGGGACAGTATGACCACAGGAGTTCATAGTGAACTCCAGCTGGGTGCACATGCCAAAGGGTCACGGGACAATCCAGCCAGAAGCAAGACAATGGGACTTGGACTGCAACTGGCCCAGGGAGCAGGGGCAGTGCAGTGAACAGGAAAGAGGCTGCTGGTTAGCAAAATAAAAGGCACATTTATCTGAATGATGCTGATCCATTCACAGGGGAGTAAGAGAGCAGTGAGGCTGGAGTCCAAAAGGGCTTGGATTGGCTGGGGAACATCCTGGACAGTACAACCCTCTGCTTGCGGCACTATAAATGCAGGAAAGAGGTGGAGGGAAGGAAATCTTGGGGCTTTGTGTCTGCTTCCTGGGAGAAACAGCAACAACAGCAGGTCCCAGAGACTTTGGAAGCAGAGGAGCAGCACCTTACTTTCTCTCCTGACCAGTCCTCCAGAGAAATACACCTCTTAGGGGTTCTCCATGAAAATGTGGACTCCTTTCCTCCTGAGTTGCCTGCTCTACACCCTGGGGATAGTGGCACAACCGTAAGTGCCATTAAAAAAATCTAGTGATTGATAGTTGTGAATGCTGAGGGAGAGGCCAAGATAGCAGGGAGTGTGGGACCCGGTGAGAGAGCTCCTGGAAGAGCTAGACATGGGGTGGGGTGCAGAGCCTTTTTGTGAATGCAGGGCCCTCCTGAAGGTGGGAACCTCTCTCATGGGTATTACTGCAGTACAGGAACTGAGCACTGATAGTGGGAATAAGAGTGAGGGACTGCAGTATGAGGTGGGATGAAGGGAAGGGTAAATAAAATGAAGGGCAAATGAAAAGGGCTGCAAGGAAGGGGATGGATAAGCAGGAACCAATCTGCTGTCAGGGTAGTTGAGGAGCCATGTTAAAGCAAGAAGGGTAAATTCTGTTCTGTCACCTGAAAGTATTCATCTTGTATTTATCTGAAATGAGCTCTATACCTTCCACCCCCCCTGTGAAAGGTTCTCACTCTGGCACTTTCTCCCAGTATCTCCAGTAGATCAGCACCTCCTAGTCTCCGAGAGATGGCAAACTCTCCTGTTTCCTCAGACCAGCCTTTTAGCACCAAGAATAGGCAAGAGGGCTCCCAGGATGTGATGATATATTGTTTCCCCCCTTCAGGAGGTACCTGATCATCATTCCAGCTGCCTTGCCCTACCCCTCATCCCAGAGGGCATGCTTGGACCTTCGTGGGGTTGAAAAGCCTATTTGTGTGGCCTTAACTCTTGTGCACCCATCTGGCAACCTCAGCCTCTACCACAAGGTTGTCCGGAATGACTGGATCTTCGAGTGCACCAGATTCCAGGTCAGAGTCATTCTTGGCAGGGACCCTGAGATGGCAGCTCCCACTGGGCTCATTTCCCTCTCATCAAAGAAATAGAGCATGAGGTGGACAGAAGATAAGAGGACATGGAAACAAGTGAATGCAAAATCAGGGGGGAATGTTTGGTGGCAGCCCAGTGTCTTTGCCCCTTGTCTTTGTCCTTGTAGTACTCTTCCTGTGGGATATCCTGGTGGCACACTGAGGAAAGGCTGCCTGACCAGGCAGCAAAGATCTGAGGAGGATGGATAGCTTAGAAGCACCCAAACGGCAGTTGTGCAGCTCATTCTGTCCCCCGAGGAGGATGCACTGACACACTGTGTTGTTTGTGAATCTGAGATGTAAAAAGAGTCAGACCTCTCACCTCAGGCAGATCCCCTCATGTCTCCTTCCCTCCAAGCTTTTCTTTCTGGGCTTGAAAATGTCCTAGAGGACTAGAATATATATGGGAGGGTGTACACACAAGCTCAGCACAAGTCTTTCTTATTTGCCAAACTCATGATCCTTATTTTCTTAGTTTGTACTGATAATAAGAGGAGATTTCTGTCTCTGTGACCCTCACATCTAGGAAACAGAATTCTCATCACCACAGACCTTTTCTTCCCTTGAGTTAAGTCTTCTCCATCTTGCTCCATGCAGATTCTAACTGCTCGCATGAAGGACTAAACAAAATTTCTATCTCAGAACAGACTCCTTTTTCTCGTCCAAGATCTATCCCAGCTGCTGTGTTGTTCCCTGTGCTTCCACAGACATAGCCTTCAGCCACTGAGGGGACACCCTATGCTGGCCTCCAGAGTAAGATGGCAAAGAACCTGGCCTTGCAGCGCAGTTGAAGCAGGATGAGCACTGCTCTGATGTCTGCTAACCTCGTGGCTCTCCTGTCTCGTGTCACAGGTGCCACGACCTACAGGCAGCCAGGAGGTAGCCACTGTGCACCTGCACATCTCCAATGGCCACTACTTCAGTGCAAGTGAAGAGAAAACAGTCCTGATCCGCAGGGCTGGAACAGGAGCCCTCATTCAGACAGATAAGCTCATTTATAATCCAGGACAAACAGGTGAGCAACGCATGGAGCCTCCTGACAATGGGGCTTGACCCTCCCAGGCTTTGTTCCCAAATTCCTGTGAGGAAAAAAAGCTGAGATCTTTGTACCATGTGGCCTGCATGGGGACAGAGGGGGAGCACTGCCCTCTGCAGCGAGGTATCCATGACCCATGGTTCAGCAGCAGGAGGCACCTGTGGGGGGGTGGCCTCACCTGCTCTAGGAGCAGATCTGGCTTGGAAAAGAGAGGAGACCTGGACATGGTCTTCTTGGCCAGGGCCAGGTAGGACTGGTCTGCCTGCACTGTAGACAAGGAAATGTAAGGGTAGCCCTGGGTGTAGCCCATGGGAAAACCCCTAGATTGTGAAGCAGCTGTGCTGCTGCCATGTGTTTGGGGCAAGCAGAGGTGAGAGAGGCTGAGCAAAGGGTGAGACCGGCTGAAGGGCAGACACTGGGCTGCCACTAGGGCTGGGTGTGGAGCTATGGCTCTGGGGTGAGACAAGTGTGGGGAAAGTCTGTTCCCATGTGCACTCTGTCTGTAACGTGCTTTACTCCATTTTCTCCCTCCAGTGAAATTCAGGATTGTGACATTGACTGAAGATTTTGTTCCTGTTAACAGCAAGGTAAAGCCTGTCTAAGAGGAGGCAAGGAAGTCTCCAGGCTTCAGATGGTTCTACTTCCTCTACCAGCCTCATGCCAGGGAGGCTGGGGCAGTCCCAGCACTTGGGGTGGTCAATGCCAACCCTCAAGTAAACCAAATTTGATCAACAATTCCTGTTGGCTGATGGCTCTGCTGTTGCTCTTATAGGATGGTTGCTGGTTGATGGGAGGGTTGGATATTATTTGGAGAGTGTGCCAGCATTCCCAGCTAGCTGAGTTACCTGAGTGCACCTGCCCTTGCCAAAAAAGCAGGCAGAGCTTCTGGGGACCAGTCTGTGGGTGGCTGGCCCCAGGCATAATTACCAGATAAAGTTGTGTACAGGCATCACCAAGATCCCCTCCCACAGCTTTGGAAAGCTCAGTGATTTGTGCTGTGTGGGGCATCTGAGGGTGGCACAAGAGCCTGAGGTAAGCTGCAACATTTTAAAAAAAAATAATTAATATGGGGAAGGATACACAGGAAGTGATCATAAAAAAAAAAAAAAAAAAAAAAAAAAAAAAAAAAAAAAAAAAAAAGAGGGAGAGAGAGAAAACACTATAACCAAATTATACTGACTTGCTGCTGGCAGCAGTTCACTGTCCCCATTTCAAGAGAGTGAGAAGTTGCCAGAGATCTACATATGTGTTGGCCAGGAAACTGCAAGGATAGTGCCATTCTTCAGTACGCAATTATATCTGCAGCCAGTAGCTATAGCTATTTCACTCCTCAGTCCTCAAGCAATTTAGGGAGAGCCAACAGGAATTCATACCATGACAATTAAATACTGAAGGGCCCACATTAGGGGAGTTGGACCAAATACCAAATCCTTCCAGACTAAAATAAAGGGAGAGATCCTTCCAGCTTCTTAATTGATGACTTAATTTCTTCTTTCTTGGGCTATTGGTGAGGTCGTAGGATCAAACACTCCTTTCTTCTCCCCAAAGGGAAGGCATATATCTTATATAAATAAAATAATGAAGTATAAACAATACATTTGCTTCCATGCCTACAATCGGTTCATGTACATATTTCACTGTAAATGCTTGATGTCTATGTGTGAGTATAAACAAGTTAACACTGTAACTGTTAATTATGCTGTGATGAAAATTCAAAGAGATCATGTTTAGCTAAAGCTATTATAAGGCTTTAGTCCATTGCAGCATTAAAGCTATAATATCTAGTTTGTAAATTAGATTAGTTGAAGTTAATATGGATGCAGTTCACCAGCAAGTTAACCTGCACTTTTTTTTTATTTCAGTGAAAACAGAGTTGCCCCTGATAATTTGTATGAAAGCTTAGAATGATGCATAATGTGAATTACATGTCAATTGCATGTTTACAACCTGGTTACTCTCCCAGGCCCTGCTCCTGCCTCCTTATGCTTTGTGCTACCAAATTAGGGGTTCCTCACCAGAACTGCCTCCTGGATGATAGATGCAGTGATATAAGAACAAACAGAGAATCAATGGGACTAGAATGGCTAAAGTGTGTCCTCCTTTGTCCCTCCCTGTTACTGTCAGCTGCAGTCAGCATTAATTCATAACTTCCAGCTTTACCTCCTGCACCAGGGATTTTAAAGGAAGCTGTGTGGAGTATTCTTCCTATAGGTGATGCAGTTTTTCTAGTTATTGGGATATATGTTACAAAAATAAGGCTGTTTAATATTTGTGAACTTGGGATGATCGTATTTCAGAGTCTTCACCATTTTATTAGAGCAAATTCTAGTTTTCATGGTTGTAGAATACCTATCGAAATGCATCGTAAACATTCAGGAATCAAGAAGCAAATCTGAAGAATAGCGTAGATTTTTACTATTCCTCACTATTTCAAGGCAGCTGTCCTGCTTTCAGTAGGATTCTTGTATCATAATGTTTGTCACAGTACAGTGGCTGGGTGGGTAAGAGAAGTTTATATGCAGGTTGCTATGTCATGCCAGTTTTTGACAGTGCTGTCTGTTTGCTTTGCAGTACTCCATGGTGGAAATTCAGGTGGGTGTTCCAGACTCCTCAGGTTATGAGAAAGGTATTTCAACATGGATAGTACCTAGGATGCTGTCTTACTGGTTCAAGTTACTTTTCTTAGGCTCTATGTATGCACATTCTCCAAATGCTTCTTGTGAATAGGACTTAAAGATACAAATGGTTTGACTTCATCCATTTATACATTCAGGAATGCCAGCCAGGCTTTAGCTAATTTTTATAGTTAATCTTTACTGTAGACTGGAGAGTCTAAATACCTTCCATACCTTCTTTTTCTGTGGTTGTGCAGAGCAGAGTAAACCTGGGTGGGTGGGGTTCACCTCTGTTGGTGTTCCAGCACGAACAGAGGGCTAAAACCATCAGGAACCTGTGAAAGCCTCTGAAATATCTGAAATGCTTTTGAGTCCAGTGGGCTCTGGGTAGAGAATAGCAAGCATTGCTGATGACTGCCTCTTCTTTCCTTCCCTTGCACTGCAGGACCCAAACCAAAACCGCATTGGCCAGTGGCTGGATGTGAGACCAAAACAGGGCATTGCAGATTTCTCTTTCCAGTTAGCTGCTGAACTCTCCCTCGGGACTTACACCATCAATGCCCTGTCCTTTAAATCCAGCACAGTCTGGTCTGGTACCTTTAGGGTGGAGGAACGTGGTAAGGAGAATGAAGAAAGGGATGGAAGAAGTTGCTTCTTTGTCGCTTGCCTGTCTGTATAACAATGTAAAGCCAAATACTGTAAAATAGGATTTACTTCCAGAGAGCTATGACTGAGCACAAATCTATGGGCAATATCAGAAATTAACACAAGGGAGATTGTGTGCTGGAGATTCCTCGAGAAGGTATCTTCTGACAAGTTGAGAATACACTAAAAACCTCTGCAAGACTGTTAGGGGGTGGGGAAAAATGGGATTCTTTCTTCAGTTTCCCTGTTTTTTATTAATGCTTGCTTTTGCCTCATTAACATGTTCCTTCATGGGAACATACTCTTCCCTTTTGTGATCTTGTGCCCAGGTAGTCTTTTGCCCTTGATGGAATAACTCTGAGTTTTTTTTTCCAGTGTTGCAGAAGTTCAGTATCTTCTTTGAGGGACCATCTCAGATTTATGCTTCAGATAAAACCTTCCCACTGCAAGTATGTGGCAGGTAAGGAGAATGTTCAGGGGAAAGGAAAGATTCCATCAAAACTGTGCCTCTCCTTCCATATATCTCCTATGTTTTTCAATCCATCAAAGAGAGGTGGCTCGAGAAGGGTCAAATAGGTTCATTTCTTTAAAGGAATTCCAAATAGTTCAAGAGTCAAACTAAAGGGCTCTACCTTGGGGATGACATACCTTAGCCATACATGAGAGAGAACATCCAGCTCTAGGGAGACTTGCCCTAGGCAACAGATACCCTCCTCTGGAAGATGTGTCTGTCCAGCATTGAAAGACCTTATGTAGGAAAAACATCAGATATGGGACAGACATGTTGAGGTAATGGAGCAGGAGCTGACATTTATTTAGGAGTTTATGCCTTTCCTGCTCACTTACATGCTACTGAAGTTATTCCTTCTTAGGAGCAGTAGGTGAATTTCTCTAGTTATGTGGTTATCAGCAAAAAATGAGCAGATCAGGGTGGGAAGGAGGGCAGGACCTCTGACAGTATAAACACAAAGAAGGGAGGACAATGAGCTCAAAAGCACTCAAAATCTGGTGAGTTCATTTGTATTTGGGGCTGCATTGTCTAGAGACTTTTGGTGTCTCTTTTGCCACTGATTGGTCTGACATAATCTCTCATTAATTGGGACAGTTACAATCATGTCATATGAGATTGTAGTAGTAAATAGTATACACCACTCTACATCACCAGGATTGGTCACAGATATCATCTTTTTACTGATACCATCAGGAGTGTTGCTCCAAAGGGCAAGTCAGAGAGGAGACAAAGCAAGGAAAGGCAGCAAAGCAGGCAGAGGAAATACCTAAATGTCTAAATCAGCAGAGCAGGTCTGATGATGGAAACAAGAGCCTTGATCATGAGATAAGCCATAGTGAGGCAAGTCTGAGGCCACTCTGTGGCTCTATTTGCTGTTGATGTCTGCAGGGATACCCATTTCTGCTGCTTTCCCCCCCAAACTAATATCTTCACTGAGTGGATAAATCAGTTCCACTCTCTGTGTCTGCCTGTAATTCCAGGACAGCAAGTGCCCAGACGTGGGAGAGCTCCAGAGGGTGTGGGTTTGTTCCAGTCAATTTCTGCATGTGTTCCTTTGTTTCTTCATCTGTTGGATGCCAGATCACGCTATTGCACCCCCAGAATACTCAAAGGGCTATATTGTAATTTGTGCCTGCCTGCTTGCCAGCTGCAGTAAGACCTTTGTCACAAAAGGCACCTGTGCAGAGCGATGTGCTGGACAGAGCACACAGTGCCTCTGCCCAGAAGCTCCTCTGGTCTTCTCCCTGCAGGTACAGTTATGGGAAAGCAGTGAGAGGGACCGTGCACGTGACTGTGTGCCAGAAAGCAAGGAGGTGGCCTCAGAATGCCAGCAAGGACATCTGTAGGGAATACAGTGGTCCTGTGAGTAAAATCCTGGAAGATATATGGGCAGTAAAGAAGCACCACATAGGATGAACTGTCAAGGGCTGAGTGAACAGAATAAACTGCTCAGAGCCCATCCAGTCTGACCTTGAATGTTTTTGGGAATGAAGCATCCACCACCTCCCTGGGGAACATGTTCCAGTGTCTTAGGAGTTCTGCATTATTATTGTAGTCGATGACTAATCCCTTGTACTTCTGGCCCCTTCCCTTCTCCCCAGCTCCAAATAATACTTACCACTCCCTACTGCAGACAGCAAGCAATGGATGTTTCACCCCTTCTGTCAGCACATCAATCTTCAATCTGGCTCCCAGCAAGGAAGACAATAAACTTTATGCAGAAGCCTCTCTGCTGGAGATGGGCACAGGTACCCAGGGGCTCAGCAGGGAAGGTACAGGGGCAAGAGGAACACCTCCCTCTCTCCTCCTCCCTGCTGCTGGGATCATCACAGAACATGAAGAGCTCATCTGCCAGCAGCAGGAGGATGAGAAGTGGCTGGGAGCTGGATGAGTGGTGTGGGTCCATGAGGCTACAAAGAGGCTTGCAGACAGCTTACCTCAAGAAGGAGCTGCCACAGGAGCAGCCTCCAAACCTTGAGGAATGCTGGTGTTGAGAAGGAAGTTTCACACACTGCTAAGAGGGTTGGGAATAACAAAGTGAGATTAAACTACAGTGCAGTAGTCACCTTGGTACTGATCCTGCTTCCCTTGCACTCTGCATTTCAACAGGGGTGCAGATCAACACCTCCAGCCAAATCCTCATCTCCAGGACAGCTGCAAGGGCAGTATTTGAGACACTCAATGAATATTACATCCCTGGAGTACCATACAGGGGGAAGGTGATTTTCTTCCCTTGCTTTTTTTGCTCCCTGTCATTTGCCAAGTAATATAATGTCTGGTAAATCTAGCTGACCCAAAGCATTTCCTGCTCCTCTTACCAAGTACTTTACCTTACACTGTGTCACATTGCTTGACAGTGTGGCTACAGTTGTTGCATTTCAGATTCCCTGTTGTGTTTACACTTCCAGCATCTGCTGAGAGCTGAGTGGTGTCTCAGCAGGGATGCTGGGATGCAAGGATACCTCAGCTGTTGGCTAGGAGGGAAAATCCTCATGTTCTAGCCATACCTTTTGGAGCAGATTTTAACCATGCTCAGCTTCACTTTAGAGATGGAGGATTTGTACAATTCTCCTGTCTTCTTGGGGCCAGACTGAAATCTGTAGGTGACCAACATAGGAAGGTCTATGTTTGTCAAAGTCAGGAAGGTTTTGGGTATGACACTGGAAGAAATATCTGACTTTGGCTTTCCTGTCTCACCCTGTTGTCACCAGATTAAGGTTCAGGATCACTATGGAACTGGTATGAAAAACAGGAAAGTTTATCTTGTGATAAGGTTCATGAGGCGTCGGTTTATCAAAACGTACATCACAGATGACAATGGAATAGCATTGTTCAACCTTGACACAACTGCCTGGAACAGCTCATCTGTCTCTTTGGAGGTAAACACCACTTCTGCATATGGGAAAGTGAGAGTCCTTGAGTTCTACCTATGTTCCCCCCTCCTGCCCTGCAGCCCCCCTGCCAGCTCAGGCCTGGGCTCACCACATGGCTCCGCACAGAGCCAGCTGGAAGACACGAAGCTAACAGCCTTTCCCAAACTAAGCTGGTGACAGCCTAACAAAGCACTGAAGTATGAAACTCTTCATTTTTGTGTGTCTCTGGTGCCCTTTCAGGGGAGGTTCACTCTGGAGGAGCTCATGCGCACTCCTCGAAGGACTGACTTCAGTTACACAAATGCTTACCATCAGCTGCAGCCCTTCCATGTCACAACCAAGAGCTTTCTGGACATACACCCACCCACAGAAACACTGCCTTGTGGGCTGAAGCAGAATGTCCAGGTGACCTTCACACTCAGCAGGGATGACCTGCGAGAAGACACCAACCGTATAAGTTTTGCATATTATGTGAGTAAGGGTAGTAGATAACCTGGCGGGTGAGGCTGCACTGACAGGACCAGATTCCAATGAGGAGTTGAGGATATAATTTAGGTCATCCCTCCAGAGATAAAAGAACAAGGACTAAACCTTGTTCTCAGGGAATTGGATGAATGCTACACCTGGCAGGGCTCAGCCTGGCCACACTGTGATCCTGGTGCTGGGGCTCCAGTCACCTCCGTGGATAGGAGGATGTTTCTGTCTTTGTAGCCTATCATCCCCTTAGCCTCTGCAGTTGGAAGTGTCTTCTCCCTTTGAAACTGGATGGGTATCCCTTTTTCACTCTGGTTATCAAACAGCTGCTCAGTCAAAATGGATTTTGGTCTGGTCTGGAAGCCAGCCTATTAGAGGAGAAACACTCTAGTTGTCACTCACCAATCTGCAGTGAACCCACTACCCAGCCATTGTCCTCACTGATCAGACTAGACTAGAGACTCCTGTGTTAAAGCTTCTTCTCCTAACTGTGATGTCTGCAGATCTCCTCAAGTCTGGGGTTGGATTGAGCCCACAGTTAATTCTGGGGGTTTTATTTTGCTTTTGAGTGCAAGATGCACCTTGGTTAAGTGCGGATGCACTCTGGTTGCAAACAGACTCTGCTCATCCCATATGCCTCCTCCTGCAGGTCACTGGCAAATCTGGAATTGTTGTCAGGGGCCAAAGGAATATCCAGATCGGGAAACTGAACAGTAAGTTATGGCACAGAAGGAGAAATAGTTGCACCCAGTTGGTTTCTAGGTTGGACATGAGAGTTGCCAGAGTTTCTCCCAAATTCCCTCAATCTATAGGTCTGGAGCTGTCAGCAATCAGGACAGAAGGAGGCTGAGGAAGCAATTGTGTCAGCTGGAAGAGGGAAAAAGACAGAATGAACCATTGATGGGAAGAGAGACTGGGAGGATGTAGGGGAAGATGGAATACATAGGGTCAGAGAATAGAGGGAGAGGACACACAGAGCAGCAGCAGGAATTGGTTTGACCTTTTGGGATTATATAGCACAAAAAGAAGAATGGCAGAAAGAGGTCTTGGTGGGCCTATGATGAAAACATTTGCCTTTCCTTCCTCAGTGCTGAAGGGCTCATTCTCCATTCCTTTGACCTTCACTGCTGACTTGTCCCCATCGCCTTCCTTAGTGGTGTATGCCATCTTCCCCAATGGAGGGGTCACAGCTGACAGCATCCATCTGGATGTTGCCTTGTGCTTCCAAAACCAGGTGAGACTCACCTTTGTGGCTTGGGAGAGCTGATGAGCAGGAGTCAGGAGGCCGGAGGGAAGGAGATCATCAGATCCTTGCAAGAGAGAACTGGGCAGAAGAGATGGAAGGGATATCTGCAGCACACTGCCCAGGAAAGCTTCAGCAAGGACTTCTGATAGCAATGGTTGAGCAGGGGAGATTCTAGCTAGTCTTCCTCTTTCTATCCATGCCATCTGTCTGTCATCCTCCTCGCACCTCTTTCTTTTTCATATTCCTTTCCTGGTGTGTTGCTCCAGGTCAAGATAGGATTCCCAGACATAGAAGCCCACACAGGGTCAGCAGTGCAGCTCCAGCTGCAGGCAGTGCCTGGCTCCCTGTGTGCAATCCAGGCAGTGGATGAAAACATGTTCTTCACCAGACCAGACCGTGAGCTGAGTAGCCAAATGGTGAGTATCTGTGCAACCAGGCAAAACCTTGGGAATGATGGATGAGCTGGGCAAGGCAGGCAGGGGCTGTGGCAAGGGGAGCTGGAGGCCAGTGAATGAGGAGGTCTGTGTGTGAAGGAGAAAGCAGGGTCTGCCTCGGAAGAAGGACAGGAACTGATGTGCATGCTAGGGGAGGATGGAGTGAAGCATCTGGAGGTATCTTCTCCTTGCCCAATCCTTCTCTGCCTGTGAGTTTTCCTAGGTCTACGGTTTGTTCCCTGCTGCCTACCAACGCGGATACCCGTCCCAAGTTGAAGAGCATTCAGATCGCTGTGTGCAGCCCCAGCCCTCGTCATCTTTGCTACGAGGAAGGCCACAGAATTCCTTTCAGCCTGACATCTTCAACCTCTTCCGGGTAATCACCCCATGATGTTTCCCAGAGCTGCTGCAGTTATGAGGATCTGAGCTATTTTCTCCCCAAGCAGTCTGAGAAGGCCTTTCCTTCTCCAGGCAAACCTTGCTGTCTGCCCCAACTCAATTGTATTGTCTCAAAAGATGTACAACCCCATTGAGTAAGAATACCTGTATTTCCCTCCACACGTGCACAAAGCAAGTTGATGAAATCCTGGACCATTAAACTCCTTTTTTTTTTCACTTCAATGGGAATGAGGAACGAGGTCCTGGGCTGTGTATTGTTTATCTATCGTATTAGAGAAAAGAGAGACACGGAGTGATTCCAAGCACTAGACCACGGATTGTTGACATGGCTTAGTCATTAGCCTGCTCTTTGCCACTGGGCACTGGGCCATGGTTTCCAGAGTAACTTTGAAGAGCAGCAGTCAATCTTCCCCACTCACAGATGCTTTTCTGCCTCCTCTGCCCTCCTTCTTTTCCTAACAGAACATGGGACTGAAAGTCTTCTCAAACCTTGTAATCAAGAAGCCCTCTCAGTGCTCTCGTTGGGCAGATAGGAAGCCAATCATAGGTGAGCGGCACTTTGAGCCTACCTGGGACATGAGATCACATCAGGTGGCAGAGCCCCCTGATCTTTGGGGCTTGCTGGTGGTGGATATTTTCTCTCTTAGGAGTATCAGGTGCTGCTGCTACAGTCTAGCTGCCCAGTCCACTAGACTCAGTAGGAGTAACCCAGTCCCTATAAAAAAGGGCTCTGAAGAACATCACTACCTGGATGTGCCCTGGCACTAAAGGGTGTCACTCCCTTTACTTACAGAAAAACCCAAGCAGGGCCCAGGATCTGTTTCCCAGTGTCTATTTCCATTCCCCAGGCTGTACTGAGACCCAGTTTCTGTCCCCATTTGTGGCCACAGATACAGCCATGCTCCTCCTCTATGCCTCAGTTTGTACTTGATAGCTGTATTAAGCTGGCTCATGTGCCTGCCTGTATTTAAACCATTGCTTGCTGTGTAATGATAGTTTTGTGCAGCAAGCAAACAGTACTGTTACTCTCAGAATTGCAGAAGTGCTGGTTAAAACGGCTCTCTGGAAGTTCTTAGCCTCTTAAGCAACAACTCTGCGTCAGGAAAGGGCTTTGTCTACCCAAGTCTTGGAAATCTTACAATCAGCTCTGTCTAAGCTGCTTCTCCTGCTATCACTCTCTTTTCCCTTCATTTCTAATATCTCCCATCAAATCAGTCCAGTCGCTTGTGCTTTTCTCTGCCAGACTCTCCTCATGTCTCTCACTGCTTGCTTTGCCTGCAGGCTGTCTATGGTTGGCAAGGTTCACCTCTCCCACTCTGGGAGGACTCCTTACTCTTTCTTCCAGGGATGCGTTCTACAGAAGACCAAAGAATCACTGAGGAACAAACCCAATTTACAGCTCACAGGAGATTTCACCATTTCCCCGAAACTTGGATCTGGAGTGTGTACTCTGTTGGGTAAGTGATTTCTGACTTTACAACTGAATAGAAGGATGACTCCTTGCTATAGAGACTTGGCTGACTTGAGTTTGTGTCAAAGAGGTGTAAAGAGACCTCTACATGCAAATTATTTGGCTCTTCTCTGCATTTGTAGTGTGTCAAACTAGTAGACTTTGAGGTGCAGAACGCAAGTGTACACAGATTTAAGGACCAGGAGTACACTTCCAGACCAAACCACCACAAGTGTACAGAGCTGGAATGCTTGGGCAGTGTCTTGCTCAGGAGAAAGATATAAAGCCATTACTGATGGCATTTAAAGAGGGTTTATGGCTCTAGGGAAAAAAAATACTGAGAAATGCCTTGCTGTGAGCCACTGGAGCAAAAGTCATTGGCAATACAGCAGAGGTAGATCCAAGCGTGAGGACCTTTGTCACCTCCCTCAGCAGGGCCATGATCACTCCTCATTGCATCTCCCTCCCTCTCCACTAGCAGATGAATCTCTTCATGAAGTTCTCTCTCCTTCTCAGCTCCAATGGCAGCAGGAATGTCTCAATCACAGCGCCTGCTGCTGCTGCAGACTGGAAAGTCAAGATGTTCTGCGTGGCTGGGAGGGGGTTTGGCCTTGCCCCGACCACGAGCCTCAGAACAGTTCAGCCCTTCTTTGTGGATATGACACTGCCATATTCCGTCATCCGTGGAGAGACCTTCCTGGTGAAAGCCACTGTCTTCAGCTACCTGCAGCAGTGCATACAGGTGTGTGCCTGTGTCATGGGTAACACTGTATGGGACAGGCCTACTCTGCCCTCCAGTTTTAGAGCTCATTGGGTCAAGCCATCTCACCTGAGTTGCCCAATCACTCACTACATCTGTCATTCCCTCAGATCCAGGTGGCCCTGGCTAAATCCTCAGACTTCCAGGTGGAGCCATGTCAGGCTTGCAGGGACAAAGAGTGTCTGTGTGAAGAGGAGTCCAAGACCTTCCTGTGGAATGTGACAGCGGTCCAGCTGGGTATGGCAGCAAAAAGGGACTGGTGATGGGAAACCCTAAAACTGAAGTGAAAGAGAGAGGGAGATCTAGAGAAGGTGGCAGAGGCAGGTGCCCTCTGAATCCTGAAGTTTGTCCTTAATGGTGCAAACATGCAATCCATTATGTTTGTTTTCTTTCTCTCCTTTTAGACTCACCAGAGAGGGCAGGAACTCCTGAAGAGAGGGCTGGGGACGAAGAGGCTGCATGGATATGGGTGGGGGAATTTTGTAGTGCTGGCCCTTGCTTCATATGCAATGGGAGTGGTATGCTGGGGTCCAAGGGCTGCTGGACCCTCTGTTGTACAGGTCATATTGCAGTGCAGTGAAGTCACTGCTGGTGAGAGGTTACTGAGTGTCCTCATGCATAATAGGGTGTCTGAACAACATGTCAGCACTGTCTGGCTCGGCTTTACTGGCCGAACTACCGAGGCCATAAACAACCAACAACCCAAAGCATCTCAGGCCACTGCTGGTTAAATAAAGTTTACTCCATTTGGGCACAGGTATAAGAAAAGGATTCTGTTGAATTTATTTGCTAGGGACTCTGAATATCTCAGTGAGGACAGAGGTACTGGACACCACGTCACGGTGTGGGGGCAGGAAGCCCTTGCCAGCTGCTGCAGTGGGGAGGCACACACTGACCAAACGCTTGCTGGTCAAGGTCAGTACGAAAATAGCCTCACTTCCATCTGTGATATCCCTACCCAAGGGGGAAGGCAGACTGAGGTGGTCTAAATAGTTTTATTACCTCAAAATTTGGCCAGCAATAACATACCAAAGCTGTGGCTTAGTTCACTTTATTTCTCCCAGGACCTAGCCAAACCTATTCTTGCAGTACTCTTTCTTGAGCTGCATTCCCAAGTCTTTATTTCTCCCTGTACCTTTCCCTGCTTTTCATGCTGTACTTGAGCTTTTGTATGCACTCACTTGCCAGAGAGCCCTGTCCTTAGGGCTTACTCTTGATCCTTTGAGCAGTGAAGCAGGCAGACCTGCCAAAAATGAGGAGGGTGGAGTCCCTGACCTCTGAATTCAGACTTGAACTTTTTCTGAAATGTTGCTGTCATTTAGGACTTTTATATGTATTTTTGTTTCTCTTGTTCCATGTGCATATTTCTGCCCTGGCAGCCAGAGGGTGTGTTAGTGGAGAAGTCCTACAGCTCCCTTCTGTGCCCCAGAGGAGGTATGTGCACAGCCTGAGTAGGTTCCACAGCCTGAAATAACTATACCTGAAAGTAGAACTAAACTGTGGGAAGTCTCATGAAAGAATGTTTTGAAATTCTTTTTCACATAGGAAATTTCACTTCCTATCAGATACAAATGAATAAGAAATATTACTCCCACATGTGCTGTCCTACTGAATTTGCTGCTGAGTATAAGTGGCAAAATCCTGCTCTGTAGTCTCCTTCCCACAATGCAACCCTTGGATGTTTCTGCGGCTGGATAGTGACCAGTGAGAGGTGCTCCAACCCTCCCACCCTGTCCCTGCAGCATTGCAAGTCTTGCCAGGATGTCCTCCAGATGAGCGATGGCCAGCTGTGATCCTTGTGAGCCCTCTGAAGTGCAGTGATTTAAGCTGAGGTGAAGCTTGGTGGGCCCTCGGCCCCACCAACAGCTCTCATGTATGGCCTAATTGGAGAAGTTTCCAGGCAATGCACCTTGGTGCAATGGCCAGGACAGTCAGTGTGAGCGGGATGTAGGCAGTGTCCCACTTACCTTGGCCAGTCTTGTCTCTCCAGCTGGAGGTTTTGGCTTGGTTTTTCATGCTACACCTTTTATCCTACTGTTGTAGGAAACATGGCTGAAGAACCCATGTCCCTTCGCCTCCCTGACAGTGTAGTAAAGGGATCTGCCAGGGCTTCCATTTCTATCACAGGTAAGTGACTTCTGCTGTGGGCTCACAGACTGCTGGTACCAAAGAGCAAAGCTTAACATGGTGTCAGAGGATCAACTTTATATGAAACTTTACATGAAAGAGAGGATGCTGTGTTTCTATTCCCTGCAAATACTGGGCTTTCAGATTTTTGCCTTTCATAGGAAGAGTAATCTGCACAAGAGAATAATCCTTCTTTTTTTAGCTGGGACCTTGGAGCAGAGACTCCAGGATCTTGGCTATTTCTGTGTAGATACAAACAGTAAAGCTCAAAATCACACTACAACAGAATCTCCTGGAGAGAAAAAATCTTTCTCAGCATTTTAAATTTCACAAAAGAACACTTTGGAGAGGGTACTAGGACTGGTCATACCTACTACTAAATACATCTATGTGTATTGCAGGCCAGAACTGGTATGAAGCCAGGCCTGGCATAAGTAGCCATGAATATTGTGCAACAGAAACCCAACAGAGGAAACACAAGGCTTTTCTGACTGGCTGGAGGATATATAGACACTCTCACTGCTGACTATCACCCCTGCTGGCTTCCTCACATTTTGATGGTTTCCATATGGCCAAGGTAGAATAGGCCTGGCTAAAGACCAGAAGCATTTCACCCTTTCCCCAGAGTGCTGTTATATTTGCTTGTCTATATGACACTGACTGAGCAGGTGCAGCCCTGCTCATAGCCTTTTACAAACAGTATTTGTTATAGCTGGAGCTCTTCAGAATGCAAAAGCTGATAAGGGGAAGTTCTCCAGGGACTCCATAGAGTAGTACATGATGCCAAGCTGGAAAGTGTCAAAACAGTCACCACTCTCCATCCTGCTCTCAGTTGTTTACTCCTCTTTCCTCCTTTCTCCAGTTCTTTCCCCCTGCTGAGATAAAGCACTGTTATTCCCTGCCTGGCTGAAAAGACACCTCAAATCATACTTACACTTTCTTTGTTTCTTACACCCTTGCATAGGTGACCTCATGGGGATGGCACTGCAGAACCTGAACCACCTGGTGCAGCTGCCCCATGGCTGTGGGGAGCAGAACATGGTGCTGTTTGCCCCCATTGTCTATGTGCTGCAGTACCTGGAGAAGACAAGGCAGCTGAGCCCTGAGATCAAGGACAGGGCAACAGGATTCCTGCGCAATGGTGAGTGCAACAGACCCACCTTGCCCCTCTGCCTTCCCCTGTGTCCAACATACCAGGAACTCTTGCCCTTGCACCCGTTTTGTCAGCACTGTCCCCTCTGTGCTACTGTGCTATATTAATCACTGTTGCCATCTCCCCAGGGTATCAGACACAACTTCTTTATAGGCACAGAGATGGCTCCTACAGTTTCTTTGGGCAGAAGGATGGTGAAGGAAACACTTGGTAAGCACTGCAAACATCCCTCACTTCTGATTTTTCCTGTCTGGGTCAGAGCACCTAACGTATCTGAGAAAGCTGACAAGATGGTCCTTCTTTGGGATGGAGACAGAAGGAACTCTCTGACAGGGAGGGAGAGTCTGAGGCACTTGAGCCATTTGCAAAAGCAGTCAGGCAGGGCAGCAGAGTTTCTGGGAAAGTGGAATAGCAAAGATATGGTACGAGGGAATGAAAGGGACCTGCTGTTGGCCCACAGACATCACCAGCTCATGCTACTGGTGACCTGGCAGCCAAGAGGGGCACACATGTCTGGAAAAAAATCAGGTGAGAGCAATAAAAAAATCCTCTCCTCAGTGCACTCAGGAGAGGAGCTGCCTTGGCTAAGATGAATGGAGAAGGGAGGGAGGAAGATAATGAGGAATTCCAGCCTCTAGTAAATTGGCAGAAATGAAGTGGAACAGGTGAAAATAGAAGAAGTAGGAGGATTTTCACCTGTGAAATGACTGGGTAAAGTGCTAAGTAGTACATAAGTAGTATATCTGTGGAGACATGGGCAGGGAGAGGAGCCATAGCGGTGGGTCCTGTCGACCATTTCCACTTTTAGATTGACTTTCTTTATGAAAATTACTCTTTTTTGCACTCCCACTATGCCACTAGTTCAGGGACAAGCACTGTGAGACTTCTGACTTTCTCTTTGCCTTTTTTTTCTATTTGCCTCCTTTTCCCACAACTCATCTTCTTCTTAGGTTGACAGCTTTTGTACTCAAGAATTTTGGCCAAGCCAGAAAATACATCTATGTAGACAACAAGAACATCCAGGATGCCCTACGCTGGCTAGAGCAAAACCAGCTCCCCAATGGCTGCTTTGCCACCGAAGGAAACTTTTTTCACTACTCCCTAAAGGTAATGGTGGGCCAGGGCAGGTAGCGCTGCTGGGGAAAAACTGGACAGATTTGTGACAGCAGAAGATTGTGGGATCCTAAAGGAATCTAGAAGGTCATTCTTCAACCTGTGCAGGCCCTAAAGAGAGGGAAAACATGAGAGGCTTTTCCTTCTGAGGAGTGGGCCCTGCTAACACCCTGTAAGAGTGAAAGATGTGTTCCCTTCACAGGGCAGCATGGATGATGAAATCTCTCTGGGGGCCTATGTCGCTGCAGCACTGCTGGAGATGGGTCTGCCACTGCAGGTGAGCACACTCAGCTTTCTCCTGCTCCCTCCTGCTCTCCTGGGCACCACCATGGGAATATGCCAGCTTGTGATACTGGAGTTCTCCAGGCCATGAACTTAGGAGGGAACTTCTGGGAGTCAATGTTTGGTCAAATGATGAAGTAATTCCTCAAAATAGCTATTGTTGCGAAACTGGCCTGATGCAGTAGTGCCTGGTGGCAATGGCTCCCAGTGCACACCAGGGCTGCACTGCCTGTTTTCTGAAAACAGTCTGTAATTTCATGGGTTCCTCTGGAGCTACGTTGGGAAGACATAGTGTGACTCACTGGAATGAGTTCCCCAGCCCCCTGTTTCACCCCTGTCAGAGTTTAGCACGTGTCTCCTCCAACACAGGGCAAGCTGATGCAGACTACTCTCCGCTGCCTGCAGAAGATGGTTCACAACATCACCAACATCTACACAGAAGCCTTGCTAGCCTATGCCTTTGCTCTGGCTGGGGACTATGAGACAACCCAGGAGCTGCTGTACAAACTGGAGGAACAGGCCATCAAATCAGGTGCTGCCTGCTGGGATTCTGCACTAATGTATGCCCAGCTAAGCATTCAAAAATGATATATGTATTTTTTCATATTCCTTGTATTTTTGCAGTAACTGCATTGTGTCACTGAAAATACAGTAAGGTATTTCACAAGCTGTGAGGGTGACTTAAAAATAATTTCCTCAGACTGGAAGATTTCAAGATCCCTCTGAGGGAGGAGGTAGGAGTCTGTGATCTAAAACAAGGTGAAGCCTTGGAGAATAAATTCAAGAAAGCAATCCTAGCCTGAGTACAGGGAATGTACTGAAAGAGCCCTGAAAGCACTGTGGGGTTTGTTTCCTCTAAAACCCAATTTATGTCCTCCCTAAACCGCCTTCACAATCCTTTTCCTTCTGCAGGAGGACAAATCCACTGGAGCCACAAGCCAAGCTCTCCAGCTTCCACAGACTTCTGGCCTGGTACTCAGTCAGTGGACATAGAGCTGACAGCCTACGTGCTCCTGGCGTACCTCTCCAAGCCACGGGTGCATGCAGGTGACATGACAACTGCAGCTGGCATTGTGGCGTGGCTGATACGGCAGCAAAATGCCTACGGGGGTTTTGCGTCCACCCAGGTAAGCAGCAGCTCCCCGTGGATCCTTTTGTACCCTAGGTTGGCAGCACAAGTCCTCTGGAGGTCTTCCTGTTCCAAGCCAGTTTTGTTACGGGCAATGCTTTCAGAGGAGTGACTCTCTCCCTCTCTAGGACACAGTTGTTGCCTTGCAAGCCTTAGCGAAATACGCAGCACGGACGTTCAGCATGGCAGGCCAGGCTGTGGTGAGGGTGAGGTCCCAGCAGGCCTTCAGGAAGGCGTTCCAGATTGGCCGCCAGAAGCGGCTGCTGGTGCAGCGGGCAGCGCTGGTGGAGATCCCGGGGCAGCTCCAGGTGCAGGTCCATGGCAGCAGCTGTGTCTTTGCTCAGGTGAGGAGATGGGATGAGCGTGGACACAGGAGAACTCTGCCTCTTTTCTCCTGCATGAGATCAGGCCTGTCTTTTCTGCTCTTGGCCCTTATCCTGCAGACAGTGCTGAGGTACCACATGCCTTCCTCACGGACTCCTGTGGTCTTCATGCTGCGTGTCAGCACAGAGCTGACCAACTGCAGCCAGGCCAATCCACGTGCCCTCACCATCCACATCCTTGCCAGGTGACTCCAAGGGCTGTTTCCTCCTCGAGCAAGATGCAGTGAGCTTGGGGACAGCAGCCAGGAAAGTCTGAGGGCTCCAATGGAGAGACCCGGCCCTTGGGGTGAACAGGGAAGAGAATGAATCAGACAGGTGGAAGGGCTGGAGGGGGAAGGGGCTGGCTAACTCCTGTGAGAGGGAGTGGTGGCTGCCACGCCCCTGGTCCCAAATGGGATACCTGGTTCAGGGCATGGTGGTGGAGGGAAGAGGGGCTGGAAGGGCACAATTCTCACAGAGCCAGACCCTCTGTCTGTTTTTTCTTTTCCAGCTACATTGGGAGCAGAGTCACATCCAACATGGTGATCATAGAGGTCTCCCTGCTATCCGGATTCGTCATGACTTCCAGATCCAGAATGTTGGTAAGAACTTTGGAATAAGGAAACACAGCTGTGGTAAATAGATCTTGCCTGCTTCTTCCTGTTGAGAATTGTTCATTTCAGGCCAGGTGCTAGGTAATTTTGCAGGGGACCTTTGCTATTGCAATTGCACCAAAACCTCTTCTTTTCCTACAGCCCCCAGAAGGGAGATCAGAGGTGGTTCAGCTTTTCCCACTGACAGTATTCGGACTTGGGCCAGGAACAAAGTGTACTGCTGGGTGTACTGACACCAGGATTTGTTTACCAGAAATTCTAAGACAGGATTTCTCAGAGATACTCTAGCTCTAGCTAAAAAAAGGATTCTTTTGTTTTCCAATTAAATCACAGCCCCCATGCAGGTCTTTAAAAGCAGTTGAACACCCAGTGAGATGAAATAAGAATCTCAACTGGCGCCTGCACCCATTTGCTGACCAACATACCCATTATATGTACTACCCACACAGCCTTTGGTCCCCAGAGGGGGAGATTCTTCTGCTCTGGGCAGAGTCAGTGTGGTTCATACATGAGATGCTCACAAGGGATGTCCAAGAGGGACTGGCAAAAATGTAACCACTAAAGCCATTAGGCAATGGCAAGGCACAGTTCCACACAGAGTCCAGCTCTATACCTTCCCTTCACTAAAACACTGTGTCCCTTAGGTCAGGAATCCCTAAGGAAAATGCTCACAAATTTCATTTGATTATTGTTTCCTATCCTAGCTGGAGAACAGAATCATTGTCAAGAAAATAGAAGTGAAAGCTAACGTGGTCTACATTTATCTGGAGAAGGTAAGTGAGAACAAAAGCATTTGGTGTGGCACAGTGAAAACAAAAGGTCAGAGGACAAGGAGCTGTGTGAGAAGCCTGAGGCTGGTCTAGGTAAGAAAAGAGCACGAGTAGAATTGGAGACAGAGGAAGTTTGCCCAATTTCATCTTCATTGGATTAGAATAGTGCTAGTCCACACAGTACTCCATTTTAAAGTCCAGAATCTCTAATGGAGTAGAGAAATGTAGTGCAGGAAAACACTCAAATCAGGGAAGATGCTGTGACTTCTTTCTCCCTGTCCTTGCTAATTTCCTTCCATCTCCACTAGCTCAATGACGAATCTCAGACTTTCATTCTGCAAGTGGAACAGGTAATTCAGGTGAAGAATCTGAAACCAGCCAGCATCAAAATCTATGATTACTACCAGCCAGGTGGGTTGCAGATTTCCTACTATTCTGGAGTGGGGAGCTGGGCTCCTGATTCTCTGGTTGAAAAAAGACATGCAGTCTTCTCTGTGTGCATCCATATGTAATTAACTTCCTCATTTCCTTTTGCAGAAGAGCAAGCCTTGGCTGAATACAGTGCTGTCTGTAGTTGAGGTAGGCAGCAAGTTCCTGAGTGACACCAACAGTGACATCAGGAAATGGTGGGTCTTGGGCGGGAAGCACGGAATATAAACCAAGACAGGAAGAGGAATGGTAAGCAGTGGGGAACATGTAACCAGCTAGAAACAGAAAGTATCTGTTTCTAGGTCTATGGATCAGTTTTTTTTGATGCTCTATCTCCTCCTGTGCACATCTGCACCTGGAGGGCCAGAGTTTTGCACATGAGCAGAGGCAGAGTTCCAGCTGCTCATGAATGCAATTTTTCTGGTTTGGGAGAAAAACAGTAAACTTCACTAATCATTCAATCAGACAGCTCTAGTCTTCTACTTTTAATAAGACGCCACACACAGTCTGAGTCTTGCAGAAACTAACTTCTCAGCGGGAAATTCCAAGCATTTTCTCTTTTCTTCATATCTCCATGTGGTGACAGTTGGCAGGGGTGACAATGGACTGATGGACAGAGACTGCAGAGGAGCGATCTATTCCTGTTCCTGTGAAGGCAATAAAGGACCAAAAAAAAGACATTAAAAAAAGTTCCTGAAGTATTAAAACTAACCACTGGGAACTCAGGGGCCTTTTTGGCCCTTGTGAACAAATGGTACTGTCAGGACAAGAAGGACAGAGCTCTTATCACCCAGAGGGTGGCTGGGCACTGGAACAGGTTTCCCTGGGAAGTGGTCACAGCACCAAAACTGACGGAGTTCAAGAAGCATTTTAGACAATGCTGTCAGGCACAGGGTGTGACTCTTGGGATTGTTCTGTGCAGGAACAGTAGCTGGACTCCATGATCCTTGTGGGTCCCTTCCAACTCAGAATATTTTATGACCTAAGATTTTCTCTCACTTTATCTATACAAAGCATATGTCAGAATCTCCAGTAGGGGTGTGAAACTTGTGGCAGACATCCCAGGACAGGGCCATGTGCCTCCCTACAGGTGATTCATGGAGCAGGTGCTTTTCCCAGTCTTGTGGGCTGTGGGCAAGAAAGCACATAGGTGCAAGGAAAGTTTAGAGCAGGGGCAGGCATTGGTCAAGCTTAAGATTCGTCTTTGCTCAGTCTGGAAAGCGGGTGCGCAGGTGTCCATTCCCTAGTGTGGATCAGAAGCCAGGCTGAGATGGAGAAAGGCTTGGCCCTGAAATGAAGCCAGGCCCTGCAGTAAAGGTGAACATGGCACGTTGTGTGCACAGGGATGAGAAACTACAGGGAAAGTGCCAGGAAAGGGAACTGTGGTGACTTGAAAAAAGTGTATTTGATGTAAAGAGCCACGACTGGTGATAGTACTTGGTACATGCAGTCCTTGTTTTCTGGAACATATCTTCTACTTTAGTTCTCTTCCCCTTAGTTTAATCGCTAGGATACAGGAACTCACCCTTATTTGGCATTGCAAATTTCTTTCTACTCTGGACTTGCAGTCTGGCAAGTTTCTTGACCAAGGGCCTTTGCCTGCATCTCCCTCCCTTTCCATATTCTTCAGAACTATGCCTGTGATAACAAAAGAGGTGTTGGGCCCTCACCTCACTTGCATGGGACACCGTAGCTCATCACTGCAGTTTCTTCTGGAAGACAAGAAAGAAAGTGCTGGTGAGACACACTGGCAAAAAAACCCATAAAAGCAATCCAGCATTGTGCCACTGTTCCTAGGAGAGGTGTTCCCTCAGCTTACAGGCTACAACTCCCTCCACTTGACACATGAAACCACTGGTATCTGCCCATTACTCTACAGCTGGTCAGGATTCACCTAAAGCATGAGGCTTCAAGTCCCAAGGAGTTCCATCACAGTTATGAATTCCTCACTTTCTGAAGGAATAGCAATTCCTGACATTTCTAGCTTTTCCTCCCACCAGGAACCCCACAGAACAGAGGACAAGTTGGTTTTGGTGTTATTCTTCTAAGAGGGCCCTTATTCTTCTGAGTCATCCCCTCACTATGGCCCTTTTGCCTTTATTGTCTCCCATAGACAAAGTGTTCAAAAGCACAGCTCCTTGCACTACTTCTGTTGGGAGAGCCAGACTCTCAATGGTTCTACATACCACCTTCAGGCTTGCAAGGTCTGGAGCCAGAGAGAGGACCTACCATTTTGAAAACCAACAGGTTAAGTTCATACCTAGAGAGCTTCTAAGGGACAGTCAGATAACCACATCAGAGGTGGTATTGTCTTAGACTCAACAAAATTCAGACATTTTCTTTACAGAAGTGCATTTGGGTGGTTTTTGCAGTACAGCATCTTGAGCTCACCTGGCATATAGTAATCATAGATCTTGACATTAGCTGGTTTATGATCCTTCACTTGCATGTCCTGCTCCACCAGGAAAGTATAGGTTTGAGGCTGTCTAGTCAGCTAAGACAAGAAATGCAAGGATTAAAACCCGAAAAGGACAGAAAAATCTTGTAAAATAACTCTTTTCACCTGCTTGCACTCAGACTCTGTGGAGACCTCACCACTGTAACAGATCTGTTCTGCTTTCTAGTCCATCTCAGAAATATCTTTTACTTCCCATTCTGTGACTATCTCTCCTTTTTGGTCACCAAATTTAACTCAGCTGATGAGGAACACCAAAAACCTACAGAGTCAGTGTGTACTACTAAATGGACTGCTAGTGCTCCGCACCAATCCCACCTTCCCGTCCAGCTCTACTCTGAGCTCCTTCACGCACCCTGCCTTAGTGGCTACTTTCTTATTCACAGTGACATCAGCTCTTATTCTCCAGTCTCACATAACCCTCATCATTAAGCAGACAAATACAAGCTGTGGATGAACATCTGCTGTAGGGTAGTAATTACATGACCTGCTGCTGATTGGGGTGCACCTTGTGCTACCTGGCAGCTTGAGCTGAAACCCTTCTCTACATTGCCTTTCTGCTCTGTGCTGTAGATGCAATGAAAGCAGCAGCTCTGCAAGCCTAATGAATCCACAGGACACTAACCCACTTCCTATGAGGCCAGCTTAGCTCAGCCTACAGACAGAAACTGAGGATGAAGTATCACAGAAATGCTGGAGTTTTAAATACAAGCCAGGTCTCATTTCTGGTGCTGTTTAGGTATTCATGTAGCTTGGAAAAGGCTGGAGTGGTTGCTAATCTCATGAGGCTGTAGAGTGAGCACTTCTGTTCACACAACCATCTGGTTTAGTTTCAAATGATCTTGGCAACATCCATGAGCACTCTTGCAGGCTCTCTGCTGCATTTGGATTGCTTAAGAGCATTCTAAGATTTCAGGCTGGCTTGGATTTACTAGATGGATCTTAATACTATTCCCCAGTCCTAATCAGGCACCACATATATGGACTCTCAATGGTCTCTGAACAGTGCCAACAGCTGTAGGATTAACATGAGAGTTTGCCTTGCTTCACTGAAGTTAAGTAGCCCTTTAAGTGGCTCTGCAGATGAACAACTGCCGACTGACACTTCTCTAGATCAGCAAATGTGGCTGGTATGCAGGCACAACAGCTCCGGAGAGTTAAAATAGCAATGAAACCAGTAAACAAGAATAAAAGCTGTCAGTTCATAGCCCCTTTAATGATGATACTACCCCAAATTACACTCACTTCCTCCAGGTAGAGAATGACTTGGTCAGCTTTGCTTTCAACTTTCTTCACTAAAGGCATTTTCTTTAGCTGAAAATAAGGGGAAAATATCAGAAAGGATTTAATAAAAAGTGGGAATATTCAGGGGTATTTGTCCTTGTGAGAGTATGGGCAAAATATTTCCTCAGCCAGGGAAGCTGCTGAAGGTGCAGCTTGGAAGAGACTTTAAGGATTTCTTAGGAAGAAAATAACCCTGTTTCTCTGCCCACAGGAATGATCACAGTTCAGCATACAGTCCTGCATGATGGACATCCATCACTGTTCCCATCCCAGCTGGACACAAATTTACGGTCTCACCTCTTCCAGTGAACCTGCCACGGGGCTGTATCCAGACAGCAGCTCCACTTGGATCAGGACCATGTTGGTGGACACACGGTTCCCTGTGTAGCTGCAGCAGGAACCCAGGGGACAGCACTAACGTTACTTTCTGAGCCATGATCTCCAGATACTCCAGCCCAGCTTTGGTACTCAGGTGGAGGAATGTACCTTTCTTTCCAATATTTCTCCTGTAAGCATACCTCTTTCTGTACTGTAATAAATTTTTGTGCTTCCCTTGATCTCATTTTAATTGTGCCAAGGAGAATAAGTTCCTTGGAAGCCTTCTGGTGTTACCTTCTTTAGGCATGGCAGGGAATACCACATCCTATGCCTGTTCTCTTGGCAGTTCTGTCCCAAGCCAGGCAGGAGCACAGCAGAGGAGAGTGGTGTGACAGTCAGCCAGGAGCAGAGAAGGGAACACTTACGAGTATGTGTCAGTCCCACAGGACCTTCACATCATTAGCTTTTTGAGACCTAATCCTAGAAGGCGGTGAGACCCTCAGACCTTGGGAGAATTTGTGGTGAGGGGCATGTGACAAGACAGGACTACAGCCTGAGCCACCCCTCTGGGCTTTGCGCCTCTCACTCAGCTGGGGAGACACAGTGAGGTCACCTCAGCACTTGGACCCACAAGTGAAGGGGAATCCTGCCATCAAGTGACTGGTGTGGTGCCAGAAGCCTCTCAGCATAGGGGAGGAAAGGGGCAACTGAGTGTCTCCTACCGAGCACGGACGGTGACAGGGAACTGGGTGGCATCAGGCATGGTGCACTCTGTCTTCACGGATATGGCAAAGGCGTCCTCGCTCCTCAGTGGAGGGATGTGGTACCTCAGGATGGCCTGCCAGGACAGAAAGAAGCTGGATGGCAGAGAATGGCAGGGGCTTTTTTGCTGGAGAGTATTCTTGTCTAGACTCAGCTACTGTTTGCTGTCTTCTATTGGTGTAAGAGAAAACTATGCAGCAGAAGCAGAGATTCTGCTGACAGTGCACTACTCCTGGTGGATTTCTTGGAGGAGAGGAACTGCTCTGGCTGGATGGAGACAATCCAGATTTCATTTGGGGAGTAGATGTTACCTTCCTGTCGGAGCACAGTTAACCCTTCCAGCCCTGAAGTCCCGATTCTTGCAGGTTACTCCTGCAGTTTGTTTTCACCGTTGGCTAGGTAGCAAGGTAAGATGTTCTCAGGCTTTCAAGGCTTGTCACCATACAAACTTTTTATTCCTATCTGGGAAGGTCTTTACCTGCAGGAAAAGACATCCGTGGCCCTGCACATGCAGGGTGTAATCTTGGGGAATGGCTGGCAGCTCTACTGTCTGTACCAGGAGGCGATTGCTTTTGTCTACTCGGAAGTTTTGGCTGAACCCCTTGGAAGTGAGAGAAACCTGAAGATCAGGGCTATCTTTGCTGAAGATATTGGTTGCATACAGGGCTAGGGCTTCCAGAGCAACAACTGTGTCCTGAAGAAAGAGAAAAACATCAGGAAAAGTAGGATTCCTGCTTTCTTTTTTTCCCCTTAGCCTTTCCCTCCCTCATATTGCAGCTATAGCACAAAAATGGTGGAGATTTTCCCTTTGGCTTTTAGCATGGGATTATCCATAATTCCCAGGACCTATAAATCTATACATCCTTTTACAATTTATTCATTTTTTCTTTTTTTACTATGGGCTGCTAGGATCCATTGCTCTCAAAAAACCAGCATCAAATCTGATGATAATGACTCAAGGGGATTACCTGGGTTGAAGCAAAGCCTCCATATGGATTTTGCTGTTTGGTGAGCCAAGACACAATCTGGGATGCCTTTTTGATTTCATCTGATGACAAACTTGACTTTGTAAGGTGAGCCATGAGGATACTAGATGTCAGTTCCACATCGACAGATGGAGCCCGATACCAAGATAGGGAATCTTCTTCCTGTTTGGACTGTTGACTCCAGAATATCTGGTCATCTAGAGGTAGAGTGGGAATGTTTATGGACTGTGTACCTCTAGAGTTCCACTTAGCCCCTGTATCTAGGTATTAGACAAACATGTACATTAGACATAATACAGTTGAAAAAGATATATGTGTGTAGCTCCCTGTTTGCTCCCCACACCCTGTTTTTCCCAGCAAAACCTTAAGCCTGCAGACGATATCTGTGAAGCTCCCATGGTTTGGGTGACGGGGAGGCTAGGACTGTGGGATCATCCAGAGACAGTCTGTCTCATAGTGTGGATATAACCTGGGACAGCTCTGATTGGATACTCAAACTGAGGATTGGATAGTCAAACCTTGGACTCCCCAAAAAGCTCTGGCAGTACCCCCCACCTACTCCTGCCCTCTCTTCCCATGGTTGTTCAACCCAGGGATTTCCACGCAGTTCTGTCAGTGGCCCTCCATCCTGCCCCAGAGTCTGTGGTACCTGATATTATGGCAGCCTTATCCAGTATTTTGAGGATTTTCTGCCTGAGGGCCTTGTCACCTGCCATTGCAAAGGCGTTTGCAGCCAGTGCCAGGCTGTAGAGGTTGGGACTGCCAGTATCAGCATTAACCAGGTCCCTTATACATTTCAGAGCTTTCCCCACAACTGGATCCTAGGACAGAATTGAAAGCACTCTCGTTACTGGCAGGGTGTTTGGGAAGGTGTTCACTTGTGCAGAAGAGGGTGGAAACCAAAGGCAGAGCCCAGGCACTGCCTGCAAGAGGCTGCTTACACAGCCCACTCCTACTGCCCATACTCACGGAGTGAGGCATCCCCGAGTGTATGAGAGCTATCACGATCACAGAGCTCAGCCCCAGGCCTTCCTCCACTGCACCCTGCAGACACCAAAAACACACAAGAGAGATGCTATGAGAAGGGAGAGGGGAGAGTTTTCCAGTGCCTTCTGGTCCCCTAGCAAATGCCAGCACAGGCAACAGTGATGATCCTATTCCTTCTCCTAAGGAAGTGACAGGACTGGTGTCCACTTCTAAAGGTCCTGCTTTCCAGCCCACTTCCCTGCCAGGGTTCCTCAGTCTCTTCTGGGTAGCTGATTCCCTCCCTCTGCTGAGCACACTCCCCTTTCTCCTCCCAAATGTAAGATTTTCAGTAGCAGATTTCCATGCCAGGGGAAAGTGATGTTCCCACAACCCCGCTGCAAGGTGGCATGTGTTAGCTTTTGAAATGGAGGTAGGGCAAGGCATTGTTTCAGTTCCCAAGTGTGCATCATCAAATGCAAACCTTCATCATTCATAACTTGAAAAAGTGCCACAGTGACTAGGCAACCCTGAGTGTCACCCAAGTGTGACCCTGGGCACTTCAGAGCTTTCCTCCTGCAACAGAGTTCATTTGTTCTTGGCACCCAAACTGGACCAGAAAGTGAAGGAGTTCTGAGGTACCTAATGAACCACCAGGACAAGTCATACCATCAGACCATTGTTGAAGAGCTTCCCCACACTCTTGAAGCAGCCAGATGGAGTCTGACTTTGAATCAGGGCACTGGCAGCATCCTTTATATTTTGTTCATCTATGTGGATGAAGTCCCGGGCTTGGCTGAAGGTCTTCAGGACAAGAGCAGTAAGCCTAGAGCCAAGGAAAGAAGAAGAAAATAGAACTGAACTGTCACTTGATGCACATCTCTAAGAGGAGTCTCTGTGTCTTCTACTACATACTCCCTGCAAAAATGCCAGCAGGCCACAGCCCCTGTGCAGATGGAGAACTGGAAGCAATGCACATGAGCTCAAGAAGCTTGAGGTCAGAGCCATCAGAAGCAAGAGAGAAAAAATTCAATTCTTCAGACCTTCAGAGCTCTGCAAATTCCAACAGGGTGCTTTGTTGCCCTGGAGGACTGATGTTTAGTGAGCTCACTCAGACCCATTCCCAATCCTGCCTGGGAACCAAGCAACCTCAAAACCTGTAAAGAAGGTGCCTTTGCTGCCAAGTTTTCAGAATCAGTCTCGTTTGGGTGCCTAAGAACAAACAATCCAACAGGGGTACTTCAAGTTAGTTCATTGTCACATTTGACAGAGGTGCTCCATAGACTAAGAGGAAGATTTTGGATATTTATCAAAACAGATAAATAGGGAAAGTGATGGCATATTGGGGAGTGTGAAACCTGGCATGACATAAATGTTATGAAGTAGGAGATAGATATTGCTCTGGTTTCAGCTATAGTGGAGTTAATTTCTTCTCAGTAGCTGTTACAGTGCCATCTTTTGGATTTGGCATGAGAATGGTGTTGAGCGAACAGCTGTGTGGTGCTTAATTTCCATCTGGACTTAAGCCACAACTTAAGCTCCAAAAGGTTTCAGGAGCAATTTCTGTTCAAAACTCCACAGCTTCAGACTGCCTCAGCCTCCCCAAACTAAAACCCAAGCCAGCTTGAGCCTGACCAGGTCAAACTGTTGTTCCTCAGTTATGTCTGAATCTTGTTGCTTACCAAGTATTTCCTGGCTCACTTCCTTCCCCAAAGGCACTGTATGAGCCGTCTGTGTGCTTGTACAGGAGCTGCTGCTGATATCCTGCAGGAAGAGGCTGGGGGTAGTGAAGATTCTGTGTGCCTGTCCTGCTCTCCAGGTGCCAACCTGCCCCACCAATCCTACTGATCATTATAGAGAGCATTATCTCTGAGGAATTTTGCAGAGGGTGCCGTGTATCGCTTATTCTGCTGATATGCACTAGCGTGATTCAGACTGCTGCGATTACCATGACGTCAGGCAAGTGGTGCTGCACAAAGCCTGCTCAGCACCAGGCCTCTGCTGAGACTGCTTCCACACAAGTATTGTAGTGGACATCACCAGTTTAACCAGTAGAAATCCACTCACCACTTTCCAGATAGCCAATTGCCTTCTGTTTGATTTTTGGAGTCAGCTGTCCTGTTTCTTCAAGGTATCGTGTGATAAAGACGTTTGGGGCAAAATGAACCATGTTCTGCTCACCACAGCCACTGGACATCTGGAGAAGCTCATCTATGTTGTCCAGTGCTGTTCCCATAATGTCACCTGTAGGACAGAACCACAGCTTTGGTAGCCATACATATTCTTGCATGGAAAAATAATTCTGGTCTCACAGATTCTCCAGATAACCTGCTAAGACTGATCTCAGTTCACCTCTGCTCACATGATGTCTACAGACTGTAGGAACAGTGATCTGGTACTTGGCTGTCTTTCCCCTGGCTTGGTGAAATTAAATTATACATCCATCCAGTGCTACTTGTATAGGAGAGATAGGATACTGCCCTGGAAGGCAGTACCACACCTTGCTGTACATATTCTCTTTCTTTGTTTGCTAAAGAAGACACAATGGCACCAGAAGAGATGTGTCCTGCAGGGAAAAATATTACTTCCCAAGACTCTTCAAAAAACTCACCTAAGAAAGTGATGTGGGCTCTTTCTGACCCAAGGACAATGTTCTCTGGCACACTGAAAGAGATTGTCTCTGAAGCTGAAGTTCCTGCAAATGGCAAAAAAATCAGAAAAACAGGCATGAGGAAAATAGCAGAGTCAAAGGTATTCCCCAGGAGATGGTGTAAACAGGTCTGGGACCACCTCATCAGTCGGTGAAATCAGCATTCAAAAGAGGATGACGCAGAGATCCAACCATCCATTGATGAAGGTCTGTGATGTGGTTAAACTGTGGCTTGATGTTGCCAGGAGATTTTAGTACTGAGTAGGGCTGAATGGCTTTGCCTACCCATAAAAGCTCCAAAATCCCTGACTAATTTGGTCCCTACACACCTCCAGAGAGTCCTAGAGCTGTTCAAACACCACACTGCTTCCATTTAATCTCCTTGTCCTATGCACAAGCACAGCCCCAGTAAGACAGCATCTGGGGGTCTCTGCACCTACCTTCAGGGCACAGGACTGAGGTGTGGGTCTTCTCCTCCAGCTGCCCTTCTGCCTGGTAAGGAAAAGGCTGGTCAGCTCAGAAGGGAGAGCAGCTGTGCAGCACCCCACCTTTGTGCAAGCACCTTTTCCATCCTTGTCGGCCTTGGCAAAGGGCTTCAGACAGGCAGCAGAGATATCCAAGCCAACAGTGAAGTTTGAAGCAGGTTTCTAAGCTTCTCCATGGCCTTTGACCCCACTGCTCTGCCAGCAAGCAGTTCTGACATTTCTGTCCCATTCACTGTCCCAGTGGAGGAGCTCCAATCCAATCTACCCTTAGAATTGCTCCTTGACCAGTCTCCCTGAGAAATGTGTCCACCTCCCCAGCTGACTCTTCCTTCCCAGAGCCACCAACCAGACTATCTAGAGCCTGACCCAGCTCCAGCCTTGCCAGAACCCTGCAGTGCAGCCTGACCTTCACCAGCAGGTGTTTAACCACTGTGTCCTTCCCTCCGGACTCTGGCACAACAGCTGTATGCTCCGTGCAAACATCTTCCCTCTCCATCACCTCAGCAGTGACAGTGAAATTTACCTTCCCTGAGAAACAAAACATCAAGAGGCTGGTTGGCATATCTATGCCTACGGTTTAGTTCACTCAGCCTTGGGCTGCTCACTCATGCTTTGCACAGTAGGCCAGTCTCCTTTCCAGCCCAGCTCCGGTTGCTTCCTCAAGCAGCACTGCCAGTGCCTCCCACCCCTGTTCCCCCCCTTGACTCCTTACCTAATTTTGTAGCCTTCACGTCCCAGGAAAATGTTTTTGCTGAATCAGGGCACAGGCAAAGAGTGAACCTGACATTTTCATGCAGAAATTCAAAATCTCTGGAGTCCATTAGGAGAAGCTGGAGCTAGAGGTGAAACAAAAGGGAGTTCAGGTTACAGAGCTGCTGCTGCTGTGTTTTTCCATTGAGGTCCATGATTCAAATAATAATCAATCCCAGAAGCCAGAGGTGAGTATGATGATGGCCTGTGGGACACCAGTAGCATCCCATGGACATGCAATCATGTAAGGTTTGGCTTCTGGGGAGGAATAAACTGGTCAGTGATGGCTCTGTGTGGAATTAAATTTAACAAATTCTTTGGTGTCTTTTGCCCAGTGCTTAAGCAGGCAGCCCCTTTGTTTGGGTTTCTATTAGTAAAGTAGCTTCCACACATTCCTCTGCTCCAAACCATCCTGAAGGGAGCCACTCACTGCCATGCACTGTTTCAGGTAGCTGAAGATTTTGACTTTCAGGGGAAATGATTCTCCCTGGAAAACAGAATAGGGCAAAGTGGGTTCCACGAAGAAGGGCTTGAAGCTCCGCAGGCTGGCGGTCTCTGAGATTCCCAACCCATGGCTCTCCGAGGTGCAGAAGGTCATGGCTCGCCAGTCTGTGATACTCTCAGGTACTGTGACAGCTAGCTCAGCAGCCCCTGAATCACTGAGGAGAAAACAGAGTGGAAAAGGTTGTCCCCACCCTGGAAAGATTTCTCTTGAGATGACAAATGCAGAAATTCAGACTATGAAATGGAAGCACATGTGAAGGCATGCAGATTCCTGGCAAGTAGGACAGAGGTGTGGGAAGGATAGCAAATAGCTGGGCAAGGGATGACCTGAGAGGAAAATGCAACCCAAAATTTGCTTCTGAGCAGTGCTGCACATGAAATTCTTCTTTTATGTGGGCACAGAGGGCTCACAGGGGTCAGTGTTATACACCCAGTCTGTGATGTGGAGTACCGTGTGACACTTCCTGTTGGGAAGGTGTGGAGACAACAGAACATGTCTCTTCTGAGGTGCATATTGACAGGATAAAAGGTAACACACAGCTGGAACATGGGAGATTCTAACCTGGTATAAGAAAATACCAGGATGGTCAAACATGGAAACAGAGTTTGAGCAATCTCCATCCTCGGGGATACAGAGTACTTTACTACAACTTGATCTAACAGGACCTGCCTTATGTAGAATGTTGAGCTATGGATCTGTGGAGGCCTCTTACATCCTGTAGGAGTGTGTAATGTTAAATTCCTAGAAGCATTTGGAAAATCTCAAGCAGAGACAGGAACTGAACCAAAACTCCATTGTTCTTATGCACTTCTTCATACCTCCCTCTTTTACTTTGTGCACAGAAGGTGATAATGCCCTGTCTCTGCTGTTGCCCATTCCCTCTACTGTGTCTGGTAGAAAGTCTGCATCCCTGTGGAGCCACAGCCTGTGACTACTCACTTGATGGGGGCCAGAGTCCAGATGAATGTCTCTGGGAACCAGGTACGTGCTGGTGCTGACTCACTGCCCAGCTTGGTGTGCTCTACCTCAGCAGCTTCAACAGCAGCATCTGGCTCTGGGTACCAACTCTCCAAGTCTGCCAGCTCGTCAAAAGCTATTGGGAATGCAAGCATTCTTTCAAAGGCAGAGCAACTGTGAAACCAGGAAAAGCTCAGTTCTCCTTCCCTCCCACTCCCAGCTCAAACCCCCTTGAGGAAGATGGCTTCAACTTTATTATTGTCTTCCACAAGACAACGCAGGAGTCCAGGGGGATTCTAATATGTGTGTGCTCCCTCATGAGACATTTTACCTGCTCACAGTTTTGTTCTCATTCTCTGTAGAAAAGTCTAGATACTGCCCAGTGCCAGTCTTGGTTCATTCTCTGGTTTCCAGAAAGACCTCTCCTAGTCTTACAAACAGATTTTCTTTCCTGAGACAGATGCCTCATTTTCCTCCTTGACACTATTATCTTCCTGCTCACCAGCTGAAGCTTCCAAACAAGTTCAAACCATGCAGCCACCCCTCTGCCCCTCCAGTGCATTGGACACACACTCATGCCAGGACTTTTCCCCTCTCCCTGTGGAGCACATCTTCTGTGCAACCTCCCACTCATCTCTGTAAGTCATCCCCAGCTCCTAAGTACACTGCATGTTCAGCTGCCCATATGCAGCTTATATGTTACCCGTGATCTCCAAAGAAACAGGAAAAATCAAGATGTACACATGTAGTCGTAGTCAAAAGTGGTCTGGATGCGGCACTCGATTGGAGACTTGATTTTAAGGCTGGTTAAAAATGTTAGACCTGCATTCTGGAGGAAAGAAAGGTAATAAAAGAAGATATATTTCTGTGGAGGGGTTGGTGTGTCTGAGGGTCTGTCTCTTCCCCCACCTCCCAGCATATCACAGCTACTCTGTGTTGTTCCACCTCAGCACAGCCTGCAAATTCCTATCAGGAGAGAAGGCAGAACTGTCCTGCTCCCAGAGCCTGGTCCTCTTGCCAAAGGATTGTGGGGGTGATCACTCACATGTGCATGCCTGTACACAAAGTCATTATTTTGTCACCACAGTTTGCTGCCCATCCTAACCCAGACTTTTCTTTGTCCTTCACTGCCATTCCTTTCCACTATTCTTTCTCTCCTTTCCCTGGGTGTCCCTTTTCTCTCAGGTGCTTTGCTTTTCCATCTTCCAGTTTTCTCTGACACAGGCTGACAATCCCCTCTGCTTCCAATCCCTGGGAAGTCTAATGGGGAGTTGGGTTCTAGGAATCTGCCTGATCAATGGGAATTTATCATGCTGGGAGCATAGAGTGTCATTGATCTCTTAGTTCACAAGCTTAGCAAATCCAGATCATGAAGTCACTAACATTTACAGGAAAGACAATCTGTGAAGCTACCCAGTCCTGACCTGGGATACAAAAGGGCTCAGCTCTGATATTTCAAGCTTTCTGGAAATTAGATTTACCTTTAGAAGTTCATAAACATCTGGTTGGGACACTACATACGAGTATCTGTTGTACATGAATGGTGACGACATTCCTGGTGAAAGGGTAGTCTGAGAGGCATCAGTGATTCCTGGGTTCTTGTGGATACTGCAATAGTCACTGTAGACATCTGTGAGGATGCTGAGCTGCTCCTGAACATAGCTGAACATATTATACACCTGTAGAAAGAGAATGAAAATAGCAAAGGTCAGTGTGAGAGGTGGGAAGATTTTCATTTCTATCCAGAGATTTCCTGTGACCTCAGGTCAATTTTCCTGTGACAGGACAAGTTCAGATCCTGCTTGTCACAAAAACCCAACCCCAAGGGGTTTTGAATTTTATGGAGGGCCTCCACAAATTTTGGATGTATAGCACCAGAGAAGAACATGAGCCCCTCTGGGGTATGGCTGCATGGCTGTGGCCACTTCTAGCTTAATACTCATACCTGTGAACTCAATGCAAACACTAAGGACACCTTCTCTGTGTGGGGGGAACGTTGGACAGCTTCTTGTCTGACTGAAGACACATCCTGAATCCACCAAGACAGTGTCAAGAGGCAATTCAGGTGTCCTTAGATCAAAGTCTAGAGGAGAAAAGGGACCATTCCATTGCCAATTCCACCACTTAGAGCTCACTTTGTGCATGGAAGGACTGTCTGGATCATGTGAGCTGGAACAATGACATGGAGCCTATCCCATGATTGGCATTTTTTTAACATGACTTTTTTTCAGAGCACTGTCACGAATTGGTTCAGGAGATGGATGTCTGTTGCCTTCTGCTTGCCAATGTGGTAAAGCACTGTAAGTGTAACAAGGATGTGATTTCAGGCTGTAGCTGGGGATGACAGTGTCCCCTGTAGACACTGGAAATTTTGGCTGGTGTTTGACGTTGGCCTTCATTTTTTCTCATTAAATCATGTCCTGTCCCTGTTCAAGTACTTGTTGGTATATTCACCGTGCCTTATTAACCAGCAAGGGTCAGCACTGACGTGACTCACGCTGTCCTTGGATAGCTCAGCCTCTGGCCTCAGGAGAAGGACACTCTTGTCTACTGCACGGATGCTGCACAGGGAGCCTGGTGCAGCTTGCAAATGGAGATGGACGGTCGATCCTGGCAGAGCCACTGCTTCTGAGAAGCCAAGCTTCACCTGAAACAGCAGAAGAAAGGGGGACTGCAGACACTGAGAGATGAAGGAAAGGGGAAGCTGTGGTTATTAGTTTCTGCTGGATATCTACTGCCAGTTTGCAGATCTGTAGCCACTCTCCAGTCTACCTGCCCCTCTATGTTTTATGCACTGCTTACATGGTTCTTGAAGCAGCTGGAGACTTTCAGGCGGAAGGTGTCAGCTGCCACTTGTCCCTCAGGGAAGGCAATGTAAACAAAGAGGGTAGCCACGGATGAAATGAGATCAATAGGCAGAGTGATGTGGAAAGCCCCACTGTACTGATCTGAAGGAAGAAGGAAACATTGAAAAAGTACGGCAAGATGCAAGGAAGTCTGCAATCCAAGGATTACAGCAGCAACGTGCTCTTCCTCCGTAATACTTCTGTACAGATTCTTGGATAAAAACTATTCTGCCTTGCTTCTGGCTAGGCCAGGATGGAGGTTTTTATGGCAATGACGTTACATCATGGCACAGCTTGGCAACAGTGAGCACTTGGAAGAGAAATTACTTTCCACTTGAGCCCAGAAAGACTCCATAAGTTACCTTGGAAGTCTCCAATAATTTCCTGCTTGGCAGAAAAATGGTGACAGTTTCATCATTTGATCAGCAGAGAAAAAAAAAAGAAAAAAAATAAAAAAAAAGAAAAGAAAAGAGGAAATTATAAGACAGAAAAAAAGATAGCACATTTCCTATAGGGTTTTTTTTTGTGCCAGCTCTGTGGTTTCCTGTTAATCTCAGATCTTTCTCTCCTTGTCCATCTAGGCTGGAAAGACTTTCTCATTGGATCCTTAATCTGTTCCTAGCAGTTAGATGCTCTTACCTGATGGTGGATCAAGAAGCACTGTAGTTTGGCCATGATGCACAAGGGACCCTCTGGCCATAACCTAGAGGGTAGTGAACAGAACAAAGTGTTGAAAGTACATCTGCCCCATGTTTCTGGGTCAGCAAAGGGCTCTGTGCTGACACAGACCTGGTGCAGAGCATCTCACTGGTGCTGCCCTGCACTCACCAGGTGGTAGAAGCGAGCTCTGTCAGCCCCCTGGCCCAGCTCCGTAGCAAGTATGTGGTAGCGCACAGTGACCTGCTGCTCATCCCCACAGGCTGCCACTGCCTGCACTGGCTGGATCCTCACAGAGCTGCGGCTGGAGGAGAAGAAGGCCCTCAGGGGGAGCGACGCAGTGCCGTAAGACACCTTCACGTTTCGACCATTTGAGTCCTCTGGCTGGGACTTTGCCTGTGGCACAGAACAAAGCATCTAAGGATTTCTTGCAGCTCTTCCTGTGCCAAAACCAAGACTGACTAAACAGTGGGCTCTGAACAATCCCAGAGTAAGGTGTCTATTTCCACCCATGCTAAGTTCAACCAGTCCTCTTCTGTGGAGCCTGCTGTACCACGCTCTGGCATAAGTGGTGCCTAAACAGGAGCAGGGAGCTGTACACTACTAGGGCTTTGGCTGAAGTCTGAAATTCTGCAACGCTGCTGCTACCCTGGGAGCAAGTCAGATCATTTGACTATGTAAAGTGGCTTATTAGCCCCTGGATCAAACTACTGAACCCTTTGCTTCCATCTGGTGGATAAAGTACTAGCATGGATCTGCCCTTATAATGTATTCAATTCTAGTTACCTGCTTAGCTCCAGACTGGTTTGCAGTAACTAGTTCCTAACCTGTAATATAACTTTACTGCTGTTGTCCCATTCTGATGTCTCTAAGACGAAGGAGGCCATCCCTGTATCATCTGTGAGGTAGGTCTTGGTCTGCTTCCTGCTCCCATAGCACACTGTAAGAATCACCTTCTTGTTCTTCAGGCGTGTCCCATTGGCACTTTTGAGTTCCAGCTGTAACAATGGAGAGAACAGTCAGAGAACTGGAGAGAACTCAGTGTGAATTTTAACCTCTCCAACCCTTCCCCATTTATGCAGCAGCCATCTCATCTGGGAAAGCCACAGATCCTGCAGTCACAAATTTGAATAACCTCTTGGTGGATATGTCAAAGGAGGGACTTGGACAGAGGACTGTGCTGGCAGCTTTGGGCAGCTCAGAACAAGAGGACTCCTGGGCACTTCTGTGTCTACTCCCTGCTTAGGCCCAGCTGCTGAGCTTTCCATGTTTCTTCCCTTTTCACTCACATTTCCATAGTAGGGAGCTCCTTGCTGATAGTAGTAGCTTGTCCCCCAGAACTGGAGAGTTGTGATATCAAAAGTGACCTTGCAGTTTTTAGTGGTGTTGAACTCCACCCCTGCGAAAGACAAGAGGCACATGCAGGTGAGTATCGTGATGTCTAAGCAGGCATCAAGATTGGATGAACACAGTTAAGGGGTGGACTATCTCTCATAGAGGATTGTGGTTTCTCCAAGCAACTTCAGGAGACATTTAACACACACACATTCAGCTATAGTGCCTCCTACATTCTGACATGACAGAATGACAGCAGGACAGAGTGACAGCAGTCTGTCTGGAAGTCTTTGTCAGGCACTCTTTCCCACTTTAAGACTGTCCTACTCATAATTGTCCTCTTCCATTCTCCTTTCCTCCTCACATGAGTCACTAGAAGGCAGCACTGTTCCTTGCCTTTCCCATGTCAGATCGAAGTCTGATATCGTGTCCTGTGTATCCATCTGAAATCATTGCAGCTGTTTGTTAAGTGAATGTGCGTCACTGTTTCTGTCAAGGGGCTGTGAAACATTTTCTTGCAAGGAAGGCTCTGCAAAATCTTGTGAGATAGGGAACCTTATAAGAAACGTTATCTCCCTATCTGGGATGTGGAGATAAATCTAATGAGGAGCTAATAACAGTACACAGTCAGGGCCTTGGTTATGTCTAGTTGCTCTGAATAACATCTCATTCCAATGGACTGTCCTAAAATATGGTTTAAGAACAAGAAAACCTGGCCTGGCCCACCTCCGCACATATTTTTAATGTGATGAGAAGACAAGAAAGAGCAGCTCTTGCCCATCTCTGTCAAAACAAAATGACTGCCAGAGCAGGCATCAAGACTGGATGAACTCAATTATCTTGTAGATAAAAACCCAAAGATAAGTACATTTTATGAGTGTAAAATAGAAGATTTTCCACAAAGTGTAGAATCATTTTTTTCTACCTGTTCCACTTTCTTTCAGAAAAGCCTCAACCTCCAGGTTGAAATCATAATTATCACCATGCTTCCGGTGGAAAATCTTAGTATTCACTTCAGTGGAAAAGCAGCCATCCTCATTTGTCTGGGAATATGAAATTGTATTTGTTAGCCAATCATGAAGACAAAAAGAGTATTCTGTCTCTTTGCCTTATTTCCTCCCTTTTGCAGGAGGGGTGGGCGCTCACCTTGCCAGTGTAATCCTTACAAACACTGTGCTTGGCTTTGGAAGACCTCTGGTTATAGCGGATGTGTTTACGGCACACCACAGCCTTCACACTACCCCAGACTGCTTTCCCATAGTTGTACCTGGCAAAGGGAGCACAGAGGAGTTACACTCACACAGAAACGTTGGCTCAAGAGTGAGTAATGTCAGCTTTATCCTGTGCTTTGCAGCTACACAGCCCAGCAGCCTGCAGTAGATTCACGGGTCATCAGTGCAGCAGAGGAGGCCAAGAAGTACAAATGACCTCATCAGACTGAGCCAGAAGGCAGTGCTGGGTGAGTTCTCTCCAAGTCAACAAGGCAGGGCTAGGGGACACTGTGTTGGCCACAAGCTATTCATACAACACTATCACTAACAAATACAGCAGAAGTGCTGTATTGTAGGGCACGTGCTACACTGAGGGAATGCACTGCCACACTTTCAGACTCACAGAGAAAGTAGGGAGAGAGAATATGCAGAAAGGTGAGAGTCCAGGAGAACTGCTTAGCAAAGGATGCCAGGGTACCAACTCTTGGGGGGGGGGGAGGGTAGGTAGAGTTGTCAGAGACCATTTTGAGCTCAGTTATTGATAGCTGTGCATTTTCCAAACCAGTAAAAATGCACCTTCTGCCACGATAAGTCAGCTCACATGCCACAGATGTGGAGAGGGAAGTTTTCCTCAAGGATGGTGACCACCTGAGGCATCTGGATGGAGACACTGAACTTGGGCAGCACTGTGTGAAATCAAGAGAAATATAATTCAGTGAGAATAGAAAGACTTAATTTGCTCCAATTCTTCCTAAGTGGTTAATTACAGAAAAAAAAAAAAAAAAAATTTCCTTTTGTTCCCTGACTACCAGCACAGGGCCCGGTAGGAATACACCAACAGCCCAGCTAGGAGAATGGGATGAGAGTAGGCAGCTTGAGTCTCCTCCCCAGAGCATAGCTGTGGGACACTCGACAAGTCCCATTCTCAGGACATGGGGGAGAAGAAAGCCAGTGGGCCTGGGTGAAGGTCAGTGATTGATTACCCCTACAGCCAGGCAGCTGCACTTCCCAGGAGACAGCACAACCAGCACAGCTGTTCACAGCTGCATGGACCGTCCAGCTCTGTGTTGGGGGGGGCTGGAGGCTGGCAACACACCTTTCTCTGCTGCCACCAGCTTCCTGAGACTCTTACCATACTCCTCTACCCTGAAGGTGCGTGTGAGGTCGGGCATTTTGATGGTGTACTCTCCAATCGGTGCTTCTGCAGCCAGCGGGAAGGACAGATCCACAATGCCTCCCACAGGTGTGACATCCAGCCACTGTGCAATTCGGTTCCCTTTGGGGTCCTGCACAGGTGTAGTAGAAAGCAGTTATTTTCCAGTGCTAAAAGACTCTTGCCGGATGTCCAAGACACCAGGGCATGGTCTGACCACATATTCTCTTGTCCTGAGAGCCAAGGTCTATGGCACAGCTACAGTGCTCAGCTGAGTCCAAGCTCAAAGAGGAAAGGAGTTTTCTCCCTGTCTCATTGACAAAGTAAATCTATTATATCATTGCTCCCTGGTGGCACTGCCATCTCTGACTGCTGCAGAACTGCTTTCTACTGCCTGCCTGTCTGTCTCACTAAGAGAAAGAAGTGGTCCTTCTTAGGGATGTCTGTGGTCACCTGAGCTAGCACAGCCCACAGGGTCACTGTGGAGACATTCTGCCTAAGACACAAGCTACTGGGGACCGATTTCTAGGGAGTGATGTCTTAAATCCCCACAAAAGAATGGGGAAATGAGATCAGGACTCCATGCAGGGGAACCACTGAGGCCCAGCCATGAAGGATAATGTTCTCCCACTGCTGGTTCTGGGAGGGCAGGATGCAGAACTCTGGATACAGCCACACTGCCCAGCCAGTAGGAGCTTTGTGCTGAGTTGATGGGTGCTTCATGTGGAACAAGTGGGCATTGCTTTTGGAAAAGGTGAAGCTGGATCAGAACACTATGTTTATATGACATCTATGTTTTATGAGATCTATGCAATACTTTATGCTATGCATAAACTGGCACAAAGTATTGCATAGATGTCTCAGAGATCATGTTTATGTAATGATTCCTTGCTGGGTTTGACACGTACATTAATTACTGTCCATTGCTAAATGGGACTCTGACCTCTGTGCATGGGTATTACAAACCCCACCACCACTTTCAGGTGTCTTTCCTCAGCACAGTGATTACACTGAACAGATTTTAAGAATAATACCCTGAAAGCTGCTTTAGGAAGTGTTTCTAGCTGTGCAGTCATAACACTAACTGGTCCAACTTTTGTTTTCTATATGGTAAATAGAAAAGTCTCCTTAAGGAAACTTCAGGATTTTCACAAGTCTTCATAGTTTAGAGGCTAGTTCATAGGCTAGAGGGACTAGAATTTCAGTAACCACTCTAGGAAGGTGTGCTGGTTTTCAGTGGCATCCATCATTTACTGCAGGGATCCCTGTGTGATCAGTGTCATAACACTGCTCTGCCAAACTTTTGTGGACATGGAATGGAGGAAGGACAGTCAAGGACTGTTCCCATTCGTTCTGAGGTAACTGACTTTCTGCATCCATATTTCCCTACCACCATCTCCAAACCTGTGTCTTCCCCAAGGTGAGAAGAGTTCATCACTTTCAATAAAGTTGGAGCTTTACCTTCAGTTCCACTAGGCGCTGCTGTGGGGAGGAAATAATAGTTACTGGTGAAATGCTTTCAGGTAAGTTACCATCCACCTCCCTGGTATTTTTTATTTCCCAAACCATCCATCAGGTCTTCTCTAAGCAATTCCCAAGGACTGCCCATAACCTAACATCATGTTAGGTTATGCTCCTGTCTTTCAGGTGAAGCCCAAGACTGTTTGTAAGCACCAAAAGCAATTTTGAGAACAGCTGTACACAAATCTCCTGGCTGGGCCAAGCACTGATCTAGAAGACATGCAGGCAGCTCATAACTTTTCCAGACTTCAGGCATCTTCTCTCTTGACTTACTGTTTTGCTGCTGGCAATAAAGTTCTGATCCAAGGTCACAATCCGCAACTTGACTATAAAGCAAAAAGAAAAAAACAAACAAAACAGGACTGGCTGAAATGAAGTCAAGTCTCTCAATAGTAAATAATAATAACATATGGCTAAGAAAGATGTGTTCACTGAGAGGATGTGGGCAGCAAGATAGAGCCATCCACTCCTAGGCCTCTGCCCAAAGCTCTCCTAGGAGCTGGCAGCCTGCTAGAAAAGAAAGCGTTAGGAGAGGCAATGTGGGGCTTTCTGGGAAGGCTGGCTGTGCTGGTGGGAAAGAGCATTTTTCTGGACAGTGGACCTGTGGTGGGCCACTCATTCTTGCCTGCAGTGAAGGTCATCCCAGTGGGAAGTGTGGGGAGGCATGGGGCAAACAGCTGAATCCTGTGGTGACCTGAGCTGTGCTAGGGTAGTGGTGGGACCTGTAGGACTGCAATCCTCACGTGAGGAAGTCTGTGGGGAAGAGAGGGATTTAGGGCCCTGACAGACAGTCATGGCTTTGACTGGAGCAATCTTGAGTATAACACTTGGCTTCTAAATCTTTTCTCTCACGCATCAAGGAAAACACAGAAGCCCTGTTCACAGTGGCATACAACACGCTGACAAAGGAGAGAGATGTTCCCAAATCCCCCAAAAGCCTAGAAGGAAGCCTGTGGTCCATGGCCCTTCCTGAGCAGGTCCTGCTCAGAGGACTAGAGAGTACCCCACATTTTGTGGCCTGAGGACCACTCTCTCTCTCACAAGACATGGCATTATGTCCATACCAATCTGTCCAGGTCTGTACACAGGTTTGTCTGTCTGGATAAAAGTCTTCTTGTCTGTGTGCTTGATTAGGACTTTCTGTTTCTTCTGGAACTCTGAATTGGCTTCCAAGACTGTGATAACAACAAAAGCCACTTCATCAGGGTTTCCAATAGGAGAAGGGACCTGCAGGTACAGTTATAATCATCATTCAGGGTGGATTCCATTCACTGATCCCGAGGTTTTTGCAATAATGATTATGATATTACTTTTAGGTTGCTCTAGTTCTTCTTGCCTGTAAAGACTTCACAGAACATTAAAAAAAAATTTCTAGAAGGGTAAAGTATTAGTGGGGCTACATAGCAGAAAGTACGCTGGCAGACCTATGCAGGCTGAAGCACAAGATTCACTGATGGGGAGACAATTCTTTGCATTCCTGCCCAGCAAAAGCAGAGCTCATGCAATATCCACCCTAGTGAGAACCCTTGAAAGTATCTTCCTCACCTGGAAGCTTGTGCAGTGAAAGAAGGGGAGCTGAGAGATGGACTGAGTGATCAAAGTCTTATTCCCAGCTCTGCTTTGCAGGGTGACTGACACATGGATCGGTACTGCTTGCTCTCCACTGAGCTGGAGACACACTGTCTCTGAGAAGGGGCAGTAGAGCTGAGATGGTATTGCCACGGCATAGTTTCTGAAGAAAGAAAAAGAAATAGAAATAGAAAATGTCAGGCTAAAATGACTTTCTAAGAGGGCAGGTTTTTGACCTGCATTTAGGTTATTTCCTAACAGACTTCTGGTCTCTTCATTCTGCTGTCATGACACCAGTGGGATGTGACACTGTTCTCATCTATAGGTACTGCAGACATTGACAGTGAGGCAGCACTACATGCTGCATGCACATATAAAATTATAAAGTCACTGCCTTACAAATTGAAAGTGAAAATAAGACTTCCCCATGTGATCCAAGGGATCATCATCAGCTTGGCTCTCTTGCAGGTTTCCCAAGTCTTCAATGTTTTCACCGAACCACTCTACATTATCATCATCAGTTTTGTTGGCCGGTTTTCCTACTAGTCTTGGGCTCAGAAACAATGCTCTGTGTGAGGGACCCAGTGTCCCAGCTTCATGTCCCACCCACAGAGACTCATGAGTACCTTCACTTCAGCTCGTGACACCCTTGTCCTTTTTGCTCTCTATTTGCTCTCCCATCCCTCCATCTACTCTGAGCTGCATCCATGACACCATGAAAGTTGTTCACAGTTTGTTTGTTTTTATCTTTTACTGTACTGTAGCATCTAGGACCAACAAAAAGCCAACATTCAAGCAGATTTCAAGATTCTTATCACTGACTCCTCCCACTCACTGCCTCTGGAGAGGCTCAGCCAGCAGCATGTGTTGCAGGAAGCAGAGGGCAGGGTCTGGAAAGAGCAGAGAAGCAGGAGGAAGGGAGGTGATCCGCTGGCAGATAGCTAGAACTCAGCACCCTGGCGGGAGGGAGTCAAAGTCCTGCTGGCCGGGAGCCTTCGACTGCTGTCACACTTGAGTGCTGCCAAGCTGCCTTGAGGATGTCAAAACACATATCAACAACATCTTATTTTTCCTACTTGAGCTGACTCATGGTATCTCCCTCCTGCCACTTGTGCCAAAGGATGGGATGAGCACTAAAATTTCACTGCTTGAAACCTCCTATACCTCCCTTGCTCTTAATGATCCTTTATTCTGTGACATTTTCTTATACCACTTTAAAAATTCATCCCTTGCCCTTGCCTTCTGAGCTATAAAAGTAAGAAAGAACATCTCTGGGGTTGTCATCCAAGGGTCCAAGTTGGATCATGAATCTACAAAAAACCTGGAATACAGGCAGGACAGCAGACAACCTATTGAAGCAAATAGTATTTCCATAAAGCAAAGCTTCCTGCTGAAGGTAACAGTGGCAAGAAGACAACAGTAAAGCACATCCTTTGTGTGGGAGCTTGTCAGCCTATGGAACATGCCCTCGAGGAAGTAGTCCCATGGAGAAGTTTTTTAAAACTAGGCTTGTGCACACCACACCACATGCAGCAGGAGGGAACCCAGCTACAATCCACTGCCATTTTTTGCTGTAACATCTACTCTGTTCAAGCACAGTTACGCTTCTGTTTGCACTTGTGCCATGCCTGCAGAAGCAAACACCCTCCAAAAAACAAAGAACATGTTCACAAGCCAGGATACCACAGCAGTGCCTGCTGGAGCAGGAGACGCATTCCTGACAAAGTATATGAAGAGAAGCTGTGCTGGAAATTGTCCTTGACAGAGGTCTGAGAAAACGTGTGGTGGGAGCAGATGGCCAGCCAAGCCTGAACAAACACACTGCTTTACCAAGAGCATCCCTGTCCTTGGGCTCACGTTTGCTCACTTTGTAAAGACACTCAGCTTTGCTGGCTAAACTATTAAATGGTGACCTATGACTCTGGGAAGAAAAGCTTAGCCCAAAGGAAACACATTCTGGAGCACAGTAGGAGACCTGAGATACTGGCAGGTCAGAATTAAGCACATGCAGAAAGCTGGCAGAGTCCTTGTGCCTGAGTCCTTGCTGAAATACATGGTCTACATCAAAGGCACTAAACAAAGAGCTAATTAGCAGGGGAAATTTGGGGAAAGGGCACATGGAAACCAAGTGAAACCTTGGGAACATGAGAAATTATTCCTCCCTGGTAAAACACTCCTCATCCTAAGACTTCTGTCCCATTTCTGTCATACTGCCACCCCCCGCCAGGATCCTTCACAGACCAGAGCACAGTCGCAAAGCAGTGAAGTTCTTACAGCATTGCAGGCATTCCAGCTGTGCTAGGCAGGAGAAGGATGCAGCCCCACAGGAAAATGATCTTCCGCATAGCTGATTGCAGGTCGAATTCCTTCAAGGAAAGCTTAGTCACTCCTCAGTACCCACTTCACCCCTGCTCCTGCTGTGTTCCTTCTCCTCATCCAGAGCCAAAGGAGCACGCAACTCCTACCCTGACTAAACGCCCATTCCTCCCTTGGCTTCCAAACCACCGTGGAGATCAGGCTGCTCGTGGCTGGAATGTGGGCGGGAGAAAGGGGTGGCGACAGTGCTTATTGCCTACAAACCAGAGGCAGCTGCTTCGAGACTTTGCAAGGCTTGTTGTTGTTTCTCTGGGAGAGGGCCTGTCTGCCTTATGCAGCACAGCCACTGGCAGCAGGAGTACTTAGTTACTGTATTTGGTACAGGGGCCCAATTTAAGAAAAATATTTTCGCAATTTTTTACTGGGATGTCATCAGAAACCTTTGGATACAAATTAATTCTTCATAATGTCAGTGGATTTTTCTCTGAGGTTCTTCTTCTGTAGAACTTCTTAAGCATTATTTGCTTCTTACTGAAATTTCAGTAAGCCCAGGGCTTCACATGCAGCTCTGCCAATGTCCCCATTCCTCCCTGGAGGAAGGGAAGAACTTTAGCATTTTATTATCTTTTTTTTTTGTCTCGCTAGTTTAGACGAACTCAAATCCCATTTTAATTTTGGAGACTCAAAATATGCTCGCAGATCAGTGACATAAGGCACTTTAAACCCGAGGTTTATCTGCAATGTCAGTGCTAGGTTAAAGGTTGGTGTGCCCCTGTTACATCAGACTGTGGTCTAAGAGAGTGGGTGCTAAGCACACAGATGGGACTGTGCCAAAGTAAATCCAGGAGATTGCTTCAGCTGGGAGCAAGGCACGGGTGGATAGCAAATTCTCTCTGTGTCTGTGTACCTTTGGTTGTGTTCTGCTAAAAAAGCAAGGGCCAGGACAGAATGGGGATATCCACCTTTGAGTGAGTTTTTAACTAAAGGGTGAATTCATCCAAGCCCTGTGCACTTCACTGCTGCCACTCAGGAGATGGAAACACAAGGGTGCAGTGCCCAGGTACAATCTGGAGGAGATGTGTGGTGCTGTCAGTGTAGAATCACCTTATGGCTGGGTGAATCTGTCAGAAGACTGGGCAGCCAGCTTGGGCACATGTAAAGCAGAGATTTGATAAAATATGTATGGGCTTAAAATATCATGCTTTATTTGGGAAGGCCTTACAGTGGAACAATGAGAGGAGTTAGCACAGGTAGCAGGAGCTGCCTTGGAAAGGATTCTGTACCCAGGAGGATCAGACATGGCTGGGATGGATGGGTGGACAGAGGTAGTGATGGATGGAATGGAGGTGATTTGAATTGTTTTTACTTCAAGCTTGGAGTAACAACCGAATGAGGGGAAGATCACTAATGCTGCTTTTTAAAAGCTGAGGATGGTTTTTGCAAGCTGTTTACAGCAGTTGATGTGCAGATTTGGCTCTCACCAGATACTACAGCCAGGATGCAGACCAACCACAGATGAGATGAGAATCTCCCAAGTCTCCTTCAGCCTGAATTAGAAACATGTATTTCCACATATCCCTTCTCAGAGTCCTGGCACCCATGTCCTGGAAAAACACCTGAGTGTAAATCTGGGTGGAGAACTGTGCTATGTGACCTTCACTCTGCTGTTGGTGGGAGCAAGTAAATATTAGCTAATGTCATTAGCCTAGAAAAGATATTATCTCCATATATTAACTCCCCTACTCTTTGAACTAGGGGTATCTGAGGGGATATTTAAGATTGCTCCAACCCATCAGTATGCACTTCTCTCCTTCAGTGTGGATCTTGTCAGCTGTCTGCCCCAGCCCAAGCAATGGGAGCACCACTGCTCCTCTTAGCCCTGACCCTGTTCCCAGTTGCAGCTGCAGCAAGCCTGGAACCGTGAGATTTTCTCCTTTTGATTTTGGGGGGACTTGTGGAAGGGCCAGTCATTGAAGGGTGGTGCTGAGGGGCCTCACAGAGCTGGATGGTGGGGGTCTGGCTCCCAGGAAGGCTGAGCAAAAGCAGCTCCTGCAGAATCCCGGGTATTGAGCACTGGGATGAGCCAGTGTTGGCTTGTGCAGAAACTGCACCACAAAGCTACAGAGGCCACAGGAGTTTCCCTCTGTTTGTGCTGTGCTGGTGGGCGTGAGGTCTGGTGTGGGGATGGAAGCCTTCTGCCTCAGGTACTGAATGTTTGGCTTCCTCACACAGCCTTGCTCTGTGTACTCACAACTGGAGCATCATGGACTGGGCAGCTGTGTCCTGGCTGGTGGCAGGGTGGTAACACAGGGAAATTGGGAGCTCTCTATACTGGGCATATTCCTCCTTTCTAGTTTGGAAAGGAGCTTGAAAGCGCTAAACTTCCTTCAATGCAGTCTTCCAGACATTTCTCAGCCATGGTCTACCTCTTCATGAAAGCAGCAGAGATGGGTTCTGGCCTTTCCACCTCAGCCACTGACTTGTTTTTGAACACGTACTGTTCTCTTCTAGTCACTATATGGTGGTGTTCCCTGCTATCATTCAGCAGTCCCACGAGGAGAAGTTCTACGTTCACTTCAGCTCCCTAACTGATGCCATCCACCTGGCTGTCACCCTGCAGGCAAAAACCCAGAATCACACACTGGTGGAGCAGGATGTGGAGAAGCCAGGCACTTTTCAAAGCATCACCTTCCAGGTGAGTGTAGATGTGGCTACTGATTTGACAGTGGATGCTTTCACATTCACACAAGTGCATGGCACTTCTCTGGGTACACTGTCCTTTTCCTTGCCATAGGTTCCAAGCAGGTGAAGTATATTTCCCTACCAATGCTAGGCAAAATACACCAGGGTCCTGGAGTCTAAGATAATAGGGAATCTTTCCTGTGTAGAAAAAAATTTATTTTGATCTGTGTCAGCACATTTCATCCTACTTAAAAGTGTGGTGATGAACATTTATTTTCAGTTTACTTAGTGTGTTTTCCCTAAAAGTACTTGTCTGTCACAGCAAAAGTCAATGCATTATAAAGCTGCACCTACATTGCCAGATGTAGCTGCAGTCTGTGTAGACATTGAGCTTGCTTTAATTTAGCTGTAATGGTGCTGAACCCACAATGAACTGAATTTCACCCAGGCAGCCTGGATATTTCTGGAGTGGCTTGAGTTCCTGTCATTGCTAACTGCTGTAGTTAGCTTATCTAGACACACTGACTACAGAACCTTCAGCTATGCTTCTGGAGAGCCACGGAGATATGTGTGGTGCTGAAACTCTACAAACTGCCCGTCTTCCTCAGTACTGCACAAAGTCACTGTGTCTATGCCCTGACTGCCCTGCAGACTCAGCAGAATTCAAGGAGTGGCTGTAGTCACTTTTGGTTTTACATCAACACAACAATGATTACCTAAGAGTTTGGTGACAGCCCTTAGAAGAGAACAAGTACTGGTTCTGGAAAGCCAAGGAAGTCTGCTGTTAGCAAAAAATAAAAACCACAAAAAAACCCCTTCTCCTGTTGAGCTGTTTTTCTGATGCTGAGATGTCCTGTGTTTGTCTCATCAGTATCCCATCTCCCATTACTCCAGATCTGATTTTCCTATGCTTTTACTTAGTTTCATAAAACTCTCACATTTTTGTTAAGTGGGAGAATGACATGTTGGTCAATTCACTATTAAGGTCATGAATAAAGCAGTGACTGCTTCTTCCTGGATTCACAAGTTGGTTACAGAGCCATACAGACGAATTTGGGCTCTGAAGTTCAGGGATTTGTTAACAGTGAGTTGATGTTTTATATCTGTGATAAGATACAAAGTTTCTGATGAATTTTTTTTCCATTCCCTTGTGTCAATCAACCTAGGTGCCAGACCTCATGTTAATTTCCGAGAGTACAGATGATTCCGAGTCACAGGTAGGATATGTCTCTTGTCGGCCTCTCCACTTACAAATTAGAGGGCTTCAGCCTCCCCTGTCCCTGAGCCATGTTAATGTTGGAGATGCAGGATGGGAAAGATAGTAAAGAGGAAAAATAAATGTGCAAAGAGGCAAACATGACAAGCAGAAAGGCAAAGAAAAGGGACTGAAGAAACTGGACAACAAAAAGAAGACTATGACTAGGAAAGGAGAGACTTAAATCACAGGAGATGAAAGGAGGAGGAAAGCATTGGAGATTTTGGAAGGACAAGTGCTTCTGCTTCTCTTTAAGCTCTTTGTAGTCTGAGTTAATTATTTTTTTTAACCTGACAGCCAGAGGAAGTGGCTTTTCTGCATGTCCTGATCCACAGTGGAGACAGTGTGCTCCTTGAGGGTCACAAGAAAGTTCTGGTCAAGCCCCAGAAGAACATAATTCTGATAGAGACAGACAAGGGCTTATACAAACCTGGAGAAACAGGTAAGGCAAGAAGGCAGCATATGGAAATGGGGAGGGAAGGGTCAAGATAGCAGCCACACCTGGAGGGGAGATTTCACCAACTGCAGCAAGCTAAGGTGGAAGGAACAGATCTCTATTATCCAGTGTTCCCAGGAACAGTGTGAATCAGGATGTTCCCCTTCAAGGTGTGCAACACCAACTTCCCAGCCTGATGCTCCTGGGTCTTGTTTTGGTGTCATATCTCTATGAGACCTAGAGGGAAAGCTAGGACTCTCCAGGATACTGGACAGCTTTGAAGACTGTTGTTCATATTTGAGTAAAAACTAGTGTCACTTCAAAGCTGTAGAATTACAGAGTCCCCACAGTCTTCACAATATGAATGGATTGCAGACAAACCCTACTATAGACAGCCCTACTGTTTACCCCAACTTTGTAATCTTTCTAGGGAAAGCCAGTGGGTTTCTGCAGCACACAACTGTGTATAAGCCTCCCAGACAAAGCCGTCTGGGGTGGGAGATGCTGGGGAGGGCTGTTTGGGAAAAGACCTGAGTATCTCTGAGGTAAACAGAGAGACATGAATACTGGAGCACAGAAAAGGAGAAGCAGGTTTGTGCAAGGCCACGTTGCAGCCAGAATGCTTTACTATGTTTTTCTTTATACCTGCAGTGAAATTTCGAATTGTAAACCTTGATGAGAGCCTTAAGGTCATTAAAAATGAGGTGAGTATCACTTTGTGCCTTTCTTAGAAGTAGGAGCTTCAGCATGAGACATATTGAGAGGCTCATGAAAGAGATATCTCTCTTCATGCCTGTTAAACCATAAGAATAAATTATCTTAGGAGGAAACCACTTATCCACTGGTCCCTTGGAGAAGGACCAGTGTAAGCTGGCACAGAAGGAGGAGGAGATGTACCGTTGGGTCTGGATGGGGCAGAAATTTCTGCTCTGGGATGGATGTCAAACAGAGTTCTTTATACTGGATCACATGGATGTCATTTTACAAAACTGAGATTGTGTTTCTATTGTTTTTACAGTATTCCCAGATATGGCTGCAGGTAAGTGACAAAGAAGTGACCAAAAGGATATATCTGTCTCTTCTACTGTGATCTGTTGCTCCCAGACTTGTTCCACAAATGTAACTTCATAAAGTCATGGTTATAGTTCAGGCTCTGCCAAAGGTTTTTCCATGTGGCCAGCCTGGGTTCTTCTCAGACCAGTGCCTTTATGGTGCACATAGCTCAGCAAAAGACAGGGCAATACTGAACCGTTGCCCAACAAGCTGGCTACACAGAGCACAGGACAGGCACTCAGTAGATGCAGCACAGCTGCTTCTCCTTCCCATTGATATGATGTTGCCACTTCCCAGTAGCTTTACTGCTCTTCCAAAGTTTACTAAAATAATACTGGAGGGAAGCGAAGGTATCCCTGGCAATCTGGAGTCTTCTCTGCTGGGTCAAGTTTAAGCCCTTGTAGTGCCTTCTTGTGCCTGAGTACAGCTGTGCCTACCAGATACATGTGCTCTCAACGTGACTTGTGGCTCTGCGTGTCCTCTCCCAAATAGGATCCTGAATACAATCGTATTGCTGAGTGGCTGAACGTAAAGTCAAATCACGGCATTGTGGATCTATCCTTCCCCCTAGCATCTGAAGCATCCTTTGGGAAGTACACCATCTCAGTGCTGCAGGACATGGCTCAAAAAACCTTCAGTGTTGAGGAATATGGTGAGACTCCAACATCAGAGGGGAGGAAAAAGCAATATGGGTAGCTGGAGGAGAGAGCAGGGTGATGCAGCTGTGTTCATCACCTCTTTTACTTTGGGAGAACAACAATGAGGACAAGAATGGATGGGTCTGTCTGCACACCTCACACAGGGCTGGAGGTTCTGAAGCTGCATAAGGTACAAAGGGGAGGCTGTGGGCTGACATCTCTCTCTACCTGCATCTGGGCCCTGTAATGAGCACATTTTGTTGCTCATTGTCACCCTTTTCTGGGCTAGGTTTGTCATCCACTCCAGGTGGCTGCTGTAATGGGAAGTGGAATCATGGCTGGGTCCCATTAATTGGCACTGTTAAAGACAAAACCCTGTGCCATTTAAACCCTGTTTAAGCATGAGTGAGCTGGAGTAGAAAGCAGTCCCATGAACAATTGCAGCAGCAAATACATGGTGGTGTGGCTGGAGGGAGTAACTTGATTGCACAATGGGGAGGAAGAACTGGGGACATCACTGTCTTTCCCTCAGCTGAATTTCAGCTCTAACAAAACTTCTGTCAGTGTCCATACTCATCCATATCATAGATTGTTTTTTTCCTCCATCCTTATCTTACTCTCTTCCATACAGTGCTGAAAAATTTTGAGATGAAAATTGAACACCCTCCACATATCACTACAGCAGATGAGGAATTTCAGCTGGGTGTCTGTGGCAAGTGAGTACATGATACCATTGTAATCTCTGCCCTTTCACTCCACTGTCACCTCCAGATTGCTCATAAGAAAGAAGTGGTCTTCCACTTGTCAGTATGCTCTTTTTGCATTACCCTGTGTCTTGGGGAGAGAGATCACTCTCTGGAATGGGCTCCTTCTCATACCTGGTCACTTACTGTGAGGTTGAAGGACACTAAAGATGCTGAGTATAGTGGGTGGAGAGGGATGCAAAATAATTTTAAAGGATGAGCTAAAGTTCCTGAGCTAACAAGGTACAGAGCAAAGCTCTCTGGGCTCCACTGCCCTTGATGAGGATGGGAGATGTCCTATATCAATGTTTCTGTTGACAGTCAGCAGACTATCTTGTGCTGAATGTTTCTCTCTTTTGACATAGGTACACTTATGGGAAGCCTGTTCAAGGAAAAGTGGAAATTACTGTTATGACATTCTCCCAGGCCATGGAAGCCAATTTTACAAGTTCAGCAATTCAGAAGCAAGGCAGCTGGGTAGGTGAACAAATAGGAGATCAAAAAGTATAATGTGCTGGAAATGTGTTTCTGCTTATTATCTCTTGCCTCAGTGCATCTCAGATGGGCACCAACCTGCTCAGTCTGTTGTTTTCCCAGTTGCTGGACATGATCAGACCACTGATTCCTCTTCCCTGTTGCTTGAATTACTGTTCTAGCTGCACATACCTGACTCCTTGCTTCAGGAGGAGGTGTAAAGTATGGGAAACAGTGGTGCCTGGGACCTTTTCCAAGGGTCTGTACGATACTGTGTGCAATCAGATCACCCCATCAGGTGGGGCTATTCAGATCACCGGCCTACTCTGCCCTGTGACCACTCCCACCAATAAGAAGGCTATCAGAGCATGTCATGGACTGTGGATCCATGCCCTATTTCTCGTTCTATCCCTGCACAATGGGTCATCTTAAGCTTGCTAATGTCTGGTCTCAAATTATGTCCATTGCAGTTTCTTCTCATCTGCATCCATTATTTTTTGTGGTTATGCTTCACATTTTTTTCCCCACGGGTTTCAGATGCAGCTCTTTTGGCCTGAAAGCCACAGGAAAATATTTCTAAATGTCAGACCAGCCAGGAGTGAGCCAGAATATAAAAATCTAGCTGGATCTTTTAAAATGCACTCCAGCTGGAATGCTGTACAGTCTTAGCTGTGCAAAACATCAGCTGAATGCCAGCTCCACATGGCATGCAAGAGGCCCTGAAAGGTTCTGAGGAGCACTTCGCAGGCATGGCTAGAAACACTAGCTATACCCAGGCTCTCACTCAATGGTTGGCAAAGCTCTTGCCATCTGTACCTGGCAGGATGCCTGTGTTTAATATGGCCTTGTCACAGGAATGGTAATATCTGGAAAGCCACACTGTCAGGCTTTATTTATCAGGGCCATAGCATTTTAGGGAGACCTTTAGCTCACATAATGAAATTCATGCTCTCTCAGCTACAGGATTTGGCCTGAATCCAGTCTCCTGAGTTTCTCTGTGATATAATTAACCCCTACATGGTTTGCCTTAAGTACTTTTTTTGCTACTTTTTCAGTGATCGTTTAATCCAAGCGTATGATTTTCTTTTCTGCCTATGGTATCCATGATGGTTTTCTGCAGTTAGGATTTGGGAGCTTTCCTCTGTTCCAAAAACTTTTGGAAATACTTCTTTAGGATTTGCCTGGCATCTATGGAACAGTTTGTCTTCCTCCACACCACACTCTTTCTGTTCTCCTCTCTCTACAGACAAATAACGATGGCTGCACTACTTTCACAATAAAGACAGAAGCTCTGGAAATAAATGAAGCTGACAGCTACGTAACTGCAGCAGCACGACTGGTGGAAAATGGAACAGGTACTGCACAATACATGGAGCATTCTCTTCTTCATAGGCAACATTTTTGGTTTTGGTCTTTAGGTGGCAATGGTATTTCTTTTGAAAAAGTAACTTCAAGGTTCCCAAATGTTCTGTCATGGTAATAGCCTCTATTCTAGTACCTCTTCCATCTGTTTTCGCCAGATTTTCTAATCCTCTCCATCATTCACCTCCCTTTGCATGTGTATAACTCTGTAGTGATTGCCTGGACTCCAAGGTGTTTCTCAGCCAATTGCAAAGTGCTGGACTGTTTATAACTAAACAGTAATCTAGTTTCCCTTTATCTTCAAAAACATAAACAAGCACACATATAAACAAATACTTATAGGCTATGATGCATCATGTCATGAGGCAGAAAGCTCAAAAAGCTTGAGGGACTCATATCCTAGAAGAATGTATTTTCTCTCCTAAATTTAGAGCTTGTAGATGTTGTAAGTAGTGTTGAAGTGCCTTTTTTTTCCCTTCTGCTTCCCTAAGAGCACTTCTTCAGATTCAACAGATTTTTCATCTCCCCATCCAGAAGCCCATTCTGTGGAAACGGCTGTAATTCCTGTTGCAACGATAATAAAATCTGTAGAGTTTATCAACCTCCATCCATTCTACAAACGTGGGATACCATACACAGGGAAGGTAACGTTCATGGATCCCTTCTCTGTTGAGAATGCATCACAGATATAACCTTTTGTAGGAAGAAAGGAACAGTGTCCAGGAAAGTAAATGCTGCTCTGCTGGCACCCAGAAACTAACAGTGAAGCCTCCAGTAGAAGAAATTTTTTTCTCCCCATCCTAACATAGTATATTTCCTGGACTGGAATTCTGGGGCCAGCTGCAGTTTCTGGAGGCTTCCCCAGGAGCATCTCTGCAACTAATCTGTGCATAAGGGATGGGAGTGGCATCAGCAGGCACATAACATTCCCTTTGGATGAAAGCTCACGGTAACTTGGCAGAAATCTCTAAAGCCATGCATATCAGCTCACTGGCAGTCATTTCTGACTCAGGTCCCCTGGGTAATGCTAGGACTGCTGTCCTGTGACTAGAAACATATTCACCTGGGCCAGTACTGACTCCAGCATGGAGGGCAAGGAATAGCAAGAGGGGACAAATCTCTTTCTGATCATCAAAGATCCTGCAGCATTGTCCAAGAAACATTTCAGCATCTGAGGAATTAACCTTTTCTCCCAATAAAGGTGTCTCATTTGCCTGTATTACCATTTCCAGTCCTGAACAGCTTCAAATTGTTGGTTTCATGTATTTATTGGACTTTTATTTGAATCCTTCTAACCGGTCTGAAAGCTAGAAGGGCTGAGGGAACACAGTGATATAAGCAATTAATATTAAGCACTGGTAGTACCTCAGAGTCTGGCAAACAGGATATTAACTTCCTTCCCTTCCCTACAGATGTTCTGCCACAGTGAAAGGTCTCCTCTTGGAAATGAAACAGTTCATCTAATAGTTGATGTCAATGATGAGGAGACAGAGCTGTCACTCCTCACAGATGAGAATGGGGAAGCTCACTTCACACTGGATACCACCAGCTGGAACAGCACAATGGTTTCTCTGAAGGTGAGTATCAGCCACAGAAAATCTTTTGTCTGGTGTGAGATGTGTGCCATGAAAAGATAAAAGAGGAAAAATGAAATTGTGGTCAAATCTACCAGGCTTAAATTTTTGCTAAAACTTTGTAAGAGGAAATCTCATAAGAGACTTTAAAATGACATTTCAACAAATTATTTGAAGCATATAAATGCACAGTCTGCCATCAGCTCAGGTGATAACAGAGTTTCAGTAGGTGTACAAGTTCCCTTGCATCCCTTGATACTAATTGTATTGCCACCTTGTGTTTATGTGCTTGGAAGGGTACCTACAACCCTCTAAGTGACAACAGTGCATTTCCTGGTGAAAATGGAGAGGACTTCCACTGGCTGAAACCTTTCTACTCTGAGAGCAACAGCTTCCTTGAGATCAAGGCCAAGAATGATGTGATGTCCTGTGATCAAGAGCAGGAAGTGCAGGTGGATTATATCCTTTCCCAGAACAAACTCAGCTCTGAAGAAGACCACATTGATTTCTACTACTTGGTGAGCACAGAAGGCAGCTGATTCTCAGGGCGAGGTTATGCTTACTGGCATTTTATCCTTTCCTCACAGCACAGTGATACTCAAAGGAAAAGCAAAGCTACTCCTAGACAGTCAGGTTGTGACTTCTGTTCTGCCCAAACCGGTATCTGCTTTCCAGTTCCTGGACCTGCTCCTAGCTCCCAGCTGCATTGCTTTGTTATCTATGTCTTGACCTAAGCTTGGGTGATAGATGCCTGCCATTTGCCTTACTTTCTTTTATGTCCATGTGGATGGCAGTGGAGGGCTAGCCCGAACTCTGCCCAGAAGGTGTGCCCAGATGTCTATCTGTGTCTGGGGCATCTGTCTGAGAAATAAGAGGCAATCTCTGGGGCAGCTGACATTCCCCCACCTGTATCTTTGCAGGAGAAAACTTGAAGGGCCCTTGCACAGGGCCTTGATGCACACCTCAGTCTTACACTTGAGGTATGTGGTTGAAGAAAGCGGGTCAAAACAAGGGCATGACTAAAGCCTAGCCAAAAAGTTATGACTGTCTTGGTTACTGAACTGGACTCACTTGTACAATCAAAAAGTACTATATCCTAGTAATGCAAAGATCAGAGTTCACTGGGTCTTAAGAGCCCATAGCTTCAGAAGTACCTCTGGCTTTGCAAGCAGCCCCACCTTCTCATGGCCTAACCAACACCTCTCAAGTCCTACCCAACTATACCATCATAGCATCTCTGCTGCATAACTCTGGAAATCATGTCCTGCCAGAGGAACTTCTGGGGCAGCATTTGTCAGACTGCATTCTTTGTTCCTGTGTTCGTTTCACGCTCTCCTCATGCTCTTGGAATTCAGACGCTTGAATGGTGCTTCTCTTTGTTCTTCAGGTGATAGCAAAAGGCAAGATCCTTTTCAGCAGAGAGAAGAAAGTGCCAATTACTCAGCACATGAGTGAGTAAAAGCATGAGAAGTGTCTCATAATGCACTCCAGAAAACTGACCACGCTACAGTGACTCTGTCTGCAGGTGTTATTCTTATCCACAGATGGGAAATACTGAACTGAGTTCTTTGTGGTGACCCTTCCCCCAAGACCAACACAATCTCCTCTCAATTCAGTGTCTTTCTAGGCAACTGTCCTCCTTCTGTCTTGTTTAATTGATCTAATATCCAACCTTATGACTTCACTGCTAACTTGTACGTTTGGAGAAGACATTAGTCAAAGAAATAGCTGGTATGCTTGGTTTATTGTTAATTTATGACATGGTCTATGTGGGGTGTTCTTATATGCAGGTAGAAACTTTTAAGTGCCTCTTTTGATTCTTAATGTGTGTCCCACTCCAGTGAGTTGATTTGCTTGAATGTTGTCCCTCTCTTCCTTGCTGCTGTCTTGTGTAGATCTGCAGGGCTCCTTCTCATTGACTCTGCCTGTTGGCAATGACTTCCTGCCTGACATCAAGCTCCTGGTGTACGCGGTCTTCTCAGATGGAGAGGTGGTGGCTGATATGGAACAGTTTGAAGTAGAAAAGTGCTTTAGACATAAGGTGAGCAGAAATCACACAAGGAGTGTGATAGCATCATGGATGTGCTCTGGTCTGCTGTAGTTCCTGGTCCTGTTTTATCCTCATCCAAATGGTGTAAGATGGATATGTGTAAAACCAGATGCCCTGTATTTTGGGTGGGAAACAAGACAGGTAACCTCCTTCTCCCTGAATTCTTAGTCCTGCTCTCCTCAACACCAACTGGCAAGCTTTGCTCAAGGAGTAAACCAGGTCCCCTTGAACTATTTTTTTGCCCCCATTCCCTGTTACTGACTTGGGAACACACATCCCTCATACACTCCCTAACACAGAAGAGAAACCAGTCTGCTTAGCTCCCTGTTGTAGCTCTGGATCAGAGAGTGGTATATGTGTGGTGGTAGAGGAATTCTGGCTAGGGCTGTGTGCACTGCAGCCTCTTTAACCTTCCCATTGGATTTTCAGGACAGTCTGATTCAGCACCAAATCCTCCTTCCCTAACTTATTCAAAGTCTTTCCCTCTGCTACCCAGACATGTAAGAGTCATAGGGTCCCACTCTCCAAGGCTAAGCCCCCAGACCTTGTTTTCTTTTGCAGGTGGCACTGGAATTCTCACACAAGGAGGAGGTCCCAGGAACAGAAGTCAGGCTGAACCTCATGGCTGTTCCAGGATCCTTGTGCTCTGTGCGAGCTGTTGACAAGAGTGTCCTCCTGCAGAAGAACCAAACCCTAACAGTAGACAGTGTGAGTGCTGTGTCCAAACCCTAACTTCTGCCTGCCTTCTACCTCCATGCACAAGTGGCAGGGAGCCCACAGTACATCCCAGGACAGCTGCAGTGTTAGGTGGCTGCCCTGCCATGCCCCTTCTTCAGCCTCTTCTGTGCAGTTATGGGGTGATCATGCTCCTCATCCTCCGCTCTGTGTTGTGAGCCTCTGCCTGAAGGGCAGTGGATGCTACATGGCTCTGCAGGGCTAGGCAGGGAGAGCTGCTTCAAGGAAACGCTGAACCTTCTGCTTGGAGGGAGAGGGCTTAGCAGCCTACCTCTCATCCACATCTCTGCTCTACCATTTTCTACAAACCAGTAAGGTTAAGCCTTTAAAATGGAATTTTGCCCTGGCAGGGTCCTCCTATCCCTCTCCCACAACCACTGCTGAGTTATGTGACAGATCAGTGGTTTGGAGGACATTCATCTTTAGAAAATAGTAGCTAGATGAGAGCATCCAGAGCACACAGTGGCTGGTGAAAAGTGGTCAGTATTTTGTCAGCACCCAGGTGGATTCTGAGAATCAGAAGAGTTGGAGGAGCCTACCTTAAGGCAGCTGTGTGTTTCAGAGGGATGAGTTTAAAACTTGGAGCAAAAATACTGAAAAAATTGAAAATCCTAACAGAAACCCACAATGTGTACCAGAGATAAAACAGGTATATGCCTTGTGCAAAGTTGTAAGTTAAATTACGGCAGTACAGTGTGTTACAAAGAAGCCTCGCCAAATCCATGGGGATGCACTGCCTCTGTTAGTAGGGCCCACAGTGTGATCTAGTGGTCTGCTTCATAGGGATGCTGTCCTAGTGCAGAGGCACTTGCATCGTCAGATGTGCCAGTGGTCTTGTGTTTAAACAGAAGCATTTTTATCCTTATTTTGCACCCTAGTGTTGAAAGGCTTGAACTCTCTTGCAGCCTAAGAGCTGCTTGTCTACATCCACTGCTTGGATTTAGATCCTTTAGTATATATTATCCTATATATCTCCTTTATATGATGTCCTTTAGTGTAAGCCGGGTCAGTGCCAACTTCCTCAGCTGAAAAGCTCTTCAATGTGTAATAGAGGGCTACAAACCAAAAGTCTGACCCATGCACATGCTTGTTGGCCAGCTCTGTTTGAAGATCTGTGTTTTTCTATTGCAGCTGTATAATGAAATCTTTGAGGACAGCTTCACAGTTGGAGGACGAGGCTTGCCTTACCGCTTGGAAGACTTTGAGGCATACCCTTGCCTGCCCCAGCAGTCTGGCCCTCACAAAAAGGCTTGGATGGGTGCACCATGGTACCAGAGTGAGGCTGATGTCTATAGCCTCTTTAAGGTGCGTGCCTACACCTCCTCTAAACTTCTCCTGAGCTGGTGACTTCCTATATGCTGTCCTGAATGCCCACAAGAAATCATCTGTTCTTTATTGTACAGTGTAGCCACAACTCATTTGAGGACTGTGGGGAAAGCTGAGTAAGCATAGTACAAACCACCTAATAAGAAAAAGATAGTGTAAAAATGAACAAATTGACTTCAGACTCCCATGACTACAAAGGGAGAGTGGCAAGAGTACAGCAGTAATATCTAAACACCTCACTGTATTCTGACCAATCACCACTTGGCTATTATTTACAAACTACTTTACTCTGTGTTTCATTGAGTTTCTCCTTACTTATCCTCAAAGCAGTTTTAATAAAAGAAGTCCTTCACAGTTTGGCTTTACAGCTAACTGTCAAGACAAAAACCGGAATAAACTAATGCACTAACAAGCACGATAGCAAGAAAAGTGTTAACATGTCTGCAAACTGAAATGCAAGAAGTGCTGCTTCTGGCAGAATGTTTTTTAATAAAATATATGCAAGTTGAAGCTCCTCCAAATAGGAGAAGAGGGTAAGAACACCCTGAAAACAATGCAAAATGTAGTCTGAATTGCATGGGTTTCTTAAGTTGACAGAACTCTACCATACAAGTACAGACCCTGATACCCTTCAAAAAGCATATTACTGTGCTGTCTCCTAGATGCTTATTCCTTAGACTATGTGTCATTGCTAGGGTCAGACATATGAAGTGCACATCTAGTTGAAAACTGACACAGCCCCTCAGAATCCTGGCTAGCTCTGACCACTACTCTATGGCTCCGAGGGGCCACGCCAAGAGCGGGGAACTGCCCTGACAGGTGAGGCTGTTGGGGCGGAACCTGAAAGCTCAAGCTCTACAGGAATGCCATGCGTCAGGGGAGAGATGAAGGGGAGAGAGGAGGCTCTTCTGCTTTCTGGTTCCAAAGGCAGAGTTAACCTCCATAGAAGGGAGGAGAACAAAAGAGCTCCTAGTACTGCTGTGCACAAGGTTAAATACTGCTACAAATCAAGGGGAGGGTACAAGCAAACATCCAATGAAAAATTTCGAGGGGAGGAGTAAGGGAGGAGCAAAGGGGTTACATAATCTCTTGGGAGCCAACAGGGATAAGGGGAGGAGAAAAAGGGGTCACACGGGCCAATGGGGCATCGAGGTTTAGGGGATTTCCAAAGGGGTGGACACTTCAGGGATTCGCCCATGTGGGGATTGACAAGGAGGGGGCTGGAACAAGGGGGCAGGGTTGAGGTGATGGACGGGGAAGGTACTGGAATAAGGGGAGGAGACACATTGAAGGACAGTTTAGGGGAGAGTACAATTGAGGAAGAAACCATTGGGATAAGCAAACAGGGGGGAACATAGGAACAAATTACAATAGTATAATTAACAACGAAATCGGGAAAAAACATGCACCGCAACAAAAACTACTTGTGTGAGAAGTAACAGTTGGTCCCAGTATTCCTCAGAAACTGGTTTCCATTCCTCATGCACTGGTCAGAGTCTGAGCCTGTAAGGTTATACATATAGATGTAAACAAGCAGCATTTTAAAGTGTTTTGCCACTGGCCACCTGCCCCCATTTAATACCCATGATCACAATATAGTTTTAACACTCGTTCCCTTTTATTTATCAATTATTTACTGTCTGTACTATTTTCCCAGAAACTGCGCATGAAAATATTTACCAACACTAGAATCAAGAAACCTGTTTCCTGTGTGCTTCCAGGCTTTGAAAAAAAGATATATCTAAGAAAAGAGCCTATTCTTGGTAAGGAACAAACATGTCCAACTTCTCGAATGAAGGGTCTTCCCTCTCCCAGTTCTGGCCAGCCTGCAGCTGACACAACTGACCCCCATCCCACTGTGTTTCTTGTTTGTGTATAAGTGCAAGAAAGCTTGTGTCCATTTCAGTGGACCTGATTTACAAATCACAGGTAGAAGCTCAAATCTCTGAGCTTTCTTGGTGTCCCTCTGTTCAGTGTTTTTCATACAAAATGTAGTGTGCTCTCTGCCAGCATTTTCACAGATTATTTAAAGGAGTGTGACTCCATTTTAGTATGCTGTATCCCCCTGGATCCAGACCAAATTTGGATCTGTCAGACTGAGCCTTGGGCTAAACTCTATCCAACCCTGCTTCCCTAAAGCTCGGTTCCCCAAAGATACCAACACTGTGCCAGATTTGCATTGAAACACCAGCCCTGTCCACTCGTATTCTGTGTCACAAAACATTTCTGGTTCGTGTTAGATTGCCTGTGAATGAGGAGCTAGTTTCACCTGTAGCTATATAGGCTGTTTTCTGAGGTATCACTTGCTTTCTACCAGGCAGCCAACCTACCCGTGCTAATTCCAAACCTCACTCTGATGACAAGGAGAAGCCAAAACCACGGACGCTTTTCCCAGAGACCTGGATTTGGGATTTGGTCTCTGTCGGGTTGGTAACAGTCTCTGCCTTCCTTCCCCCAGGGACACTCCTGGAGTATTCTCACTGCTTCTAAGCAAGTTCTCCTCTTCTGCTTCCTGCTGCAGAGGCGATGGACAAGTGTCTCTCCAAGTTACTGTGCCTGACGCCATCACAGAATGGAACGCAAACGCCTTCTGTGTTGCCAATGCTGGCTTTGGTTTCTCGCCTCTGACCTCTCTTAGGGTCTTCCAGCCATTCTTCGTGGATGTATCACTGCCATACTCCGTGATCCAAGGAGAGACTTTCAGGCTAAGAGCCACTGTCTTCAACTACCTCAAGGATTGTATCCAGGTGAGTTCCTCCACAAGGACTGTATCCAGGTGAGTTGCTCCAAGCGAGTTTCCCCAGTTACATGGCCTCTGTAAGAACAAAAACTCGAGCCCAAAGGTAAGCTCTGAGCTCCTCAGGAACCCTAGATGCTGGGATCTGGGCCATAAAGCACAGCCTCACACTTTATGACCCAGGGTACTTGCTACTTGGTGCAGTGCCTGTTGCTAACATTAACCCAAAGTGTGCTTGTACATCCAACCATGCTCAGGTCCGTACCACCCTCACAGAGACCCCAGAACTAAAGGTGGATACCTGTCCAGGATGCCAGTTCACCAGCTGCCTCTGTGCCAACACAGCAAAAACCTTTGAGTGGAATGTGATGGCGACCAGGCTGGGTGAGGCTGGGCAGAGGGATGTGTGGAAGCTCGTGGGAGGAGGGGTGGAATTTGCCCACATCTACATGTCTGGACCTAATGCTCGTAGATACACCTGCCTGCTGCAAGTGCTCAGCAACGTGTCCCTGTGCTCCCTGCAGGCAGAGTGAACGTCACTGTGAGCAGCGTGGCAGAAGAGTCACACAGTTTGTGTGGTAACAGGATTGCTGTGACACCTTTGCAAGGAGCGAGAGACACAGTGATAAAACTTCTGCTTGTGAAGGTTGGTCACATCTCAGGGTGGAGAAGTTTAGCCCCTTCTTGGACATTAGACAAACTTGCTAAGGCAGGGTGAATTCCTTTCCTGTCTTCCCTATCTGAACTACTCTTTCTCCACCTACAGGCAGGAGGTGTCCTACAAGAGAAGACCCAAAATGCCTTTCTCTGTCCTGCAGGTAGGGATGAAAATTCCCAATTGCCATTGATCCTGAGACCAGGATGGAAGGGACAGGGTTACTGCAAATACCCAGAGGTGGGGAATTAATCAGAGAGCAAGCACTGGTGGCACCATCCTGCCTGGAAGAACAACCACTATGATTTGTTCATGTCAATCTTTTACCTGGCAAATTTTCCTGTATTGAGGCATTTGTTTGCAAGTTTTGGTTCCTGTGACTTGATGTCACATTGTGCTTCACTTGGGTCTCCCTGGATGCTACACTTGAATGAATGGCTTCTTCCATGGGACAAATGTCTGGTTCTACCTTCCCCAGATAACACCCTCTCTGAGGAATTCTCCCTGACTCTGCCTGCAGAAGTGCTGGAGGGATCTGCCCGAGTCACATTCTCTGTGATCGGTGAGAAAGGCTTTCCCTGCTCTTGGGTCTGTAGTGAAAAAAACTTGCCCAAAGCTTTGGCCTTATTGATGCATTGACCCAGCTCCTAATGAGACAATTTGTAAGGGGTGTGCTGTTGGCCTCACAAATGTTGATCAAGTAATCTTTTCCAATATTTACTCCTCTCATAAGGAATGATTCTTGGTGATCCCCAAGTGTCTCAAGGAAAAGGCAAAAACAGGTTATCTTTTCTGATTTCTGTCACTGCCATCTGCCTAAGTGAACCAAAACCATCCCTGCATATTTCCACCAACATTGTGTCTGTAATTCCTTTCCCACCTTATACCCACTCAGGAATGACAGCTCTCTTTACCTTTCTTCAGACCTCCTCGAGCTTCCTTCCCTCCTCCCAGAACCATGATGGTCTCCCTTCCTGCGTTGGCCTAATGTAGGAGGGGTCACCAGAAATTTCAATCATATCTGTTCAGGCAGGGACTGGCTCTTTTCTAGGATCCTAGTAGAGTCTAGGGAAGGCAACAGTCCTTTTGTTTCACACTGCTCAATGGCTGTGCTTTTCCTTTCTCCTGTCTCTCCTCTCAAATGTAAGGTGACATCATGGGTCCAGCACTTCAAAATTTAGACCAGCTGCTAAGCATGCCCTTTGGCTGTGGTGAACAGAATATGATCCAGTTTGCACCAAACATCTTCATACTCCAGTACCTGAACAAGACTAAACAACTGAACCAAGAAATTAAGGATAAAGCACTGAAATTTCTGACAACAGGTAAGCATTGTCCTTCTTCCTTCTGCTGCAAAATGAAGCTGCTGGAAATCAAGAGTATGGGGTACAGATCTGGTGGGGAGCTGAAGGGCAGGAGTGGGAGTGACTGCCAGACCTGTAACAAAGGAAGGTATCACAGAGAAAAGGGAAATGTCTCATGGAAAGAAAAGTTTCTGAGGAAAGCATGACTTGTCTCTGCTGGTAATTGTGGTACTAAGTCTGCTTTTTTGAGAAAGGTGTAGATATAATTAGTGATTCCATCATTGTGTGATGCCTGTTTGTTCCCTTATCAGTCCAAGGCTGACAGAACCACCTTGTGAAAACAGGGCATCAGCTGCTATTACATGGAATAAAGAGCAGCCTTGGGGAGTAAATAAGAGTTCAGTAGGTTAATGTTTCTCCTTGTTTTAGAAAACATATTTTGGGGTCATGTCAATTCTCTCCAGTATAATCTGAACTCAATATAGTGCCAGTGCCTCATGTCTCATGTTGTAATGTGCCTCATATTTCAGCCTGCCAGTCTCCTTGATTTGGAGTCTTCAGGATTTGACTCCTTTTCTTTCCTCCTTTTTCTCTGGTACTGCAAGCACATATTGAGAACATGTACATTTTTCTGGGAGAGTGGCGTCTACTCAAGAGAATGGTGGTGGCAGGAGAGGAAAGACAAAGGGTAATCAATAAGGCTGTGAGGAGGGTGTTGGAGAGCAAACATGCAGACAGCATTCTGCCCTCAGAGCTCGAAAGCACGTCCTTGTTGCTTCTTGTATACCCCGTAAAAAGTGCTTTCTTGAGTCCCAGCAGGGGTAGGAGAAGTGCTGAGAAGCAATTAGGGTTTCATTTGTATCCCCTCTGGGAAAAGCCTTCCTCCTCACTCCTACCACTCTTTTTATTTGCAGCAAAACTGCTGAGGGTTCCCTGTCACATGGGGAGCCATAAGGTGGCTGAGCTTGTCACCTTTCTGCAAAACAGCAGAGCAGGAGCCCCCAGCACTTGCTCCTTACAGCTCCAGTAATGAGGAGCAGCCCCATGGCCATCTCAGCAGTGCTGTGCAATTGCTCCTTGTCACGCTGTTGCTGTGGGATGCAGGGGGAACTGTGGATGGTGTGTTTGTCTCAGCAACTCTGACTGAAGGAACTGGTGAGGCCTCTTGCTGTGAAGCCATCTTCCCATGGCAAGGGCACAGTCTGAGATGCTGCCGGTGCTCACAATAAGCCACATCCTGTTGTCACAGGTTACCAGCGTCAGCTGCTCTACAAACACGAGGACGGCTCCTACAGTGCCTTTGGGAAAGGGGATGAGCAGGGCAACACGTGGTGAGTGACCAGAATTGGTAATGCCACCCTAAATGTGTTGTCCTTGCTGGTTCCTCTCCTGGCAGTGACATGGGATTCCTTTGTGCTATGCTCACAGGCTGACAGCTTTTGTAGCCAGGTCCTTTGGACAGGCCAGCTCTTACATTTACATCAACAAGGACCATGTGCACAGTGCTCTGTGCTGGCTGCAGAAGCACCAGCTGCCTGATGGCTGCTTCCAGACTGTGGGGAAGCTCTTCAACAATGACCTGAAGGTATGGCTGCCAGACTTGGGAGTGGGAGCAGGAGGAACCCAATCTGAGACACAGGGTTGCTTCCTCAGGCTTTTCCACAGTTAACAGTAGCATAAAGCAATGTCTTTGCAATGTCTAAGGCATCTTCCCAGAACTGAATGAAAACCATGGCCTAAACCAGCAGTCATTTCCTCTGTGTGAGGTTTTAGACCCTGCCAGGCTTTCTTCATTTTCACTCTAGCCAAAAGACAACACAGCCAATTGTGCCAAGACACTGCAAGGGCACAGGGAAATGAGAAATGTTTTTATTAAATAGAATATATATTCTTGTCTAGAATACTCTAGATTCTCCCTTTTCTCATGCCTTACAGTGCACAATAATGTATGCACTCTAATACAGGATTGTCTGAAGACAGTTGTCCCTCCACTGCCCCAAAAATATGACTCCTCCTGGAGTTTGGCATCCCCCAAATGATCCCTGCACTGTAGCTGGAAATGCACCAGACTCTTGGTGAACATGCTCTGAAGCTTAGGTACTGAGCAGTGCATGTGCGGTATGGCAAAACTTGGGTTCATTGCCTTTGTAAAGGTATGAATTTTAAAGATATGAAACACACAGGTCAGATTACAAAATTGCCTACATTAAATAAAAGGCAAATTCATGAAACAAAACAGGCTGCTACATTTGTAACACAAAGAGTTACACATTGTTTTCCTAAAATTTGGATGCAGTACAAAATAAAACCAGAGTGTACATGTAGACTGTTCATCCTTAATGCCATTAATTTCCCACCTTGAGCTTTCTATTTGAAGAGAACATTTTGGAATCGGTTTTGCACCTGCCTCACACTTACAAAATTTATTCTAGTCAGTGTGAATGATGCTTCTTAACATCTTTGCCCAATTTACCCCTCTCATTTTAGATGTATTCTTGTCTCATATCTGAGGATGTAAGCAGAACCTCCCCAAGAATGAATGCCCTCTGAGATGAAAAGCAGCTCCTGAAAGCCTGTTTAACACATATTAACCTGTAGCTTTTCAAAGTCAGATGACTTATACGTAGACTTGCATAACTTCTTGTATGCAAATCCTGCATCATGAAAAATTTTATTCAAGTGTACAGTGGTAACATATTTAGCAAAATAAATTACTTTACGATTTGCTTTATGCCCTTCTATAAGAAGGGATGTCTAGGCTGTATGAACAACATGGCTGAGACTGCCCTCATCAGCAAACTTTCAGGACATTCAGCAAATGAACCTGGAGGGCTTTCCTGTCCAAGAATGTCTAGAAGCACACTGCTGTACTCTCTTAGGTGCAGTTTTTGGGGCTGTACAATGACAGGCAAGCAGTGGTTGGGTTTGTCCTTTTCTCATTACTGTCTATGTGCTTGCAGGGGGGTGTGGATGATACTGTCTCATTAACAGCCTATATTGCTGCTGCACTGGTGGAACTCCATCTGGGGAGGAATGTAAGTCAAACCTGAACTCCTGCAGGGCTTGGGAGCATGCTCCAGCATTCATTCCTTCCCTGGTTGGGGGCTTCAGGAAGTACCCAGCTTGAGCTGGTGAAAGGCTCTGTCATTCCCACCTTGCTACACAATAAGCTAAACAGGAAAATTTTAATTTGGTAAGGAGTTCTTAATATAAATGGCCTGATTTACAGCAAAGCAGAGCACTTGCTTTTCCCAGCTCATCTCAAGGGAAACAATTGTGTCTGAAAATAACAAAGGGCTTGCAAGGAGAGGCAATGGTTTTCATTAAACTGATCAACAGAGCTAAAGGAGAAAAAAAAGACTACTTTTCAGGTATGCACTGTCCCCCGTACCCCCAAATAAAAGCAGTAATCTTCAAGCCAAGTGTGTACTGTTCTAGAAAAAAAAGAACTTATATTCCAGGCTTAATGGCTCAGTTCTAAAAACATCATACCCTTCAGATCAGATACCAACAGCACATGTGTCTGACAATTCTGAGCCAGCATGTTACCAGACACTTTTGACAGCTGGATTCTCCAGTGTATTAGCAATCCCCTATCCCAATTATACGTCCAGCACACCTTTGCTTTCAACACACAGTCAGTGATGCTTTGACCACTCTATCTCATGCTTCACAGTCCTGGATGCTAGCACATGTTGTTTTGTCAGAGGAAATTCACTTGGTTTGGATTCCTTTTTCAGGACACCATGTTGGATAATGCCTTACATTGCCTCAGGAAGGTAACACTTGATGAGACAAGCCTTTATGTCAGGGCTTTGATGGCTTATGTCTTCACACTGAGTAAGGACATGGAGATGAGAAAGCAAATCCTGGATATGGTAGAGAAGGAAACTGGTAGGTTGCTGCTTTGGGGTCCTAGAGATAATAACTGTGTCAAAGGTCTGGCATCTGTAGCATTTAATTGCAGTATTCCGGGAAATTTAGCTGTACACAAATATGCTTTTGTGTCAGAAAAATCGTAATTTATTCAAGCTATGAGAATCTCTAGTTTTCTCAGACCCAGGAAACAATTTCTAATCAAAGGCAGCAGAGGTGATCCATGCTTAATTTGTGCAGTTAAAATGCTCATTTGTGTCATGGTGCTCCTGTCATTCTTCAGCAATTCATACAATAGTACAAGAGATCTTGCAGAGCAAAACTTTTTTCACCATGTCTGTTCAGCTGCTGGTCAGGACATTTACTTGAAAAATTCAAAACTTTTGACTTCCCCATTGCTGCTCTACTCAGCTCAGGGCTCTTGGGTGGGTGGACCTTTACTGCTGTGCTGCTGAGCTTCATTTTAATTTTGTCTCATTAGCTTGGGGAAAAAAATAGACTTCTGTCCTGAGTGAGTATGTTGGAGTGGGTGTTGAAAGCACCTAAGCCTATGGTTAAACAGTCGGTAATATTATCTAAGTTGGTTTAAGTAAGTTCTTCCCCACATTTGCTTGTCTGGCAGTGTGGTGAACTACAGTGGGAGCTAAAAATAACAGAAAAAAAAAAAAAAACCCAAAGGAAGAAAGGATTTTTCAGTCTGACTAGCTACCAGTGCTGAGTGTTGCTGACTGCATAGCCACACAAGCTGCCAGCTGGCTTCACAGGACAGCCAGTGGACTAACTGGAAGGAGTAGATTAGCACACATTCAGTGCAGTACTTTTTCAGAGCTGCCTCTGTGATAATACACATGGAACAAGATAAAAAACTTTCCACTGTGATAAACATAAGGTCCTGTAGAGGACCTTAGCTAAATTCTGAAGTCTTGAGGCTGGTGTTATGCAAACAAGTGATTTGGTGGTTCTTCTTTCAAAAGTGAAGGTTTGTTCTGAAAACTGCCTTTGAATTTAAAAGCATTTCAGGTTTTCACACTTGTACCATTGCAGAAGATTCCTACACAATTAAGCCAGGCACAATTAAACAAAATTCTTAGCTGTATTTGGTTAGTCCCCTACTACCATTGCAGCAAAATATTCAGGTGGACTCAGATGTATTCAGTGCTTGTGAACTTGGACCTGAAGTGGGAGCCCAGCTCTTGCTTAAATTGCCCTTCACTGTGCACTGCATAGTGAGGATGCCAGCAAAGCAAGTTGGGTAGTCTTTCTCCTGCAGTAGCCTGACAGCAATTTGCCCTCAAAGACTGAGCAGTTCTTGTACAATAGGTACGAGTGACTGGAAATGAGTCCTAGAGCTTTCCAGCACAGGGTGTCCTATTACTCTATGCTAGGCAAATGCAGAAACAGCAAAAATGCTGGAACTCGGAGACATAACTTCAAATATACAGTTCTTTTCTTCCACATATTTCTTCCCCCATCAGCACAGCTACTGACATCACAATCTGCTGATGAAAAGTCTTCTTCCATGATTGAGACAGTAGCCTACATTGTCCTGGCTCATGTCTCCAAACCAGACTTGTCGCGCAATGAAGCCTCTGTGAGCAAGCTTGTGCGCTGGCTCAGTGCACAAAGAAATGCCTTCGGAGGATTTGCTTCCACACAGGTAACAAACCAGGCAAAATCATGGAGGAAGGAGTTGTTGTGCCTGGAGTGATGTGCACATCCCTCTTGTGCATGTCACTCTGGACCCATCCTTTGCAGACAAAGGTATATGAGCCCTGTTTGGGAAAGGGAGTGCCATGGGGAAACTCTTCTCTGTGTAGTGTAATTGGGATTACCCAGGGTCTCTGGCACTGATAAGCCCAGATCTGGCTCACAAGCTACCTGTTCCAGGTAACAGAAATCATCCTGCTGCCAGTGGCTTAGATCCTACCTATGCACTTAGTGGGATAGAACCTGCCTGTGTCAGAGTACTGTGCTGGGTCTTGTCCTGCATGGCCTCACAGCACAGTGACTCTGACTCTCCCTCCAGGACACGGTTGTCAGCCTGCAGGCCCTCGCTCAGTATGCAGCCCTGATTCCTCAGGAGATCAGAGATGTCAAGGTGGCACTGAAAAGCAAGGGAACTTCTCCACTGGAGTTCCATGTGCACAGGAGCAACAAGTTGGTTCTGCACCAGGCATCTCTCCTTGCAGACACAGGGACCTACACAGTGCAAGCTATGGGCAGTGGCTGTGTTTATGTCCAGGTATGTATGCCTAAGGAACAGAGCTCTCAGGTTTGCCTCGACTACTGAAGTGAGGTTTGGCTTTAAGCAGGTACTATAGCCTAAAATTCTAAGTAGGATTTTGCTTTCTAGGCAGAATCATGTCAAACTTGAAGGTACTCAGGTGTACTTTGTTGAAAGGGTTTCATATAACCATCTCTGGTATGTTAGAAATGTCTTGGCTTTGCTGTCCTGTCCTACAGAGGCATGTCATTATTAAGAGACCAGCAGATCTGAAGTCGGGATTAATGAGACACAGAAGAATACATGTTTCTATTTTGAATGTATGTTGTTAGTGTCACTGCTTCAGGAGCTGGGCACTTTATGTTTGACACACTGACCCAACATTCTTTGAGTATTTATCGTATGCAGAGATGAAGAGTGATGTAGTACCATGGACTTATTCCAGTGCACCAACACAACTGGTCCATCAGGAGTATACATCTTATTTTTCTGGCAGTGTTGATAGTTGTTCACTTGTGAGCCATTCATACAGCAAAGAACTCATGTCACTCCCTGTGAAAACCTTTTTTGCTGGGTCACTTCTGTTCAGATGATGCGCACAGAGAATCTTACAACAGAGAATCTGCAAGCAGTGTCTAGTCAAGAGGACACAACAATTATTAATTGTTAATGTGTGTTGGAGGTAGCTAGAACCATGCTGCTTGGCTACAATTGCATACAGTCAGTGAGCATAAGACATCTGATAAGCACGTGCTTGGGAGGGCAGTCACTCACCAGGCAGGTGGAGGAAGATTGGCCTATGCTGCTCTTTGGATGAGTGTGATCATCCCACCTGCTGAGTTGTCTTCTTCCAATTTTTTAGTTCTTCCTTCTTAAGGGATTGTTTTACCAGTATTTTCCCCTTGAGACCTAGAACTACTCAGTATTAGCATGTCAAGAGTTAACAGTTACACTTCTTTCTCCTTGTAGGGCAGTGTTTTTGCTAATGTGCTTCCTCAAACCTTAACAGCATTTTTTTTTTATGAGACTGAATGAGGCCTTGAATCACAGATAGCTAAGTCTCCAAGTTTGAAGTTGCCTTTGATAGGTGTATCTGATGCAGTGTGCTAAACAGCACATCTCTGACAGAAAGTGCATCTGAGTCCAGCTGTGTTACCACTGGAGCGAAAGCTGGAGGCACAGGTAGTGCTTTACTCAGGGAAACCTGGGGGCACTTCACAGAGATGTTTTCTCCCCCCACCAGACTGCTTTGTACTATAACATCCCACCACCAAAAAGAGAAGAGGTCTTTGTCCTGGATATGGAAACAGTACCAAGAGAATGTGATGGTGTCAGGAAAGAGTTTGACATCCATGTGTCTGTCAGGTATGAGATCCCTTGAGGCTCTTTCTTCTGTGGAAAAAAGTATGAACCCAGTTGTATGACTAGAGCCCCATGAAAGCCTCCTGTCTATGGAATCAGAGACACAGGATGACTCTCTTCTCCATAGATCCCAAGGAGATTGTTAACTGAGAATTAAGGCCTGGAGAAGCATGGCAGTGCAGAACCACAGCACCCATCTCAGGCAGCAGCTCAGCAGTCCCCAGAGCACCAGCAGCCGAGCTCCCATGTTGGGGGATGCTTGGCATCCTGGGCTGAACCAGCCCTGGGTGAATCCCCCTCTAGTGTGAACCTCTGCTGGAACTAGACAGCAGAAACGCCAGTCTCTTTCCATATTTCACTTGCCTGTATCTGTCTAGGATGAGAGTCTTGATCTGTATTCTCCATGCCTTGCTGTCCTTACTGAAAGAGAGCAATAGCAATGTTTCCACTCTCAGCCTGTAACAGCAAAGGAGAGGGCAACAGGAAGCCATATTATTTCCACATTAACCATAATGCATTTGCTGTACAGTCTGTGTCCATATTGAGTGAGTAGATGGGGGCCATTTTTTGTCCCTTTGTCACACCAGTTAGACATACTGCTGAGCTTTCATATCACTGTAGGGCAGGGCAAAGTTTGGAAGTGTCCATTAGAAATGCTGTGGTGCCTTCCGCATCTAGTGTGCTTCTCTCCTGACCCTCTTCAGATATGTAGGGGACCGTGGGACAAGTAACATGGCCCTGCTGGAGGTGGAGATGCTGTCTGGGTTCATTCCTGTTCAGAGCTCTGTGAAAGAGGTAAGACTTTTCCTTCACTTTTCCTTGAGGATATCAAAATCTATTTTCCAGATGTCACTCAGTCGGAAATATCCAAACATTTAAGAAGTGCTGGAGAATGGTAATTACAAGTGCAGATATAACAGGCTATTTCACAAGGCAACTTTCCACTCGCACAAGTGGTTGTGCAGTTTTTCATGTTCATAGTGAGGATTGCATACACAGGAAGAGGTCAGAGAGAAGATGAAAAAGCACCTAGTTAGAATCACCTGGGGTGCATTGGGCTCCTTTGCAGTTACCAGTGCCATTTTTAGGGATATTCCATAAAGTGGTGTTGAATCTCATAGAATTGTTCAATTAAATGCTCCAGCGTTCCACACCATAGCTAGGAAGATCCAACATAGCCTCATACTAACCAGTTTTCCCTTTGCTACAAGTAATGAGAGTAGGAACACAGCCCAAGGACACTTGCACCAAAACTGAAAAATATTTTCTAAGGCTTGATGTGCTCCCAATGCTGAGGAGGGCAAACATGACTAATCCTCAGGCTAGGCTAACTGCTTTTGTCAACAGTGGTTCCCTGACAAATTCCAAACCTGCTGTGAAACAGGGAAGGCCAATAAGCTGATGTTAACCAAGCTCATCTCTTGCCTTCCTAAACAGCTGGAGAAGGTACCCCTCGTGAAAAAGACAGAGATTAAACCAGACAAAATCACAATCTACTTGGAGGAGGTAAGGGGAAGATCACAGGGAACTATCCATTCAAGTAGTAGCAACTGAAGTACTTTGCAGGGGGGGATTTTTGCAGATTAGAAATGCAAATTTCTAGGCTGGTCAAGCAGGCTAAACTTTTCACAGAGGAGGAAGAGGGTGGAAGAACCTGGAAAGATAGAAAAATCCCTCTGATGCAGAAGGAGTAAAGTTAGTATGTAGGTGATTTTGAGATGATCAGTGCATTTCTGCTCACTTCCATTCTTCTCTCCAGCTGGGTGAGAGTTCTCTGACGCTTAACATCTCAGTGGAACAAGATGTTGAAGTGCAGAATCTGAAAGCTGCAACAGTGCATGTCTATGACTACTATAAGCCAGGTGAGATTTCACTGACATTGGCGTCAATAATTATTGTACTCCCCACTCCGACATAATTCCCTTTAACTCCCTTACTCCAGTGCATGTCCTTCTGCAACTTCAGACTTGGGTTTCCTCTGTACAAAACTTCAATATTCAAGTAGCCACTTGCTTAGAAAGGTTCTTGAGACAAGTCTGCCTGGCACTATGATTATGTTGTGGGGTGTTATGTGTTCCATGACTGTGTTTGTTCCTCTATCTTCAAGCTAGAAGACTTCTCTGGCAATTTTCCATGACTTCTGCAGCTTTTTAGCTCTCTTAAGAATACTCAGGCATTTATTTAAAATCAGTATTACATAGTGCTACCCTGATCCACTAGAAGGCAGAATTTAGTTGTATGCATGTCATGTATAGTGTAATAATCCTACTATCCATTGTATCCTGTCATACTTCAGAGGATAATAGGAAAATAATTTGTTACCCTTTAAAGCTCTAAATGAATTATTAGCACAGAGAAGAGGGATCTTGATGATATTTTTAGTCTCTCTGATTTATGATATTTTTAGTCTCTCTGTGCTCCGTATGAGACAAAACAGCAGTTGGAACATTAAGAATTATTTTTAAAAAAATGAAAACAAAACGGAACAACTGCTGCTGGAGATTTGGAAAGCAACACTACATTTCATATACTAAATTCCATTCTTGTTTCCCCTTCCACACCATGGCAAGAAAAGGACACTTTTTAATCCAGCTATTACAGAGCAAAATATTGTCACCTAATATGCTCTCTCTCTGCTATTTCATCCTGTACAAGAATTTTTGTGCTTAGTACATGCAATTTAAAGAGGGTTATCTGACATGAAAATACTAATTATCACTAAATAAGCGAGGCTTTCAGGACATGCTGTGGAAAGGTTTTTTATTTACAAAAAACGTCCTTGCATTAGAAGGTATCACAGTGCACAAGGTGATCTTTTACAGCTGTATAGGATACATGTTGTGGGGACAGATTGCTGGCCTGACTCACTAGAGACATGTCTTTGCTCCTGCATTCACAGTTTAAGGGGTGAAAAACTAAGGTAGTGGGATGATTGTGCGGCTGAAAAAGAAGTTTGGCACTACCCTGCTGTGCAGTCTTGCAGCTCACCACCCTTTCCCTCTTGTTCCCACAGATGACCACATGGCAAGAGAATATGCTTTCCCTTGCTGTTCAGGTTAGTGTGAACAGGCTTCCAGCTGGACAGAGCAGAGGACTGGTGGTAAGAAGTCAAAGCATCCCACCTCTGTTCCGCATTTAATCCTGTCATGTGATGTAGAGCCTTCTTGGACTGCAGGTTGAATTGGGATCTACTTACTAGTTTCTATCCCAGGTATTAATGTAGACTAAGGCTTGAGGATACCATGTAAGGTTAAAATGGTCTTTTTATTTCATTTCCATATAGTCCTCACAGCATCCCAAATCTAAGTACAACTGGAAATGCCTATGTCAATGATAAAAAGATGTTGCAACTCATCCCATAAGATCTCTTAGTCTGCAGACACCTTCCTAAAAATTTATCAGGCACTTTGCCTTTTCTTTCCTCTTTCTTTCTGCAGATGCCTCAAAGCAGGTTTCCTCCTATTACGCTCTGACTCTGCAACCTGAGTTTTCTGCCTCCATAGGGAAAACTTCATTGCTCCAGCTCTCTTCTTCCCTGCAGTGTTGGAAACACCCTATGTTTCTATGTTAAAACTGGCTTAAAACACATTAGTTTGGGAGCAAGTGAAATAAATATGTGGAACCTGGAAAGAAGGCAGTGACTTGTCAGTTGATGAAGATTTCAGAGCATGAAAAAGAAGGAAACACTGTGCATGTTATGCTTACATACTTTGCATTTGGTCACCATAGTAGTTTAAATCTCTCTCCTCCCCAAGTCCCATCTCTGAGCTCTCTTTTCAATTCAATTAACACAATGGTTGATCTGCAACCAAACTCCAGGCAAAAAAATCCCCTCATTTTTAACCCGGATCTGGTTTACAACCTGATCCTGTGAGTCATTTTTCTGTCACTAATGAAGAGTGGGAACAGGCAAGGGAATGCTAAGGAAGAAATACTTTACTGGTTCATTCAGACAGAAAAGGACTATTCAGCAAAGTCTTATGAAGGGAGGGCATGAAACCGAAATAATACTCACTCCAAATTCACTACATGTTTAGACTCTTACAACACCTAATCCCCTGTGTCAAGACATTAACCCAAATGACTAATCCTTACCTGTGGCACTACTTAAAAAAGACAACAATCTGAGGAATTTCAGGATGCAGCACATGCAACAAGACAACAGAGTGTATGCAGATGGCTCAGCGAGATATGCAGTGCCATTAGGAAGATAGCACTCTTAAAAAGGGGGATAGTAGATAAGAAAAATGGGTACTAGTTTTACAGAGCTGATTGCCAAAAGAGAAATTACTAGGACAGTCATGCCAAAAATTTGAAGTAAGGTATGAAGTCAGCAAGCTCAGGGACAATGGAAAAGGAGTGAACAAGATAAGCTGGGAATTTGGGAAGCAATGATGATAATGAGGCTTCTAAACAGGAAGTATTTGGGGGAAAAAAAAAGGGGGATAAAGGAACATAAAGTGAAGCAGGTAATGTGACAAGGATTGCTTGGGTTATCCCTGTGTAGTTGCCCTTTGCCTGATCAACACAGCTTGCAAAAGGACAGCAAATATATCTTTTTTCTCTGACCATTCAGAACAATTGGTCCATAAAGTGGGCATAACCAGCCCTTCCCCACGATGACAAAAGGAAAATAAAAGTCTCATGGTAGTGCTTAACAAGCATTTAGGGGAGGTAGAAAACCTGAGGAGCCAAGTGATACATTCTGTGGACAGCTGATGCAAAAAGCGGACAGAGTTGAGTTCAAGGAAGCAAAAATATGAAGGGACTGAGCAGGCCTCCAAGGATTGTTCCCCTAGCATTGTCCCTTCCCACTACATTGTAGGAGTCAACGGAGACTACGCAATGGTGCTCTGCTAAGGGAGCAAAGTGAGACCTGTGGCCTGTCCTGGTTGCCTTCATGGCAAGTCTCTTCCTCTGGATATTTGGGCTGGACTGGAAGAGCTTTGAGCTCAAAGCCCTCTGATCTGTTGAATAGAGAGGCTGTAAATAAAACCTGAAGCCTGTAACCCAGTGTGCTCACTGTGCCCGCAAACCAGGCTCTCCCATCTCTAAATGGACATGTGCCAAGGGTCTGCTTTACAGTTCATAGGATCAAATTGCCATGAAATTAGATCTCTATAGAAGCAGGCTCATCAAAATTCCTCTGCTTCTGATGATAGGATGTCTTGGCACCTTATACCTGTGTGGGGTAGATAAGTGAGAAAAACAAGTGTGTGAAATATGAATTCAAGCAGATATTTCCAGCCTGTGGTTTCAAATCAGATAGATGTTATTCAACTGCAGATGAGGGACTGAGGAAGCTGGCAAAGCAGAGAGCTGAACAAAAACTGCTGTGTGGCAAGCTCCCATAACATATAAATGTACGGTAGAAACCAGCGAGGTCTTTGCCTCTTGAATTAAATATTAGGGAATGCAATAAGTGGCTAGTCTGTGCTGGATGGGCAATCTGATGCTTGCTCAGTTCCTTGGCTGTTGAAAATTGCTCCCTATCCTTGGTGACATCTATAGGAAATATCTTCCAGAACAAAAAAGGAACCTTTGTAGTGTGTAAGCAAAGGTACAGCTGGTGGTCAGGAAACTTCCTTCCACCACCTCACTACAAGCAGCTGTGTGGGTCTTTGTTGCCCAAATGGTCTGGAGGCAACTGGGAAATTTCCTGTAAACTTTTGCTGCTTTAGTCTGTAAAAAAAGAATGTCCAGAAGAGCATAGTAGAGGTGGCAGCTAACAGGCAATCTGGTCACCAGCATCTCAGACAGGAAAGAGAAGCTCTTAAAAGGAGTGGGAAGTAGGCCCCTTAAAGGAGGATCACTGTAAACACACAAGATCGCCCCAAATGGCTTCTGACCTTGTTAGGGCCCTATTATAAAAAATAAATTGCATATTTAAAATCTGTACGTGGAAAAGGTAGTCTGTGTAAGGAAAACTCCACAAGAGACAGGGTTTTCCTTCTGAGGTACCTGAAGGTCATGTTCTTAATTCTAGGCTGAAGAGAGTAAATGGGTGTGGGAAAGAGAAAGAAGACAAGTGCAATTACATAGACCACATGAATTTTTATATGCCTGTACTATAAAAATCTGTACGGTACAGTATGCAGGCTCATGCTTATGCTACGCGCTGTTTATTCACCTGTGTGTAAAGTTCATTTACTACCACCGTCTTCCTGATAAATAGGAAAAAACCCGTGAGCTCGGAAGGTGCACTTTTCCTGCCGGGCCACTAAGTGTCACCATCGCTCCGTGGCTTGCTCTGCAAGATGTTGTTTATTCAGGAAATAAACCTCCTTTTCTAAATCAGGCTGGAATGGGAAAACAAACAAACAAACAAACAAACATTGGAATGAAAACGGGCTGCTTCTTGCTTCTTCCCGGAGCTGGGAAGAGCTGCACCTACAACGTGAGCTATCTATGAAATGAATCTGCTGTATATGTTCAGGCAAAGCACTTGACAGGTTTCCAGCTAGACCCTCTAAGCCAGTCTTAAAATTCACAGCATGAACAGTGGCAACATTATAGGACTGAACAAGTGCTTTATTGGGAGACACTACAATAAGGCTGGGATCATTTGGTGAGCAGAATGAACAGAATTTGTTGGGAAGATAAGTATTGATATTCACAAAATTAATGAAGGTGTTGGATAAAGTGAATGGAAATCTGCTCTTCAGCAAATTTTTCCATGGCAGACCAGGCACATGTAATAAAACTAGTTGGTAATAAATTCAAAACAAATAAAAAAGGTACCTAACATTACAAGAACCTACTGCTACAGGAGTTAGGAAGCCGAAAATATCAGGTTCAAAAAGCTCATAGACAAATTAATAGAAAGCCAGCCTATACCAAGGGGAACAGATCGTGGGGTATTCTTCACCATTCCTACTACTATGCTTGGATGTGGGAGTAGAACGAAGGGTAGACTGTAGGTATTGGCCAGGTGCACCTGCTTTCCCTGAAAAGTATTAAGGACAGCTAAACCTAGTGGACTGAAAGGTCCAGTGGCTTCCTTTTTTCCTGGGTCAGTGGAGGTGAGTGAAAGCTTACTTGTTTCACACCCCAGCAGTAGCAAAGTGGTGTGCAAGTCCACAAAAGACATGCACACATAGGTTAACATTGACAGGAGACAATACTTCAGAGACACCCATATCAACACAGTGTCAGTGGCCTGATCCTGTTCCTAAGGATCAGCACTCAGGGAAATGCATTTTCATAGGTCTCCGGTTTTTGGCCCTGTAAACCTTTCATCCTACTTGCTGACTAGGCAGACCACAAGCACGCAACATAGAGCACAATAACACAGGAAACAATTGAAATAATTTATTAAAAATGTAATGCAGGCTCTGGTGATCAGATACAAAACTTGTGCAGACAAACACACTGAATGCATTTGACTGGCTTCGTTTATCCTTACCTTCTCTCCATTTGATCCATCTTGATCGCTCCATTTCCCTGCCTGCGATTTTTACCCCAAGCATACCAGTGCAGTTTTGAAAACTCTAAAAATCTCTTTATGGGTTCCAACATTCCCCCCCCACTACTGCCAGCTGCTAAGGACTCCCCC
>VXBU01018533.1:18209-64532 GCA_013400315.1 Bombycilla garrulus | reverse complement strand
ATGGAAGTTGACAGCGGCGGCGGAGCAGCTATTGTCTGCCCGGCCCGGCCCCAGGCAGCTCCCCCGCGCAGCCCGGCTCCCGCCCCCAGGCAGCCGCCGCTCGGCTTCAGGCATCCTACGGCGCATCCCGCCTCCCGCCGCGGCGGGGCTGCGGGTACGGCACGGCACGGGCGGGCAGGGCGCCCGCACGCCGTGTCGGATGAACTTTGCTGCCGGAGTTGCCGGCGGCCTGGGTGGCCGCCGCCGCGCTGTCCCCTTCCATCCTGCCCTTCTTCCATCCTTCCTTCCCTCTCTCCCGCCGCCGGCCGGGCGAGGCGCTCGGCGGGGAAAGCCGGGCTGGGCACCGAGGGGTGGGGACCAGGCGGTGCGAGGTCCTACAGTACTGGAGCATCGCACCCACTTCTGCTTCCAGAGCATCCCAGAGCAGTCAGCCTGTCCCGGCAGTTCCACACCTCTGCTTGTGTGGCGTGGAAACTATTGTAGAAACATGTAGTAGCAGCAGCGAGTATGCTGTAGCACGGCGTGCTGATTTTGCTTCCCTAAACCTGTGGTGTAAACCCGTGCAAATCTTACGTGTTTCCTAGCTTAGTTTCTCAAAGATGAAGAGACAAAACCACTTAGAAAGTTAGAAAATGTTCTGCAGGCAGCAGTCATGTCCCAGGAGGAATGGATGGGGTGAGCAACTAGAACTTTTCAACCTTCTACCTAGTGCTCAGTGATTAGAGTATTGTACTTTTGTCTGCCCTTGTGCTTGAGAAAGGTCAGGAACTTGTAGGTGGGCCACCTGTGGTGTTCTCGGTGTGTGCTGAGATCAGCAGGTGTGGGTTAGGCTCTGGAGCGGCCCCTGTTCTCGTGCTTGTACTGCTGCCTGAGCCAGTTTTTTCCCTTCCCGTCCTTTCTGCTGCGTGGTCATTCCTGCCATGGTGCTAAAAAAAAAAAGCTTTTGTATGCTTCTGTGTCTGCCTTTTATGGGTGCAATTCTAGCTGTTGTCCAGAGATTAATTTCTAGTAATGGCCACATTGTAACTATGTGTTGGTTTTTTTTTTGTTTGTTTGGAAAATCCATGGTTTAATAAATTTTAGCAGGTTATCCATCTCATGGAGCAGCTAGCTGAGTCAAGTGATGTGATAGTCCAGTGATCACTAGGTTTTTGTAAAGAGGAAGGTGCTTGGGGACACAGTTGGAGGAGGTGAGAGTGTGTAATACTCCTATTTTGTGTGGAAGTGGCCTGTGTTTGGATCGGATTACAGTAACATGGAGCTGCATCCTTAGATGAACTTACTTGGGAAAATGCTGTGCCTTTTCACTTTTGTTTTTGGAAAGGGTCTTGCTGGATAACTTTTCTTGCTATGAGTGACTTTAAATTCTTACTGCCCTTCTGCAAAGGGAGTGTATGCTTCTCTGTCTATGGAGAATTTCTATGCCTCAATTTCTGTCCTTCAATTTTTCTATGTCTCATGCCAGAGGTGTTTCAGTAAGATTCTCTTTATGCTAGGACCTGATTTTAATGAGATCTAGATCAATACGGAACTCTCAAAATGCTGGAAATCTTAGGAATCGGTGGGGCTGCTTACTAAGGAAACATAGATTGATTGGTGGAGCAGAGCACCAAGTTGGAAGCCTGGTATTTCTCCTGGTGAAGCTGTTGAGGGTAAGGGTATTTGCTGTAGCTAAGGTGAACATTAGTTACAGCTTTTCCTCTCTCATGGGCACTTGTGGCATCACAAGTAAGGTAATTCAGGTCAGTGATCTGGCGGAAAATTGGGTTTTAGGGTACCTTTTCTGCAGTTAGCCAGTTGATCTAATGAGCCCCAGAGGCGAGATGAATTAGGAGAATCTGCATGGGGAAGTTGAGGGTGAACAAGAGAACATAAATTGTCTCCTAATAGCATCTGAGCTATTAGAGAAGTTGGTGTAATGTGTGTAGCTTCATGTGCATTTTAACCCCACTCAAAGTACTTGATTTTTCCACCACAGTTTCATTCTTTGAAAAAAAACTGTATCCTCTCCCTTCTCGGTGTTTATTTTCAGGTGTTATTTAAATTTTCCCCTCTGGGGAAGAACTTTCCAAGTTGCTTCTCCAAGAGCTTTTATACTCTAGGTAGGTTTATTGACCAGCTGTTTTTTGCTGAAATAGGGTTGTTCCTGAAGACACAAGTAGTGGTCAGTTAGGAGGAGGTGTGTCTCAGTTGAGAAGGTGGCCGCTGCTGGAGCAGTGCAGGAAGGCAGTTTTGGATCAGCAGGTAGATGCCGTGTTGGGCCTTGGGGGCAGAGATGAAGATGTACTTGGAAGACCAGACTGGAACAGCAGCATTCTGCTTGCCAGTTAAACAATTTTCTAGATTTTGAGGAGCAGGTTTGAAGCAGCAGTCCCCTGATTTAGCCACCCATCCTCTGCAGTGTTAATGCTGTTGCCCTACTTTAAAGTCATCTGCTGCCCTTAACACCATTTCAGAATTTAAAAAGTTGTCTGGCTGAGACTATTGTTGCACCTCCTTTTCTGCTGCACTGGTCTCTTTGCTTATATACCAGTAAAATGTTTTGTGAAGGTTATAAAGCTCAGAATCCCTGGATTTAAAAAGGGCTAGATAAAGGGAGTGTGCTGGTGCTCTGGCTCCTGGAAGCTCATTTACAGGGGTCTCATTTAGAGGCCTCAGATATGCTACAGAGGAACCAGCTGGTACTTTGGAAACAAATAGGCTGTCAGTGATAATAAGACTTACCAGAAGTATTTTTTTTAGTCTTACATGGAGTTTTAACCTTCTAAAAAGTCAGGTTAGTTTTATCTTTTTTTTTCCAGTGGAATTCTGTTGAATAATCACTTTTGCTTCCTTTTCTGACTCTAGCCCCTCCTGCTGCTACTCCCTGTGTAGCTCATGTTTCTTGCTGCAGGAAACTCCCTGATCATCTCAATGTGTTACTCTTCTGCTGAGCACTCTTCAGTCTCAGTTCTCTTCCTCTTGGCTGATGGAAGCATCCTCCAGTTCTTTCTCAGTCCTGCAGTTCAGGGCAACTCATCTTTCTGCTGGTGGAAGATCTGCCTGATTTTGCATGACCTCTTCAGCAGCTTTGGCATCACAGGTGTTGCCAGTGAACACTTAAACCACTCTGCTTCTGACTCTGTTCCTCCTGAAAGGAACTTACCACTACAGATACCAGCTTCTAATCTAATATTCAAGTTAAGATCTGTTGGGAGCAACAAGTAGCTCGAAAGTTTGTATGATCAGAAGAAAGAGTAGAGGTCTGGAGGCTAAACTGGGAGGAAGAGAGACCAGGTATCAGTAGGACACTGGAGCTGAGGGACTGGGGGAAGAGAGGATCAGAAATTGCCAAAGTGTATTTTGGAGGACTGGAAGCACGGTGTGATTTGCCTCAGTTCACTAGTCTCACTTGAAAGGAGAGGTGGTCAAGTCTGTAACCAGAATTGCTTCAATGAGCTGCAGCTGCTCCTTCACTACCTTTTAAGAGTTCAGCATACTGTAGCTTTCGACTGTAGCATGGCAATAAAAATATGAGAACATGTGCATTACATTTCTGATGTTAATAGAAGATTTAAACTGTGAGTAAGATTTCTGTGTGATTTCAGAATCCCAGCTTCCCTGGTCTCTGCAATGTATCAGAGCTGTCTAGTACAAAAGCTGTGTAATGTATTGATACACAGTTTGGTTCTTTCTGTAGCCTGACTTAGTTTCCAGTTCTTTCAGTGTAGATCTGGAGTCCATCTCAGCCTGAGCTCCTGGGATCCTGTCGCCATGGAGACGGAAAGTGAGCAGAACTCCAACTCCACCAGCGGGAGCTCCAGTTCTGGAGGAAGCACCCGTCCTCAGATCTCGCAGATGTCTCTCTATGAGCGACAGGCAGTGCAGGTGAGACACGGGTATGCTCTGGGATGGCAGTTCGTTGCTGGAAGGTGGTGCTGAGCCCTTTTGTGTTCCTCTGCATTGTTGTGGGTCAAGGTGGGACCGTGCTCAGATTTAGAAATTCTTATGCTAGGCCTGATGTTTAGTTTTTGTATCCTGGGGCCTCATGTTTTATAGTTATTCCTTTGGTGCCCAGCCTCCTAGATTTAATCTGTACTGTGATCCAACAGGTTGGTTTTAGCCTCCTGTTCTAGAGCAAATCAGTTTGCCATCCCAGTTCCTCTGTGCCCTCCATACACAAACTACACAAGAACACTTGTCTGCCTGTGTGAGCATGCACATCCTCAGATTCCTGAAGTTTTGTTGAAGTCTTGGAAGTGTGATTCCCAGTGTCCTGAAATACACTTTTGATTCAGTGTGTTACCAAAGTTGTAACTGTACTATGGGTTTGGATATGCTGATCTGGTGCCTGCTTTTTCATGTGGTCTGGGGATGTTCTCATGGCTATTACTTCTTCATAGCTCTCTTCAGTCACATTTCCACAGCATGCAGTTTTTGACAATTGGGGTTTCTTCTTTATCTAGGCTCTGCAGGCGCTCCAGAGGCAGCCCAATGCAGCCCAGTACTTCCATCAGTTTATGCTCCAGCAGCAGTTTAACAGCGCCCAACTTCACAGCCTGGCTGCTGTCCAGCAGGTAAGTTGCCAACAGGCAGAAGGAGAGGATTTGGATCATTCTCTTGGGAAGATGCAGAGGTTCTGTTTTTATGCAGTGCCTTGTGCACCAAGTCATCCTGATCCCTGATGGGACAATGAGTCCCTAAACGCATTGTTTAGAGTTAATACAAACAGCTAGTCAACTGGAAGCCTGAAGCAAAGATTAATTTGTTGGGTTTTTTTTTAAATACAGAGCGGGGGAAGATAAAATTTGGCATCCCCATCAAGGAACTTGCACTTTAGAGGCCTATGATGGCCCCCTACACCTTTTTTAAGTAAAAGATGAGTGATTAAATCAGCAGTGGATGCAGTAGTGTTTAAAAACTGTATTAAAGGGAACAATGGGTTGTTACTTCTCTGAGAATAAACGTTTGTGTTTGCATGAAGTTTCAGGCAGCATCCTCTGAAATTTCTGTCTTGGAACTTAGTAGCCATATTTTCTTTACCAGCAGGCTGTCTCTAATTGAGACATATACAAATCAATATAAATCAGTATATTTTATGATGTATAATTGTTGAGTGATTTTGTTTTTCTTTATCAACTTTGCTCACCTACTAGACTTAATCATCGTTTCAAATTAGATTATGTAAGACATGAATACATTCTGTTTGTGTAACAATATCTCAGTAGCTGTGCTTCTTGGCAGTTTGTCCAGGATGCCATTGTTCTCAAAATCCTTGACTTCAGTCTTAACAGTATAGAAGAAATACAGTCCTTTCATCAGTTTTGAACAAATCTTAGTTACAAAACTAGTGAAACCCATGGCATCAGAGAGGGGGAAATAAATCTATCAATATTTATGTTCCTCCACAAGCCATATGCTCGCTAATACAAATTTTGTTGCTTGGAATGCTATCATTGCATTGCTACTAGACTGCCTAATTAGCCCAACAAATTGCTAATATTGCAGGGAACATCTGGGTGTTAGCAGTGGATTTCAGCATTGGGGTGCAGTATGATAAGCTGAGTAGGAGTAGTGCATGTACCCATGAGTGGAAGGACTGGAGGTCATACATTCTGAGGGTAAGGGACTAGGTGTTTCGACAGAGCCAAATAATTGGGTTGGATTAAAAAGTTTGTTCAGGCACTCATTTTTCTACCAACCTCTTTTGCAGGCTACAATTGCAGCCAGTAGACAGGCCAGCTCCCCCAACACTAGCACCTCACAACAGACCACCACCACCCAGGCTTCTGTAAGTAAAACTGCTCCCTCACACACATATCAAAGCCTTCCTTCCTCTCCCCATCTTTTTCTGTCTCCTCCTTGTCTTTTAGGATGCACACAGCTTCTAAGAATGCTGGGAATCAACAAGATGCAGACAACTTTGAGGATTTGGGGTGCTGTTGTTATTGGTGGGGCTTGAGGAAACCAGATAAGGTTTTTGGGTGGGAGAGGCCTCTTAGCTGGAAAGGCAGACATGGATCTCTGTTTGCTGAGGCTTTGGGGATACATTGTCATGGATTAGAAAAGGATCAGGGCTTGTAAGAAGGAGTTGTGAGCAGCTTTTGTCTTAGGCAAAGTTCATTGAATGAGAGGATGTTTGGTTTTGTAGTGAGTGTTGAGGAGCTTGGATTTGCTTAGAGTAGATGAGTTGGTAGAGAAGGTTTTGTGAGTTTTTTTACCTTTACTTGGGAGGCTGGAGAAAATGATGTATTTTTTTGGATCTCTTATTGCAGTTGCATGCTAACAGTGGTTCTCGAGCTCAGCATAATAATGAGGTCAGTATCCAGGGCTTTGGCTAATTTAGATTGTGTAAACTATAGGACAAGCCCTCTAAGACAAGAACTTTCTTTTTCTTGGTCCCCTGTGGGATACAGGAAAAAACTGTAAAACTGTAAAATGTCTGTTCTGACTGTACCCTGCTAAGCATATTTGTACTTATTTCTTGGCCTCTATCTCTTCATATGTGATTTGAAGCGTTTTTCTCTTCTAAGATCAACCTTGCCACCACCTCAGCTGCTCAGCTGATCAGTCGGTCCCAGAGCGTGAGTTCCCCAAGCGCCACAACGCTGACCCAGTCTGTGCTTCTCGGGAACACCACCTCACCACCGCTCAACCAGTCACAGGCACAGATGTACCTTCGGGTAAGAGATGTGCATCAAAATGTGTCCTGACCATAAGCCCCGCTTGCTGGCCCCTGCAGAGTCTCACTGCTTGGGATTACCAACACTTAGGGACTAATCTAGCTTTAAAGAAGTTGCAGTACATTTTTAAATTGCGTAGGGAAGCTCTCATCCCTGAAACCACAAGTTTGATTCTTGGCTCAGCCTTTGAGATAGATGAGCTTTCTGTTGTGTGGCTCAGGTGAGAATGTTAACAGCTGTGTGTGTCTCTGCGCTGCATAGATGTTAAAGGTTCCATAGCATTTCTCACTAGAGTGTAAATGTGAAATTTATGTCCTAGACTTGAATGTAGCTCACAGAAATAAAGCTACTCTTCTGGTTCAATGGTGGAACAGATACATGGTAAATTACTCTTCTACTGCTTGCTGAGCTCAGGGACGGAAATCAGAATTCAAGTAAGCCTAGACAAATAAATCAATGTGAACAAATGTCATCCTTTTAATTGCTTTGAAGTGCAGCTAGGTAGAAAGCATTAGGCTTGACTGTGGAGTTAGTTTGGTTACTACTTGCAAAATATTTTTTGTTTTTCAGTTGACTTCAGATACAGATTTCAATCTTCATTTCAAGCAGCACTAATCTTGGATGTATGTTTTCTATCACTGTTCTTCAACCAGTTCTAGATAAACAGCCTTGGGCAGTCTGTGGGAATTAGCCCAGGCCTATGTTTGATAGAAGAGTACTTGTTCCCATAAGGAAACTGTTCCCAGTTTCCTGCTTCAGAGGGTTATGTTCAGTGTTATAGTGCAGGAAGGGTTGGTGGTTTTGCAATGCGTGACATTGCAGCCTAGTGTTCCTTTATAATCTGTTTGCTTGAGCTTTTTTTTTTGTCTTCCTTTCTCTCTTCTACCTCCATTCCTTTCATTGCACATCACCTGATCCTCAACAGCCGCAGCTGGGGAACTTGTTGCAGGTGAACCGGACCTTGGGCCGCAATGTGCCTCTCGCCTCCCAACTCATCCTGATGCCCAATGGGGCTGTGGCTGCTGTCCAGCAGGAGGTACCACCCACTCAGTCTCCTGGGGTCCATGCAGACGCAGACCAGGTCAGTGGACCCCCTCCCAGAGTCCTCCCTTTCACCTGCTTGTGCCATACCACATTCTGGTCTTTGTCTTAAGCTGTCCCTGTATAGCAGATTAGAACTATTTTATCCCCAGCCCCTGTCCCTGTGCAGGCAGGAGATTTTGCCACCATGTTTTCATACTTGCTTCTTGCCTCCAGAGATGAGATTAATTTCTGTTTAAAATTTCTGAGATGAGCACAGGCTGGATCAATTCCACCTTCACAGTCAAGAAACTGATTGTGTGAAGAGCACTCTTTGAGTTCTACGTACAGCTTTCAGTCACTCTGCAGTTAAGAGTCTTTGCCAGAGGTAGTATTCCTTCATCCAGTTGGTTCATTGTTATAAAAAATGACAAAGACTTGTCTGAAGCAATTTTTTTGAAGAAAAGTCTCCAAAATTTTGGAGGTAATGTGGCGTTTGGAGCAGAAGTAAATACAGAGCATGGCAGCACCAAAGTGCAGAGTGAAATTGGAAGGGATTTGGGCCATGAGTAGATCTGTGGGCCTGGGGCAGGCAGGTGGCACAAAAATTGAAAAGGAATGACTGATCTTTAAAAGGGTATCTCAGTGCTTCTCGAGCTGTGCTGAACTGGGTCCTACTAATGCCAGGGTATGGCAGGCAGGTCTGAATTCTGTCGCATGCCCTGGAGAAAGACTGTGTCCCCAGGTCCTGTTCACAAAGTGCCATGAGATCTTTAATTTCCATCAGAGATTGGGCAGGAGAGAGTTCAGGATCATGTGCTTCCTGAGGAGGACTGTGCTGAGCTTTACCTGCAGTGTTAGCAGCTCCTCACACAAGACCTGAGGCCTCAACTTGACCTGAGCCCCAGCAGAGTGTGTTGCTTACACGTACTCTGTCACACTCCCTGCAAGTACCATGTGTACAGCAAATGGATTCTGTTTGTTGTGTGTGTCTCTAGGTGCAGAACTTGGCTGTGAGGAGCCAGCAGACCTCTGCCACCAATGCCCAGCTCCAAGGCTCTGCTCAGAAGACAGCCCTGCCAGGAAGCTCCCAGGCTTCGGGCTTGCCGCAGGCCAACAGCACGGGCCAGACCATGGCAGTGGCCCAGGCCTCCTCCAGCGGGGCAGGCCAGTCCCTCAACCTGAGCCAGGGAGCAGCGGGCAGCAACGGTGTCTCCGGGGGTGTGGTGGCCAGTGCTGGCAGCCAGCCCTCAATGGGACTGAGCCAGAGCTCCTCAGCAGGTGCCACTGGCAGTTGCCAGAGAAAAGGCACCGGGGTGGTTCAGCCGTTGCCGGTGGCAGCTGCCCAGGCTGTGACTGTCAGCCAGGGGAGCCAGACAGACACAGAGAATACAGCTGCAAAGAAGGGTGACACAGACAGCGGTGGACAGCAAACAGTGGGCATGAACCTCACCAGGACTGCTACACCAGCACCCAGCCAGACTCTGATCAGCTCAGGTAAGCACTCATCTGGTTTTTTGTCTTCAAAATCATCGGGCCTTCACAAGAATGACATTTGGAAGCCTGGTTGATAAAAGGTTTTCCAACACATCTCCCAGCCTCTGTCCTTCCAGAGAGTTGTCTCAAGGGGTTATCCCTTTCTAGTAGCACAAGGAGTGATTTAATCCCTCATGTCCTCTGCAAGTAAGCTGTCAGTCATTTTACAGTTTAATATCTCAAACCAGTGGCTGCCTTATTTTTATTGTTTTTTCCAGGTGCACTGTTGCTAACTTTTGTGCTCTTGTTTTTTCTTACTCTGTTTTTGTATAGCAACATATACGCAGATCCAGCCTCACTCACTGATCCAACAGCAGCAGCAGATCCATCTGCAAAAGCAGGTTGTGATCCAGCAGCAGATAGCCATTCATCACCAGCAGCAGTTCCAGCACCGCCAGTCCCAGCTCCTCCACACAGCTACCCATCTCCAACTGGCTCAACAGCAGCAACAGCAGCAAGCAGCATCTCTGACCCAGCAGCAGCAGCAAGCTCAGCCTCCACAGCAGCCGGCTCCCCCCCAAAACCAGCAGGCACAGACCCTTGTGGTGCAACCTATGTTGCAGTCTCAGCCACAGCATTTACAGCTCCAGCAGGACAATCCGTGCCAGCCAGCCACCAAGTCACCTGTGCCTATTCAGTCAAAATCTCTGGTCCCCCCCATCAAACCCCCTCAGCTTGGGCCTTCCAAAATGTCAGCAACACAGCAGCCTCCACCACACATCCCAGTGCAGGTGGTGGGCACTCGGCAGCAGGGCTCAGGCCAAGCCCAAGCACTGGGCTTGGCTCAGATTGCTGCAGCAGTGCCGACATCCCGGGGAATGCCAGCTGTAGTCCAGCCCGTTTCCCAAACCCATGCTGCTTCCCCATCATCATCTTCAGCTCCAGCATCCTCACAGGAAGTTCCCCCTCTCACCACAGGAGTGAATTTGGCACAAGTTCAAGGCACAGCCCACATGGTGAAGAGCCCAGCTTCCTCTCCAGTTGTGGCTCAGATGCCAGCAGCATTCTACATGCAGTCTGTCCAGTTGCCAGTAAGTGATACCATTGAGAAGGAGAATAGCATATGGATTCTCTTTGTTCATTCCTAGGACACCAATCGCAGTCCAGGCCCAGGTCAGTGGGATGGGATGGGTAAGGGGTTTGGGGAAAGGGATGTGGAGACTTTTTTACTTTCAAAAACACTAATTCCAATCCAACCCCTGGGGTTACTGACTACAAGCATTTCTCTTCCACATTATCATTCAAAGGCTTGCATGAAGTTAATAGGTGAGACTCAGAGCCTGCCCTAGATGGGATGGGTGTCCGCATCACATGCTGAGTATCCCATTTAACAATGATGTTTGGTTGACCTTGGCTGGCGGCTGGATGACCGCTAAGTTGCTGCTCTGTCATTCCCCCTTCACAACATGACAGGAAGAGAAAAATATAGTGAAAAGCTTGTGGGTTGAGATAAAGAGTGGTGATCACTTGCCAATGACCATCATGGGCAAAACAAACTATGGAAATTATTTACTCTGCTGCCAATTTAGTGTAGGATAATTGGAAATAAGGACAAATGCAAAAAACACCTCACCCCTTCTTCACGGGCTCAACTTCACTCCTGACTCTTCTACCTCCTCCCCCTAAATGGTTCAGGAGGACAAGAAATGGGATTTGTGGTCAGCTCATAAGGTTTTTCTCTCTCCCTCATGCTTTTCCCTTGCTTTAGCATGGGGGAATCCCTCCCATGGGATACAGTCCTTCATAAAGTCCTTCTCCAGTGTGGGTCTTTCCCACAGGATGCAGTTTTTCATTAATTGATCCAGTGTGGATATTTCTGGGTGACAGATCCCTTGGTGTGTGGTACCAGCCACTGACTCTAGGCTTCAGAGAATCCCCTAGCAACAGGCTATGCAGAGGAGAACTCAAATTCCATAGGCCTTGTCCATGCTGTTGTGAATTGTCCAGCTAGGGCCTACCTAAGTCCCTGAGGAAATAGCAGTTTGCTGGCCAGGATCATGGAATCATAAATAATTGGGAGTTAAAAAGAACCCTAAAGATCATATAATTCCAACACCCCTGCCATGGGCAGGGACACCTTTCAGTGGACTAGGTTGCTCCATCAAACCTTGCCTTGAACACCTCCTTAGCCAGTTGCTGAGACTCTTTCTAAACTCTGACTGCTTCTTCAGGAAGGTGTTGCAGGATTTGTCTTGAGTTTTAGAGCAGGGGACAATTCTGCTCCTGGTGAATGTGTGTTCCCTACTCTTCTGTTTCTTCATTGAAACAGATCTGATTTATCAAAAAAAAAACCTGTTTGGAAACTTCTGGGTGAATTCCATTCCATTTCCTGCAGTGATCCTTTGAGGTTCGCACAGTGTCTTGATCTTATTACCAGTGCATCAACATGACCTGGGACACCAGATCCTAGTCTGTGGCATGGTAGTGAGTCTTCTAAAGCTTTGTTCCTTGCTAGGCAAATGCTCCCAAGTAGACGTATGTACTGAGGGAGCTAGAGGCATCTCTAGAAGAAACCAGGCTGGAAATCAAGTATGATGGAGCTGGATGCTTTTTTTTTTGTTTGTTTTGATCTGGCTTGTTCTTTGCTTTGGAGCTTCTCTATCTGCTTACGTGTTCCTCTTTATCCAGGGCAAATCTCAGACCTTGGCAGTAAAGCGCAAGGCAGAGTCAGAGGAGGAGAAGGAGGAGCTGCCCAGTGTCACCACACTTCTGCCTGCCAGGTCCTCTCCTGTAACAGACAGCCCCAAAAACATGGAGGAGAAGAGTGGTCTTGGAGGTGAGGTACAAAGGAGAGATCTGCTTGTTGTGCTAATGACCTGAAGTAGGTGGAACAAAGGTAACTGACTCCTGTGCTCTTAACTTTCCAGATAATTCTGATACTGCTGCCACTGCAACCCCAAATGCCACATCAAGTGAAGGAGCTTCAGCCACCCCCACCTCTGCTTCCCCCCCAAACCTGGCATTGGTGTCCCGTCAGATGGGAGACTCCAAACCTCCTCAAGCCATTGTCAAGCCCCAGATCCTCACACACATCATTGAAGGCTTTGTCATCCAGGAGGGAGCAGAGCCCTTTCCAGTAGGGATTTTTTTTGTTGTGGGGGAAGGAGGTGTAGCACTAAAAAGCATACAATTTCCTGGGAGGGTGGTGGACTTCCATCTTGGCACAGGAGTATATTTCCCCATATTCCAGTTCAGCGTTTTTAGCCTGAGACACAGACAGTGAAGAGGAAGGGAAGGGAGGGAGGGAGGTGTCATGAATGAAGCAAGGCACTAAGAGGTGTCATTAAAGAGAAGAGGCTTGAAGGAGTAAAACAAATGTTGCAGCATCTGCTTACTCCAGTTGTCACCAAAGCAATAATTAATGCAGGAATTGTAAGGAGGCTCTCCTGTCTGTGAGGGAATGATGCATTTTGAACAGGCAGCAAGTGAAGTTCAAATAAGTAAGGGGAAATGGAGTCACATGGCATTGGACATTATTCAAGGCAGATAATGCTTGGGGATCTTTAAATGAACAACCAAGCCTGTGAGTCAGGAAGCAGTAATGACTTTTTTTCAGCATTTCTCCTTCCCTGAAGGCAGAGAAATTCTTCTGAGTTGAATTTTGAGTTGCGTATACCTTGGCAGAGGGTGGAGGATGCAGGGAATCCTTTACTGGTGGATCCAACTCATTCTCTCTCTATCCAGGTGGGTTGTTCTCAGCTGCTGAAAGAATCTGAGAAACCACTGCAGGGAGAGGCTCCTTCTGGCCAGAATGAAAACCTGTCCAGCAATTCTCTGGGGGAGGATAGTGCTTCCATGGGTGAGTTTCAGGACCAAGAGGACCAGCTAGTGTTACTGAAAGTTTCTTTTCTGTATTACTAACATAGTGCATTACAGACTTGTATCTCTTCCTGCCAGCATAGAGACTTGAGCTATGGAACTAGGATCTCACTTTTTTGAGTGCCAGAAGGCTGACAATGCTTTTATTGTTGTTGTAAATATGACCTAACACATCCTGTGTTGGTAGTAAGCAGGAGATTCTGAACTGTACCTGCCTTTAGTGACTGTAGGCTGTGAAGGATGTGTGGATAGACCAGAGAGTGCAATGATGGAGATTTCCTCCACAGCCTTGTAGGACATGAAGAATATGCTATTTTTTGCTTGTTCCATGAAGTGGTACTGACCAGGAGGAAAAACCTGCTCTGTTTGATATCCTGGGGTCCTAATTAGTGGAACTTGTGCTTCTCTTTTCCCAGTTGCTTTCCCAAGCTAACTACTTACTAGATTCAGTAGAAAATAGTGCTTGGAATCTGCTCAGAAGAAGAGCAGTGGAATGGGGAGTCATTGGGTGTGTGATGTGCTTCAGTTCAGATCACACAACTGGTGTGTACCTCTGTATCTCACTAGAGCTTGACAAGAAGGCGAACTTGTTGAAGTGTGAATATTGTGGGAAGTATGCCCCAGCAACCCAGTTTCGTGGCTCTAAGAGGTTTTGTTCCATGACTTGTGCTAAAAGGTAATAACAGCAAGATGTAATATTCCTTATCTCTGACTACATGTTTGCAGGAACTGGGCATGCGCCGTTTCTCCGAGTAGTGTACCACCTTTCAGTACATCTGATCCTCCCTCTGTGGCATGTACTGGCCACAGAGATCCTTTAGCACTCTAAATAGTTTGTAAATGCTTCTAGGTCTGGAGAGGTGGATGTGATGCTGAGTATAAACAGGTTTTCTGGCTTGCTCAGAAAACTAACTGGGAAGGGGGAAATTCTGGGGCTATAAAAAACCTCTCTTCAGAGAAATGTACATTTGACTGACTAATTAAATGCATACTGGTAGCTGTCTGGTGCATTGGTACTAGACGAAAACACAAGGGAGCATTGGGGAAAAAACTGGGGAGAAATTAGACTAGTCATTGCTGCCTCCTGTTGATAGCAGAGTGCTTGTTGTGGGTCTCTTTTCCCTTAGGGGAATCACTTAATTGACCCTTCAGATGTTAGATCAAGACTCTGATGTCCAAATATTGCTTGTGTCAGAAGTCTGGACTGGTTCCTCCCAAGGGGAAATCTTAGAAGGAGGAGGAACAGAACTTGATGGTAAAAAGGAGTCTTATCCCCATCTAGAGCAAGGAGAAGTAGCAGGTTTAGATAGTTGCTGCTAAATGCTGCCCTGCTTCTGCTTACTTGAGGTACAATGTCAGCTGCAGCCATCAGTTTCGTCTGCAGAGGAAGAAGATGAAGGAATTCCAGGAAGCCAACTATGTCCGTGTGCGCCGACGGGGACCACGGCGCAGCAGCTCTGAAATCGCTCGAACAAAGATCCAGGGCAAGCGCCACAGGGTAAGGACACAATGCCTGTCAAGGCAGGTCTGTGTAGAATTTGTCCCTGCTGGCTGTACCACTTTGTCACAGTGGATGCAGTTGTGCAGGATCTACGAGGGCACGGTGACACACTTGTTACACAAGGCACAGAGAGCTGTTCTAATCCGTCATGGACTGCAGGAAGTGTATTCATGTTTGTACTTGTTCTATGCACTTTGTGTTCACTCCCGTGTGCACTTTGAAGGTCTCAGTGAGTGAGATCAACTGACAGAAACAATCCTTGGCAGAAAAAAATCCACTTTTCCCATTGGATTAGCAGTCTTTCACATGAATGACTTGAACTGGGCTATAGAAGAATTGAATGAGCCTCAGTTCTGATGTGAAGAAGAGAGGGAGCTCTTGTGTCAGCTGCCTCTGGACCAACAGCCTGAGACAGTTGTTACAGACTGTTGGGACAACTTCTGCTGCTCCCAGTGTCTTGTTTTGCAGCTTGCAATTGTGAATTTCTTACAAAACCCCCCTTTTCTTTTCTTTCTTTCCTATGGGCTTGTAGGGCCAGGAAGACTCAAGTCGCGGCTCTGATAATTCCAGCTATGATGAAGCTTTGTCCCCTACATCTCCAGGACCCTTGTCAGTAAGGGCCAGTCATGGAGAGAGGGACCTGGGAAACACTAATATGGCCCCCCCAACCCCAGATCTACATGGCATCAACCCAGTCTTCCTGTCCAGCAGTCCTAGTCGCTGGAGTGTGGAGGAAGTGTATGAGTTCATTGCATCATTGCAAGGTAAAGTTCAGATCCTCTCCTGCACTCCTGTGATCCAGTAGCATGGGGAGATTGGGCTTTCTTTCTGGAAGGAAGATGGAGTCAGTGGTGCCTGCTGCTTTTGAACATGTTTCTGAATTGGAGTAGATCATAGAGATGGATTCTCAAGATTGATTTCTCAAGTAGCCTGTGTGGACTAGAGTGGAGAAAGGGGTTGGTTAGATTCCTAGCTTGTTTTTCTGTACCTGCCAGAGGTGAAAAGAGTAGGAATGAGGGGAGTGCCCAATGCAGTNTTATTTTTTGTTTGTTTGTTTGTTTGTTTGTTTGCTTTACAGGGTGCCAGGAAATTGCTGAGGAATTTCGGTCACAGGAAATTGATGGTCAGGCCCTGTTGCTTCTGAAGGAGGAACACCTCATGAGTGCCATGAACATCAAGCTGGGACCAGCTCTCAAGATCTGTGCCAAGATCAATGTCCTCAAGGAGACTTAAGAACTCTGAAGTCAGAGTTCTCACTTTTGTTCTGACCCCAGGGCAGCTGACAGTTTTGGAGCATCCTGCTGGGGCAAGGAAGAATGGGACAGTCCCCTGTGGTCTTGCATTCAAGAAGAATGAGAAGGAATTTAACTGATTGAAACTGTCATGCACAAGCTCATCCCTTGGTCTCTTAATGGTGCTACAACGTTGTGGAAAACTGCCACCTGGGGCCTTTAAACAACTTTCCTTCTTCCTGATTTTGAACATGCCTCCCCTGTATACACCACATAAAGATGTTAAGGAGATCTCTTTCTGTCTTAAAAGACTTCTGAAAAGGAACTGCCCTCACCCCTTTTTGCCACAGCAGGTCTGCTAGATTTTAGCTTTGAATATCATTGCCAGAATTCAAGGCATAGGAAGATCTGGCCCCAGATGGACATTGGGAGCACCTGTGCTTGGGGTTTTATGAAGGGGAACAAGCAAAGTGCAAGTGACAGGGGTGACAAACAGGAATTTGAGCAAAAGAGGCTGCTGCTTTTCCACTTTTAAAAATACCTAGGCTGCTCATGAAGTGGGTTTAATAGCCATTCCAGCATGCATACCAAACTTGAAGGCCTGTGGCAATAGGAGCTGTCTTGTCTTGACTCTGCATGTCTACAGGAGACAGAAAAGCTAAAGTGTTGTGGCAGCTATTCACTCCAGGTGCTCCTCTCAGAACCAGTCAGAGGATTTTTCCTGAGTACTTATGACAAAGTGATGGGAAACTCAAAGGGGAGGGGATTGTTTTACATTAGGGAAACTTCCAGCACTAGGTTTGTCTTCCCCTTGTGCTACAGCATAATTTACAGATCCAAAGCAGTCTCCAGAAGCACCAAGGCTCTACATGAAACGGGCTGGGGTTTTGCTTTGTGTTTTCTTACCGGTTTGTATTCTTTTCTTTTTGTGTCTGTCTTCATTATCCTCAGGAGAGCTTATGGGACAAAAGTTAGGCTGGCAGGGTTGTACTGCTTGCCTCGGGCTTTTTTTTTTTTCTTTTTCCTGTTCTACAACCAGTATTTCTCAGTTACAAGAAACCAAACACACACCCTACAAGAACTGAATATGAATCTTTTAATGTGACTTCGCATTTGTAAAGGGTAGAATTTATGTTATAGGCTGATTTTCTCCTACTCAGCCCCTCCTGGTTTGGTTGGTTTTTTTATTAAGGACGAGATGTGGTATTCTGCAGTTTTGCAGCCAAATTGCCAAAGGTGAAAACCTGGGGAAGAGTTATTTTCTTCCAGAAGCACCTCTGCTTCAAACAGGCAAAATACCTGACAGAGTAATGCAAACTGTGAAGGGGTAAGTGCCCTCTAGAGCCAAATACCTGAAAACAAGATGGTGTTATAAACCATGTAGCTCAGCTTTTCTGTTTTTAGAAGTTTCTTATGAATATTTGAATCATAAGACTGTTCTCTGTGTTAAGCAGCTGCTGGTACAGGAAAACTGCAGTGGCATGGAAGAAAGCCTAATAGCAGAGGTAGGACAACATTAGAGAGCTTTGAAATGGGCTCTTTATTGATCCATGTTAGACAAAGAGGAAGGAAAGTGTGGCAGCAGCTTCCTAGTCTTAACTGTGGTGCTGAAACTCATTTTAGTGACATCCTTGTTCCTGTGAGAAGACTTCTGAGTCTTTGTGAATGCAGATAGGCCCAAAGGAAGCTGCTTGCTTGCATGCTGGTACCACAGTTTGGTCTGATGTAATCTGGGGACAGGGGAGGGGGAGGATAGAATCAGGGAGCAGAGGAAGGCTGCCCTTAAAACTGTTCTATTCTTAGCAGGTTGAGTATGATAAAACTCCTGTTACCAGCTACTCCTGAGGACTGGATTTTATTTCAGTCAAATGGGAAGGCTTCACTTCTTCATTTAATGTTCAATGTTCTTAATAAAAAAATGCTTGATCAGGCTTTGCAGGTCTGGCTACTTTTTTAACCCCTGAGTGTTTGGAAAGGACAAACTTCATCACTAAGTTATTCTTGACTGTCATTTCTGCATGACAATACAGAATATCATCCATCTATAACTACCTGAGCCTCCAAAGTTTCAGTTTTGAAAGATGTGGATAGCCTTCCCTTGTAGGCCTGAGAAGACCTGGAGTGTAATAATACAGCAAAAAACCATGAACTAACACGTTCATTACTGGCAAGAGTTCAGGCACAAGGCACCATACACTTTACTTCTGGGTGAGAAAGATGCTCTGGCACCAAAGCAAGCTCTTGCTACATCAGCACAACACTTCATCAGGTTTTTTGGTCACTTTATTTTTGAAAGTTGTTTTGTACAAAAAAAATTACCTTAGACACCACCATGAAAACAGTAACAGAGTTATTGACTTCCTTTTTTTCCCATGTTGTGAGAAAGATTGAGACTGTAACAAAAGTCAAAGAAAGCAGGAATTGCTTGCCCACTCCAAACCCAGAAAGAAAGCAGGGCCACCCCTTTTATTGTCTTAAAAATAAGATGAACCTTTTCTGTACTCTGCTGTTAACACAGTGGTGGCTTGCTTATTCACAGTCCCTGCACCCCACACTGAGGGCAGTTCTCTGCCACTCCCCAGTAGGGTAGAACAGGATTCTTCAGAGGCTAGCCTCTCAAAGAAAAAGCGATTTAGAGTCAAGGTGTGAAGTTCCTGAAGGTTCCCATTAAGTCTATACCTCAAACTGTACCTGCTTTGCACCAGGGCCCAAAGAGAAGGTCTTTCTCACTCCCAGCCAGTGGCAGTTAGTTAAGTACCATCTGCACAGGGCAAGTATCTTAAGACTGCCCCTGCACCATGCCTAAGGGAACAGTGATTTATGAAAACTGACCATGTAGGAGTCCCTTACACAGTTCTCAGTGTGTTAGCATTCTTAGCCCAGGCTTCCATGGTTCCTTTGATATAAAAATAAATCCTGATGGCCTCATACAAAAACCTCTGCAAAACAAGGAACTTCTGGGGAGCATGAAATCACAATGCTGACAGAGACTGAGGCGTGTGGGCAGTCACCTCAGGAAGCTTGGGTCAGAACTCAAGTGGCAGCTACCTGTCACATTCTGTCTTGATGTTACCTTCAGTTTCAGCAAGTGTATCTTTACCTTAGCAGCACATCTTTTCCTTTTGCTTCTCACTGATTGAGAAGACTGAGTCAATATTGTGACTGAAGTCATGAGATTCCATTTCATTCCTATGGTTTTTTCAGCATTGTGCCTCTCCAGTCTGAGAGGATGGCATACATCCCTTTACAGCTGTTGAAGGAAACTGTTGAGAAGTACACACCACTCTGCCACTAAGGAAACAAAAGATTGCAGAGGTGCTAATGCCTCTTTACCACCAGAGTCTGGCACAGAGCCAGTTATGGTGGCAGAAATTGTTTAACAGCGCAGAAGGTAGAAAAGCTGAAAATGCATTCAAAGAAAAATAATTCCAGTGTCTTACAAATCCTGTAAACCCTAGGGAAAAAAACAAAAGGACACAAAATATCCCTTTTACAATGTCAGCTGTTTTAACCCATAGCGTTTTTCCCTTTCTGCACCCATCCATGCCCCTTTTTTCCTCTTAGTGATTCATTGCCCATTCCTGCTCAGTGCTGAACACTCATGTTGCTCACTTCTTCCCTGAGCTCTGCTGCACTTTTAAAACCTAAGCCAGCATTGTATTTATAAGACATGCCATTAGGAACCAGTGCTGTTCACATCCAGAGGCATCCATGGGACTTGACACACCAGAGACAGCGGAAGCAAACAGTGTAAAGAAAATCAGAAGTGAGAGAAGGAGAACTGGCTGGGAGGCACCTGGCTAAACAAGCACGGGGGAGATGGGGAGAAAAGATCTTAGTGTAGAAAGCCCATCACATGGGCAGCAAGTGGTCGTCCCGTTCTTCTGACTCCTCTCCCAGCTGGTCATCCCCCACGCCGCGGTACGTGGCTGGCGCGTTCCGAATCTTGGATCGGCACACAAAGTCACAGCCGTCCTACAAGCACAGGACACAGCACCAGCATCAGACTGTTTGCAGTTCACTCAGGCTCCAAACCAAAGCAGCTCTTGAAAATTCTCTTTTGCTAAGGGATTATGCCTATCCCTGTGCCACCTGAAACATCTCCCCAAAACTTGAAATAAAAGCATCCTACTCAGTCTTAAAAGCTCTCGAGAGTTCTGCAGCAACATCAGGCCAAGGATCATGGAGGATATCCTGTCATGAAGGATAAATAGCACTGCCTACGATGACCAAGGAAGGATTTCACTGAGTCAGAAGTAAGGATTTCACAGTCCCCAGGTGAACATTTCTACCTGGAAACTGTTAACTCCTGAGGAGCACATGTTCTTGCTTGCCATGTAGCAGCTGCAGGACAGAGGCAGGGAATTGGTCTCAGTGAGGACTAAATAATGGCATACTCAACAAAAAGGAAACAGACACCCTCTTCTTCAAGGTACTCCGCCCTGGCGGTAGGTCTACCCAAAACACAAAGTCAATGCCATTTTCTCCTAACATGGGCCAGGCTGAGAATACATAAGAATTTTTACTCACTGCCACCAAATTGCCCAGATCTTGCCAGAAGGCAAAGTGAGGAATCTGCTCCATGCCCTTTGCTCCCATAACAAGGCGCTGGTAGAGGAACCCACCAATGATGTAGACTGCAATCAGTGTCACAAACCTAAAAGGCAGAATTCAGGAAAAAAAAGGAAATTCAAAGCTGAGGAAATCCTATAGAAAAACTCTTGTGAGCCAGTTACCTGCCTCACATTAGCATTGGAACAATGCTAGCACCACTCAAGAACAGAGCTGTAAACAGAAACCAGACCATAAAAGGTCAAGTTATCAATCTGCTTGTATAAATCTTTTAGCAGCATGATGTGAAGTAGTGCCTCTAAGCACAGACACAGAAAATGAATCAAGGCTCCTGGTCTGAGTTCCCAGCTGTGGCAAAGAGCCATCATACAATTTTAGTGCACTTGTCTGTAAGCTGTGAAGGAAAACATTTACTGAGAATAGACCAGCCCTGCATCATGCCTTGAGCAAGACCTTTTGTCCCAAAAGCTCAGAGGCATAGTAACATCTAATGGTGGCTGTGGGAAAGTATACTCCAGTAATTTAGTCTTACTATAGCATTTGCGATGTTTCTAAATAGCACTGGAGATTATAACTCAGGCACAAATAGCTCTTCAAATGACTCACGTGATCAGTAGAATGGAGCCAACACTGAGGTGGGAATTCTCAGCTGGACAAGCCACACTGCTGTCCATTTCAAAGAGGTAGAAACACTCCTGCTCCTTTTCCCGCTCTTCAGTAATAATGCTGAATGAACTCTGCAATTTGGGAGAAGTGAAGTCATGTGAAACATGCCCACACACACTGAACTTCACCAGGAGACAGTTTTTTCACTGTTGGTGCAGCTGGGGACCAGACACTGGAGGACAGCTCACTGTCCCCTCAAATACCCCTCTGCTCACAACCAACCACTGGTCTGATAGCCTCCTGGTGCTCTCTCACCCCAGGTGTCACTCACCGCTGTAACTCCCCGCTTGCAAGAAATCATTATCACAGCTCGCCTCTTCTCACCACTGCAGTGCCTGCCATATGAATCACCTCCTTTATAAATCAGCATGATCCAGTCACCTGCCAGGAGAGAAACAATATAGGCTACAAATCCAGATCAGGAGGCAAAAGGCAGCCACTGAGTAAGCAAAGTACTGAGCGGAATCATACTTCCATTGAAGACCTGCGTTTCATTGATTCTTCCTATCACTGTGGTCTTTCCATTCTGTCTGTCTGTTTGCACCAGGCCACCGAAGTCGTGTGAGGTGCTGTTGACCTCCCTGCACACCCTGAAATGGTAGATGTAGTTTTCTGTTTTGCCTTTGTCCACAGTCACATTAAACCTGCAGCAGGGAGAGGACAGAAGAGAAGCCCATTGGATTACAAAGCACACTTTGAGCAGTGGGCACTTCTGACCTGGAAGACCATCAGAGACCATAATAGCAGGGGGAGTCCATCCTGCAAATCCTCCCTTCCCCTTGGCCCACTGTGCAGCCCAGAGGCCTGCAGGGTGTTGTGCTGTACCTCATGTGGCTCAGGGGCTCCAGTTTCTTCAGCAGGGCTCTCTCCATCTGTGACTCACTGCTCTCATCACCAATCACATCACAGCTCCTCTCTTCTGACTGCTTGGCCCCGGCTACAGCCAGGGCCATAAAGATCAGCAGCAAGGCAGAGGTATGGCAAGGTGCTGACATCCTAGACACATGCCACAGAGAACACAGAAGATTAACTTCACAAAGGATTAGTTTCAGCCCCCTGCAAACTAACTTGAGGGTCATGGAGTCAATGATTAGCCACTTCCTCAGTCCTGACTGCAAAAAGGAGAAGCTGAAATCTAGAAACAACTCATAGTTCACAAGAGACACAAAATCTGAAACGTCTTGTGCAGTCGGAGACAATTCACTGGGCCAGTCTGGGGCTCTTGTCTGAATTGGCCTTGAGATCACAAAAAGTTTTGCTGCTGAGCAAAATTAATATTAAAGCATTAATGATGCACACTAATTAGCTGCCAGAGTAGAGTCCAGCAGGCTGAATGCTGGAGTAAATTTCAAGCATAATCCACTGTTTCTTATGGCATTGCACTGAGAAGCCAGTCAGGCGAAAATTATTTATGAGGCCTCAATCATCTTCACACCTCTTATATAAAGAGGTCACAGGAAAGAGCCGCTGTTATTCAGACTCTGTTTGTTCAAATGCCTTAATCTTCATAATGATCTTTCCAGTACTCCTTTAGCTGAAAATCTGAAAAGATATTAATAATGCTAAAGTGCAACTTCACAGATAAGTTTCTTTCTTCCTTTCCTTCCCAGTTTATACCAGGAAAAGAGGAAAGTGAGGCATCCTATGTAAGATCCAATCAACAAGGCAGTAATGAGGATAATAACAGTAATAATAGCAACAATAATAATTGCAACAACAACAGTAAGCTATAAGATTTGGCTTTCAGGTTCATGCTAAAAAACACATATGAAACGTTCAAACAAAACAGTGCAACATATCCCCCTCTGCTTCTTGTGCCACAGATTTTGGTAAAGCTCCAGTCGCTGGTGGAGAGCAAACCCTCCATTAAATAAGCACATGGCTGCAGGCGGACGCAGAGCCCGTTTGACAGAACCTAATGGTTTCCTCATAGCCCCGCAGAGTCCACCGCGACAGCTCACAGCGGCTGAGCGGGGGCTCTGCTCGCCATGGGGCACCCAAAGGTTAGGAACGCTGAAATCACAGAATGGGGCAGGCTGGAAGGGACCAAAGCGGGTCACTTGGTCTAACTTCCCTGCTCAAGCAGGGTCATCCCAGAGAACATGGCACAGCATTGTGTCCAGACGGTTGTGGAACATTTCCAGTGAGGGAAACTCCACAACATCCACGGGCAATCTGTTCCAGTGCATGGGCACTGAAATGAGGAAACCCGTGACACGGGGGCTCGTGACTTCTCTCTCCCGAGGCCGAGAGCAGGAGCTGCGCGGCTCTGGGAGCGACCCGCCCGGGTTCCTCCAGCTGGGGGCCGCTGCCCCAGACCCACCCGGGACGGAGCGCGGCTTCGCCCCGCGGCCTCACTGCGCCCCGCTCTGCACCTCCCCAGCGCCGCGCACCCACCTGCGGCCGCCCCGGGACCAGGCGCCGCCGCCCACAGGGAAGAGAGACCGGCGGCTCACGCGCATCCCATACTGGGCGGCCCGGGGACAACAGGCACGGGCAATACCGGCCTCCTCCACGTCCCGGCCGGCTCCCTCGCCCGCCCCGCGAGCCGGAAGCCAGGAAGAGCGTGGCGGAACTGGCACCCGGCGCCAATGGGAGCGCGGGAGCGGCCGGGATCTCCCGCCCAGGAGTGCTCTGGAGCGAATGACGCGCAGCGGGGGAAAAGGCGGGCAGGGCCGGGCGGGACACGCCCACTTTCTCTCCACCAGCCAATGGACAACGAGAGCCGGCGGGGAGACACCGCCCCCAATCGCCTGTCTGTCAATGAACGACGAGGGCTGGGAGAGAGGAGGAGCTCTCGGAGCGAGGAGTCGCCGCGGGGCGCGGGGGCGGAGGGAGCCATAATTGCAGTGCCGGGGCGGCGGGAGACAGTGGGAAACAGTCCCGCGGGATGGGGATCGCCGGGCTCCCGGCTGCACATCAGTTCACCCAAGTGCGCTGTCACTGCCCCTCGCTGAAGTCACGCTCTGCCCTCTATCCTGTGCCACGCACAGGTTCGGAGCGGCCGCAGGCAGGTGGCCGCATAAGCAGGAATGAAAGACTTCTTGGCGTCACCCTTCCCCTCGCTCCCAGTGCCGGAGGCGGTAGCAGTCCTTCTGTCGATGGGCTTTGCCATCCCCACCAGGTGTCTCCAGAGTGACTTGCCTTGCACGAGCAAGGGGTCTCGACCACTTCACAAAACTGCTTTGTGGCCTTCATCCTTCTGATTTTGTCCCCACTTCGTATCTGTAGTGGATTCTCTCCCCGTTTTGTTGTTATACTTTGGAATAAAGGTGACTCCCCCAGGTTTTGCCACTGTAGAGGAATTCCAGGTCCAGCACACGCGGTTAGTGTGCTTTGAGCATCTTGGATGTCATTAATAAAGCTATAAATGTGAGACTGGCCTGTTCAAAGGACATCTCTCTCCTTATGATGTGCTCCCAGAGCACATCCACTTTCCAGGAGTCTTACTGGAAGGGACAGATGTTCCTTGCCAGAGTTCTGAGGCTTTTACATCCTCTAGTTAAGAAAGAAATGCTGAATTTAGTGAATGTACCAACATGCTGGAAACGGTACTTGTTTGAAAGAAATTTAGGAAGTTTCTCTCCAGTATGCTGCTTCAGTAGTGAAAAACTGGGGAAGAAGTGCTGCTAGCTCATGGAAAACTGATCGGCTTTACTGGCAACGTGGCACATACTGCCAGACTGGAAGTATGGCCCAGCTGCAGAAGTCAGATTTATTTATTCACACTTACATAACAACTGAGAGTTGCCCTCACACCTTCCACAGTGTGATCCCTCCCTCTTCTGTCCAAAGAACTCGCTGCTGATATTAGGAAAAAAAAAAAAAGGTCAACCACATTAAAACAGGGCTCTTAATTCCTTCCCACCAGCTTTCACTTCTCCACTTCTTCACACATAGTGCAGTCTTTGTGGTCAGCCTGGGCCGGCAGGCAGCCTGGGCACTTAAAAAGTGACAAAACTGGCAGTAGCTGGGATGACACCTTTATTCCGAAATATGACAGAACATGGACATACCGGAGAGAATCTACCAGAGAAACACAAAGCAGGCAAAAATCAGACCAGGACACTTAAGCTGTGTGTAAATGCTGTTAGTTACTTTTCAGCTATACAGGTTGTATTCCCAGCTAAACTTTCCCTTGTGACTATAGCAAATTCTCTCTCCCTGAGCTTGAGAGCTCTCTTTAGAGAGACTATTATTCATATCTTTTATTATTCATTTGAAGTATTTAGAGAGATTTTTTTGCCTCTTGTCTTGCTCTGCTGTCTTATGCCTTCCCCTTCCTTTAGAGCACACTCTGTATCTTGCTGTCCACAGGCCCTACCTAGAACTGGAAAGGATCTTGTGGGTGCAATATGCCACCCTTTTAGTCGAGTGGAGAAATTTGCGGAAATATCCAGTCCCTTCCCCAATATGTGCATTGGCCACAAATTGGCCACTCTGTGTCTGGTAAGCATTCCCCCATGCAATAATTTCTCAAATTTAGAACAAGTCACCAGAAGGGGGAACAATCATCCTTGTTGGAGGTAGCAATCATCCCAACTCCTTTGTTCAGCATGCCCAAACAACTATTGGAAATTAACTGTAGCGTACTGTGCTGAAGAAGTGCAGCCTGAGCCTGACCAATATCCCCATTCTGAGCACAAAATGGAAGGGATCAGACTGTGGATTAAAACAAAAACCAGCCAACCATGAAGCTAAGAGATTTCTTGGGGTGCTGGAAGCATCTGTACTCCCCACTATAGAGTTACAGAATTGTTTAGGTTGGAAAAGATCCTGAAGATCATTGAGTTCAACCATTAACCTGACACTGGCAAGCCCAGCACTAAACCATGTCCCTAAGCTCCACATCTGCATCTTTTAAAAATACTTTCAGGGATGGTGGCTCAACCACTTCCCTGTGCAGACTGTTCCAGTGCTTGATTACCCTTTTAGTGAGGAAATTTTTGCCAATATCCAATCTAAACCTCCCCTAGCAACTTGATCTCTTCTCGTCTATGGTCAATATTTCAAAAGAAAAGTAGCCTTTCCTGTTGTTGCGGACCACAGAATTACTAAATGGTTGAGTTGGGAAGGGACCTTAAAGGTCATCTGTTCCAATCGCCTACTCAAACCAGGCCACCTACAGCCTGGTCCACCTATAGTCCAGGACTGTGTCCAGGCCACTCTCCATTGAGGGACACACGACAACCTCTCTGGCCAACCTCTGTCAGTTTTCAGTCACCCTCACAGCAAAAAAAGTGTTTCCTGATGTTCAGAGGCAACACCTTCTGTCTTTCAGTTTGTGCCCATGGCCTCTTGTCCTGTCACTGGGTACCACTGAAGAGTTTGACTCTTCCCGTACCCTCCCTTCAGGTATTTATATACATTAATTGCATCCTAACCCAGAAATCTTTTCTCCAGGCCAAACATCACAGACCTCTCAGTCTTTCCTCACAGGACAGAAAGTCTGGTCCCTTTATCCTCTTTGTGCCCCTGGGGTAGATTCTCCTCAGTTTGTCCCTGTCTCCCTTGTACTGATGCTGTTGAGACATTGACTTGGAGGGACTTGAGGAATGCCAGCTCTCACTGTCTGCCCTGTGTGTCCAGCACAGTCACACTGGTATTGGGCGTAGACAGAGTTCTCAGTCCGAAGTGGAATTGTCCAAAGCTCACAAGGACAGCTTTGGTGACCTTGCTGTCCATGCTGTCCACGTCTACTTGCTGTTTGACAGCAGCTGGGCTGCGAGTTTGCTGCAGCCATTGCTTATCCCACTTTTCACATTGTACTCTCACTATTCATCTTTGTTACATTGTGCTGTCACCATACCCCTGTTTCTGCCCTGAAGGGAGCTCCTCAGAGCAGCACTGAGTCCTCCCAATTACTGCATCGATGTCATCACACCCTCTTGCATTGGCAACAATTAGAATACTCCTGAATTTAGTGATTAATCACCTTTTGCATTATCAGCTGTTCTTGAGACATCCTCCATCAGCTTAGAAAATGAAAGCAGCTGCAGTTCCATTGCTCTCCATTCCGTTGTAAATTTGGTTTTCTTGAGCAGCTGGAGATAGAGGTAGCACCTTCTGAATATAGCTCCAAGTTTCCTGTTTCACAGCCCTGTTGCTCAACAGCCTGACTGAAACATCCTTTTGTGCACACTCCTTGCTTTGGCAGAAATTTCTGCAGCTGATGAGAGTGAGGAAGTAACGTATACTTCTGTCAAATTCTCTCAGACTCCTCCACCAAGGGCTAAAGCTCCACAGGAAAAAAGAGGTGAGGAAAGATGGATGAGGTAGGTCAACCAAAATTTTTACTTTGAGTAAAAGCAGGATTTAACAGAAGCACTCTGCCCTAGCCATTGATTGTGAGTGCCAGCTCAGAGAGCTGTTGCTTTGGTTCTGAAATTGCTGTGGATATTTTACTGTAATAAAAGCTGATGAGTTAGAGACCCAGCATTTTTCACCATCCTCTCACTGACCTCCTTCAGTGTCTGCTCCTGGGCATTCAACCCAGGCATGCTTTACTTCAAAGCTGGTTTAAAGTTGTCTATTTGTCAGCAGCAAGAGGTTGTGAGGTTCTCTGAAGGGCAGTCAAGTTGCGAATATAGATAAATTAGAGGCGCATGCTAATCAGAGATCAGAGACAGAGAAAGCATATGAGGTCATCCAGCCTCCCTCCCGTGGGGCTATGCAGAATTCCTTTGTGATTTTTTCCTGTTTTCTGTGTTCAAGTGTTACATACCTCGCAGTGAACAAATGTTGATCTTTTGCTGTGAAACAGTTCTTCAGAGCACTTTACTATCAGGAAGACTTTCTTAGTGCTTTCCTTAAATTTTTTCTTTCCTTATTTCCTCTCCGTTAGCCTTGATTAGACCTGCAAATATCACACTGAACAATTTCTCTGGCAGCTTAGTTGAGAAATACCACCTTCAAAGAGTAAAACTTTGCACTGGTGATCATTCTTTATAAATATTTCCTTCATGCAAAATGGTGGAGGTGTTAGAACTAGATGAGCTTTAGGGTCCTTGCTAACTCAAATCATTCTATGATTCTATGAAATGTCAGCATGCTTTAGGTGAGTTCTGTTGCATTGGCTGCAACATTAATGGTTGATCTTAAATTTTCAGAGGTGTTACAGCACAGGGGATTCTCACTCTGGGATACAAGATTTCAATACCCTGATCAGAATAATTTTGTATATCTGTGGTGTTTGCTGCTGCCTGATCACTTGTTTCACTATGGAAAAAAAGCCAACACAGAGACTCTCCAGTTCCTGTCTGGTACTCGCACTCCATCTGTTTGGAAGGCAGTCTTGCTTTTGCATGTTTTCACCAGAAATTATGTTTTCTGTTGCATCAGAAAACATAGTAACATCCTTTCATTCCCTGCCATTCCTGTTCACCTCCATCCTGTTGAAAGGGGATTAATCAATGCCCTCTTGAGATGTTTGCATTTTTCTATTTAACACCTCTCCACATTCTTTTATGGAACCTCATCTTTCTGAGTTGTGGTCAGATAGCAGAAAATAAGGAAGCTGATACTTGAACACACTTTTTGTGCGTATTATTTGATTATTTCTCAGGTCTCTTCAGCAGATCCCTAAGGAGCTCACTTTACCTTTCTTTTGAAGGTCTTTATATTCAACTCTGTCCCTGCCTCCCATCACTTCTGAGAGATGTGCTTTCAGGTATTTTTCCTCAATTCAAATGCACACCCTTTCTGACTTTGTAGGCACAATATCATGGGTGTGTAGATCAGTCCTGTGGTCAAACCAACAGGTTTTGGTGCTTATGGACTCCTCAAAAAAAGAAGAGTTGCACTGGTTGTTTCTTATGTTTGGCTTCCAGAGAGCTTTAGATATCCTGCACTACCAGAGTGTCAGTACAGCAGTCACATAAGACAGTGTTAGCCTGTGTAGTGTGCTTGTATAACAGCAATAACCAGGTCTGTGCCACAGCCAAGAACAGAATCCTTGTATCTCAAATTCTCCTCCTTGGCTCTAGGTAGTCATGCTGCTCCCATACTGAGGTGGGCAGGAGCTGAGTGGAGCTATTTGGGACAGTGCCATGACATTCTTCAGATTGTCCTAGATGAGTTGAACTGTAAAATGCTATCAGCTTTCAGTTTTTAACTTAACCTGGACTCACAAGCCTAAAAATATTAGGTCATGTTGCTTGCAAATGAATGGAGAGTATCAGTCGTTTCTCCAGAGCACCGAGAGACCTATTGGGGTGTTTTGTACACAGAAAGTGATAACATTGGATATTTACATTAAATGTCCACCAGTCCACTTCCCCCTTGGATAGACTCTTTCACAGTTCATCAGACAACTACATGGAAATATTTCTGGATGCTCCATTGAGATTTTCCTCCCGTTTCAAACTCATCTTAGGTACTTCTCCCATTCACTCCTACAAGAGCTTCACATGTAGTTCATGGCCTGAGGATCAAACAGAAACCCTTGAACCTGTTTTAAAAAGTGTGAACTGCAGGGACTCCTTTTTGCAGCAGGTAAAAATCCTGATTTGTGAAATACTTTATTCCACTACTCTGGATTGATCTCTGCAGTTCATGCAGCTTAAATTCATCTCAATTGTTTCCTGTTTTCCCACTTCACTTTGTTGGTTTTTTTTTTTCCCTTCCAAAATTATCTAATGCCATATTTTTTCATTTTTATGAACTTTAATGACTCTTCCACTGCTGGGGCTGTGGAGGTGCCCTGAGATTTTGTTTTGATGATGAATCATTCCCTTTTTTCTGCAGTTGGTTTGAAACAATAGACAGTGAACTGCTCTATTCATTGCCAGGAGGCACCAGCTCCATGCCCGGTGCTGACATTTAAGGATTAACTGTTTCGAAGGCTGCCATCCTGGTCGTCTTGTCTGGCAGTTTTCCCTAAAATGCAGCTGTGATCTGAAAGATGCAGGACACAACTTTTTTGGAGAGGCAAGAGAGGAAGGAAAACAAAATTACAAATGTGGTCTCAGAACCAGGAATTATGTTTCATCAGATGTTTATCCCCTTTTGCCAAGTTTTTAGTTGTAATCTGCAAAGAAAAATCTCCACCCTACCCCTTAACCTTGGACTGACTTCATTCTCTTGAGGCCCAGTCTGGTGACAAAACCCAAGCCGCCAGGGATACAAAAAGGAGGAATAGAGAGCAGAGTCAAGCTTAAGTTCCAGACCCAGTCCAAGTCCTTTGGTTCTCCTGCTGTCCTTTTGTGTGAAGCTGAGGAGTAGGTTGTAACTGAAAAGTCTTTCTGTATTTTGTCTCTGAAAAGAGATGGGGTTTTGTTCTGTAATAATGATTTTAAAAAATAAGAAATTTTGCTATTTTTAAACCATGTTTGGGACAGCTAGAAGATCCTACAAGCTTCAGGAAACGTGAGAAAACCTCTAGCTTAGAAAAGATCTTTCTACCAGAAGAATGATGCTTACAACACTCCCTCATGATCTCCCTTTGTTACCTTAGAAACTTCTAGGTAAAACCACAGGCCTAAGTCTTCTGCTATGGATGAGAAACTGGCCTTAACATAAGTAAGCCTGCAAACTGCTCAAGATCAAAATAAATTAATTTTTATTAATTTACTGTTCTGGTCTACTTTTTGTATTTGGACAAAGCTTCCAATGCTTAAAGGATGCACTCTTATTTTTAAGTGGAATCCCTTCACCTTCTGTTTTAGCACTGGCTTTCTTTGTCTTTCTCACAATATTCTTCATATGTGATCTGCATTTGTTTTCAACCTCCACCAAGAGATCAGATGTGTTTCTTTGGGTCTCATGACGTGACCAAGAGAAAAACACCTCAAATTTCATGAGATCCATGGGGGTTTTTTTGCTAGATTTGGGTAGAAGGCTCTGGAACATCACAAGAGCAGGATGTGGTACATAAGTTATCTGCACATTTACTGCTTCTTAGAAAGTGCTGTTGTCTGTGCAGCTATCATACTGAGATTAATAAAACAAGCAAACCAAACTCCCCTGGAGCTCATCTGTGCAAGTAAGTGTCATCCTCTCTTCTGTCTGGGAGAGAGGAGAATTTAGTGCTGATTTCAAATGTTTTATGCAAAGCAAATGCCTTTTAGGTCAAACACAGCTACAGGAGATGGCAGCTCCAGGAAAAGCAACTTGCAGCCTGGAGGTTAACACGTAGTGCTGTACATAAGCAGACCTCTACAGGCCAGTCCTGACCAGCCCTTTCAAAGTAAGCTGTGCTGGACTACAGTGGAAGTTGTCCCAAGGACTCACCCTCTGCCAACTGGCAGCCAGTGAACAGCAAACAGTGGTGGTGAAAGTGTAAAGGGGGAGATGTCTCAAGGTCTTCAAGGCTGGTTTTCCCATCCTATGACCCCACCATGGAAGATGAAAATGTAGAAGTGCCTTGGGAGTACCCTGGGAAGATTTCGCATGACCATGTGTCTAAGCCTGTGAACAGAGATGAATCCTGTTGCTGTTGTTGGGAGAGCTGGGGGAAAAGCTTTGGATTTCTTTGTACATGTATGCTGGAACATGGTAGCTGTGGCAATGCAGCTCTGTGCTTTCCGGCTCAGGTTTAAATGCTGAGGCAGGAATGGATTTGTTGGGAGGCTCCTGGCAGCACGAGGTGTTACATGGTGCCTGGGTGGCTCCGGCTCACTTGTGGCAGGTGCTTCCTCTGCTGGGGTCAGCCACCACAGAGGCTGGACCAGCAGCTCTGTGGCCAGGCAGGGGCAGAGCTGTGGCTGATGTGCAGAAAGGTACCCCCTGGGAAGTTCAGACAGGAACTGGTGCCCCCAAAGCCAGCTGAAATGGGGCCCAGGGCTGATGGGGAGGGGCATGGGGAGGCCCCAGTTTGGCTGGGCAGGGACAGTGATGTCCACCATGTGCAGAGTGTATCCAGATACCATGCTCTCCACAGTGCAGTTCCTTGTGGAAATGCCTAGGACACAAGCAAACTGTGTAAAACCACAGTGAGTTTTCATGTGGCTTCTGTTCACTATGGTTTCTTTTCTTTTTTTATAGCTCCCCGTCTGCGATTAGCAGTTCTGAAGGGCTTGGCCATAGGCTTTGGGACACTGAGCATCTCCGTAGCAGTTGTTTTGATTTGGAAGATAAATAAGTGCACAAAGGGCTGCTGAGCGTGAGCAACCAACAGCAAAGGACCAGTGACACATCTAACTACAGGAACTCCTTTATATGGAGTTGAAATCAGAAGCTGTTCTAGGTTTCTATCTGCCTTATGTACTCACTGCCTGTCCAGAACATTTTGGAGAATATATCCCTCATGCAGACCCCAGGAAACCCATTTTATATCTTGAGGCAAAGAACAGTTAAACATATTGAAAAGTCTTTGTAGACTTGCCTGGTAAATGTAAGTGGTAAACTGGGAAACAAATAGGTCTATAATTGCACACCTGGAAATGGTGCTAGACTGTGTGGCGGAGCTTACTGTTAGTTGCTTAAAATCCATCCACCTAAGGTGGGGTGTCATCACACCACACCCACAGAGTGCGATCTGTTTTCAGATAGCCAGTTGAGTATGATTTGGGTATCTGAGTGGTGCAGGGGAAACCTGGGGTGGTGTGAGTGTGTGCATTCTTGCCACCAGCAGCGGAATCCATGTGACTATTGTAAGATTTTAAATTACACTGTTATTTTCAGAATCTTGTCCTGATTTGAGTTTTCTGCATTTCAACTATCCAAATGAGTTGTTTCTCAGTAGGTCCTTGCTGACAAGCGTTTCTGTTGGTTAATGGTAGAGAACGAGTATTTTGATTTCTTTACAGGTGACTGCCACCCACGCTGCCCTCAACAGTGGGTGGCCTACAGAGGGAGCTGCTACTCCTTCTCTAAGTAGAAGAAGGATTGGAATTCCAGTCAGGAATCCTGCAGGGCACAGGGAACTCACCTCCTGGTGATCAGTGATACCTTGGAGATGGTAATGGTTTTCTTTGGCTTTAAGGATCTCCTACTTCCTTGCAGACACTTAAGTGACTGACATACAAGCAGTGCTGTCACTTCAGCAATATTTTGGTTTTAAAGGAGAGGAAATATTTACGACTGATGTTACACATCACAAAATTTGCAGGAAGCAGAGAAGCAAATGGGAGAAGGGAGAGATGGAGGTCACTGTCCAGTACTCAGAATCATTCTAAGAAGGATGGTAGGAGACAGCCTTCTCCACTGCTCCTCTCCACCTCCTCTCCTGTTCCCAATAAGGCTGACATGAATGATTACAGGAAATGGCACTGAGCAGTCATTGTATTCCTTGACTACAAACTGATATATCCCCACTCCCAAGGAACACTTCATTTGCAAAAGCGATACTTCTCCTCCCTGTACTGCTCCAGCTCCTCCTGCTCAGTGACCCATGCCATTCCCTGTGTTCATGCTTAGATGTTTCTTTCTCAGTCTCTTTTCAATGCTTACTTCCTCTTTCTCCAAAGTATCTCAGCTGTGCTGGTGAAATAAGGAATCATGTGTTCCCCTGCAGGTGCTCTCTGGGGGGCAGGGGCATTTGTGGTCACTAGAGAAACGGGTAGTGCTGATGGCTGGGGCACTGAGGCACATCTACTTAAGTAGAGCAGAAGCCTTGAACCGGTTTTGCTCAAGCCAGAGCTTATTAGCTCAGGTCCAATGAATGTGGACAGCTTCCAGTCCCGGGACAGAAGTTGCATTGTGTGGTGCTCTCTGGAGGATTACAAAGCCGGGTCTCTTCTTGATTGGAAGTACATACCAGGCTCTCACATTTTCTTAGACAAACCCTGACTCCTTGAGAAATAGGCATCTTCCCCAGATCACCCATTTCTCAGCATGAAGAAAGCTTTCCTGTTCCTGCTGCTTTCTTACTACCATCTCTGCTACTAGAGTGCCATCCATTATCCCTGCTCAGACTCACACATCTAAACAAGGCTTCCCTAGCTATCATTGCCTCGTACTGCAAAGGCTGTGATTGCTTGACCACCAAGAGCTAGGGAAGTGCAGTCATCTCCAAACCACCAGCAACACTACAGTGATTCCTCAAGCTGCTTCTATTCCCACAACTTTACCAAGCCAGCTTTGTTAATGCTTCTCTCTGAAGATGTCTTCTTTGAAGCTTTGTTTATGGCAGCAGGAGATAAGGATGGAGCCCAGCCACACCCCTGGAATGTTGCTGTTCTTTGGTTACAAAGGTGGACAAGACAAACTTATCTCTCCTGGCTTTGTCATTTTTTTGGAGAGGAGGGTTGGGAAATTTACTCCAGGGCTGAATTTCTGTTGCAGGCTTAACCTGTTAACAATAATCAGAGGTTAAAAGTTAGCTAAAAGGAAATGAACATTGAAAACACGTAGGAGGAAAATGTATATGAAGTTTAAAGAGCTTTCGTACTGGGTTTGTTACACATATCTGTCAGTGCCTGCACTTCCTGCCCTACCTGCTCTTTCCTGCCCTGATTTTAGCTTTCTTAATACTTCATATTAGCTTGCTAGTTAGCTGTATAGTAGGGTGTTAATATTAATATTAATAGCATACCTGCCTACATAAAGCTCTGTGCAGAAAACTCCAGGAGACTGGGGTGAAGTTCACAGAATCACAGAGCATGCAGAGTAGGAAGGGACCCACCAGGATCATCAAGTCCGACTCCTGGCCCTCTCATTAGAAGGTGTGGGGAAGCAGTATTGTCAGTCACTTAAGGAACAGTGAGGTGAGGGGATGTATCTTGCTCTCTGTTCTCTTTACTCATCCCTACCTCCATTTTCAGGCTGGCTTTCATTAGTCACTTTGTAATTCATCATCATTTCTAGGATCTGTTCAAGTGTATTCAAGCAAAATGTTTCTGGATTGGACTGAGGAACAGTACAAGCTCCGGATGGATTTGGGAGGATGGCTCTATATTCAATGACACCAAGTGAGTTTTATTCTGTTTTAAAAACAATAGTGCTTATTCAGATTGCTTGGTGTTCCAGAACACCCTGAGTTCTTCCTCCAGATATCAGGAGTTTCTTCCTGGGTAGATTTTCTTCTTCCTGTCACCTGTACCGCACTAAGCTCGAAGGGTTTACTTTTCACTGCCCTGCACCTTCTAAGGGCACGTACCTGTGTAAAGCAGGTCGAGTTTTAGTGTCTCACTCTCTGCTTCCCCCAGCTGCTTAGACCAAGGACTTTTTTACCTGCACAGACACACAGATGCTTGGTCAGAAAGGCATATGGCTTTACTGGGTCTAGCCACCTTGCACCCATTCTTTTGAATGTGAAGACCCAACCCTTTCCTGCTGTACTGGTGCCAACCCAAATCAGAACCTTAATTTTATCTCAGTCTTTACCTGGACAAAAATCAGTTTTCCATGAGGGAAAACATGTTTTTTTTCTAGTGACTATGCCTGACCCTTTCCTTTTTAGGGTAGTTAAGGCAATGAGTTAGTTTATAAAGCCTCTTCAACAAGGAAATCTTATCCAAGATCTCACTGTCACCAGGTCAATACTCTGAGCACTTGACTTAGTTCCCTAAATAAATCCAGCTTTCTGCTCCTATAAACTCCTTGAAGGCAGTGATCATTCCATGAAACTTTCACCACTGCCACTCACATGCTGGTGGATATCACTGCCACTGCAGGGTATTGTGTCTATGTTTGGTTCTGATTTGGGTTCTGTGATGGCAAAATTACTTAGCTGTGGCAGGTAGATAGGTTCTCTGGTGTACATTTTATTTTCTAACAGCTGCCTTTTGGAGGTCAGGTTGTTTCACTTCCTCTGGGCTACACCCTTCAAAATCAGATGTTTTTCATTTCTTGTCTCCAGGAGACAATCTCAGTATTTTCTTTTGTTCTCACTACAGTTCCGTGTCTCTTGCAGGGTCCACTCCAACAGTCCTGTGCAAAACTGTGCTGTCCTGATGAAAGATCAGTTTCGTGCCTTCAGCTGTGAAGTTTGGGCTCCATGCATCTGTGAGAAATCACTTGGATAAATCCCATGTGCTTTTTTTTTAATCTTACAATGACCTCATCAGTGGTATGATCCTTATCCTGCAAACTGAAGCTTCATACAAGAGCAAGTACTTGCCTTTTCCACACCCTCACTAATGTGTTTTCCAAGGTCAGGTTTGTTGCCCATAAGGGTGAGTTACCCTCAGCAACAGATCTATTCTCAGTCCACAAGTGTTGGATTACTGCTGTTTGTGACCAGATGAGACCTGGGACATATTCCCTGGCATAGTCTTTCCCTTATTTGTCCTATAAGGGCAAAGAAAGACTTTGTCACAATAGATGTCTTCAGATCTCTGAGGGGGACCTAGTAATTTTCCTTTATTTTTGAGCATCAGATTTCATTTTCATTCCCTGCATCTCCATTGATATCAGAAGGAGTGGGAAAATGAAGCCTGCTGTTTATTGACAGAAACATAGAAACATATTTCTTCCAGTGGCAGCTCTTTTTTTTGCATCTGAGTGGTATGAGTGGGAGAGAATAGGGTGAAATGAAACTATAGCTTCTGTAAATCCAGCACTGAAAATAAATCTGCAGGACTGCACTGGACCAAAAGTGTGTACCTATGCCTTTTCTTCTCTCTGTTGGAAGGAATTAGGCAGGTTTAACCAAGCTAGTCAAGAGACTGGACTTCTGGAGCTGAATTCAATGGAATACAGCTAATTCTGTGTAATTATTTAATGCACCAAGAACCTGTTTTCCTCCCCACCTCTGCCTTTTCACACTGCAGATAGAGGAAGCAGTGGACAAAACTTTAATGCAATGATCTTTCAGTTCAAATAGAGCAGAGACAGGCTCAGAGTTTGAATGACACAAAACCACAGTGAATATTTGAGAGCACTGTCTTCAGTTCTGGGCTGCTCAGTACAAGAGAGGCATACTGATTGGAGAGTCCAACACAGGGCCACAAATATGATGAAAGACTAGAGCATCTCCCCTGTGTGGAGAGGCTGAGACAGCTGGGATGGTTTATTCTAAAGCAGAGAAGGCTGAGGAAAGATCTTATTCCTACAATCATAGAAGCACAATAACCATCTTCAGCATTTCAGTTCAGACTACATATATTTGGCTCATATTTTTATTATAATTGCAAGAAATTCTTACCAGCTACCAGTGGCATTGTCTTACATCTGCTTAACAGGATGCTACACATGAAGGTGTCAAAGTGGATAAAGACAAAATTACAGATCTTAGCACACTTAGTTAAGTGGATGTCTACTGAACCTCATATAGCATTCACTGAGATGAGGGTCTCAAGTGAGAATGTTTTACAGCAAAGGTGTGTCTGCTTTTCAATAACCATGACTGCAATAGGCAGACCTGGGGAAACTGCAGTGTAGGAGGAGGTCAAAACTTTGAAGTTTTCATCTTGAGTTGTCTGGGTTACTTTGGATGACTCATTTTATCTGTGCCAGAATCCATTCAACTATCAAAAAATAGGTGTTCCTGACTCCTAGAAAATTGCCAGACACTATGAAATAATGCTGAACACTTTGCTTGCTTTGTCAAAATGGTGGTAGCATAACCTACCAGTTACCTTCCCAGAAAATACCACTGAAGAAACATCTTCTCATGTTGTCATGATATGTAGGTGAGATGAGCATGTCTCTGAGCTTGCCTAGTTTACCTTGCCTGAATGGTTTGAAAACATTTCTCTTCAGTTGTTGTCTACAGAGCACATTTTTGACCAAAGTCCTAATGATCAGGAGCTGTCTTGGGAGCTGTAGGAGCTGTTTGGCTATTTGACAAAAAGGGTAGATCTAGCTTCCTCTGTCGTGCAGTTCTGCATCTCACCCTGTTTGTTTTGTGTTCCATCAGTTCAGCTCCTGACCTTTATCTCTGTAAATTGTCATCTTTAAAAAGGCTTTGGCCAGCCTGTACGTACAAATCCTCTTCTCCGTGGGTGAGGCAGACTTTCCTGGGTTGCATTTCTTTTGGGCAGGCAAAGCCATCTTTAGGTACCAGATGCAGAAGGCAGAGCACAAGTCTGGGCTGTCTTTTGTGCAGTCCCCAAGGAAATTGCACGTGCACTACTATCCTCTTTTTCCCTATGCAGGTCACTGCAGGGCAGAATGAGGTCTGTAATGAGGGTTTGGTATTGCACTGCACTTGGATTTCTTAACTCCAGAGTTCCTGAGCTTATTGAATTTTGGTGATTGTATTAGAAGGGTAGGACAGAGAGAAAATAATTTTATCCTGCCCACTTTTTAGTCTGATAATTATGGTTTACATCCTCTAACACAGGTCTCCATTCTTTGGAGTTTACATTAGAACTATAAGTAAGACAGATATTCTACTGCCACTTGCAAGGGTAATAATTACCAGAGCTATTGATCCTCCTGCTGCAGACCAAGTAAAGACAGTGGTCTAAAAACATAATTTCCCTCTATGGCACAACATTGCTCATCACAGTGCATTACATGTATTTGCACTTAATGAAACCAGGATGACTCCATCAAACAGCAATAATTTGATCTAGATGTAACTTGACCTGGAACAAGAACCAGTAGAAGGAAAGTAAGACCTAGGCCACAGTGTTCTGCTGTGTGAGGGTAGCTGCTGCTCTGGGCAGCTGGTTAATGTGTTACATGCTGTTAATGGGTTGAACTTTTGGTAGCTTCCCATCATGTCACTGTCCCTGTTTCTATCAGGGTGAAGGCCAGATCATTTTGGTTGACTTGATTTTCCAGGCACTTTCTGACCTCTTTTCCTGGTATTAGCTTTGATGGGACCAGGAACGGAGAGCAAAAGGGAACAGTGTGGGTGGAGAGGGAAGGTTTTTTCGGTTTCCATTCCCTGTTTTCACAACCTGTTAACGGGAATTAAACACACACATGCTTGTTTCCCAAATCCTAGCTCAATCTCCTGCTCCCCGTTTGAGGGAAATCAAACAGCTCCTGCTCTTCCACCAACTTCTATGACCGGTGCCATGTCCAGCTCCATACCGAGAGCCCTGCCAGAAATGGAGGCCTTCCCCTCATGCTCTGCTGTTAGTCCTTCTTTCCCTTGCTACAACCTTTCCTTTTCCGTCATCTCTGTCCTGCCCCAAAAGAGACACAGCTCCAGCCTGCCAGGAATCCTCCCCTCCCTCTCTCCCCCAGCACTGGCCTTCTGCCCAGACTTGGAGCTGCTAGTTCCAGCTCCTCCTTGCTGCCTCTCCCTGTTCCTGGATGGGCCCTGGCCCCCAGCCCTTATCTCCTCCAGCCCATGGGCTGTTTGCAGAGGAGAGTATAAAGGGGTTGACGTGAGAGCAGAGGGGGAGTAAAAGCAGCACTGGACCACACTGAGTGTCTGCTTGACTCACCACATCCTGCTGTGTACCATGGGGAAGAATGGGCTGCTTATCAAATCAAGCATCTTCCTCCTCTTCTTCCTTCTGGGAGACAGCTCACCCATCACAGAGCCGTAAGCTATGCTGGGGGGGTCTCTGGGCAGGCAGGAGATCTTTGCTCTATTCCTGTGTCTATTTCTTTGTCCCTTGTCTTCTATCTACCTCCTTTTAACCAGGAATACAGATGCCAGGGCAGGGTAAAGTGTCTTCTATAAACAGGAACTCCAGTGCTTGAGAGAGATGCAAAACAAGCTGTGAAACTGAGATATCAGGAAAACTTCAGGAGATTTACAGGATTTAAAAATTTTATGCACAAAATTAGTTCTTTTGAAAGACAACTTTTCATAAATGTTTGTGAAAAGAGGTCTTCTTAAGGGACAAACTATTTGGAAAGGACAATGAAAGATTTAATTTTGGGTTGACTGTCCTACTGGTTGAAATGCCAGGAGTTGGGAGTGCCTTTTTTAGATGATAATGAGAAGAAAAGGGAAAAATAGCTCATCTGGAATGCTTGGAAATGGCTTTATTTCTTAATTCATGTTTTTCAGCTCAGCCAATGGAATGAAAATTCCCTTTTCACCCAGGGTAATGTGACACTGTAAGACTGACTGTCCAGGTCTGTGAGGGTATCTTGTCCTGCCTCCCTTCTTCACCTCCTCTTGCCCCATTTGTATATGAAGGGCATTTGTGTTGTGTGCATGTGTGTACATGTGTGGTAGGAGCAGCACATGGAGGGTCCTGACATCCCAAGGACTTTCTCCTTTGGCTTTTTGACGATGTCCCTTCCTCCCCTGCCTCACCATCACAGAGCCACAGTGGGGTGTAGAGGAATTTCTGAGCAAGGCTGTGCTGTAGTGCTTTCATCAAATGCGGGGAAAACAGACAGTGGGATCTGAGGGGTCAAAGCTTGATCCCCGCAGACCAGGTGATGGACAAAATGGTGCCAGAGCCTCTGCTACTGCTAAAGGGAATGTCTTGCCTTACTGCTGAGGTACTGGGGGCTCTTCTTCCATCTGTTCGCTGCTCTGAGTATGTCCACTGGAGGCCAGTCCTCATCCACAAAAATGGGAACAAGCTAAGCATTAGGTGGGTCGGACCTGATTCCTAGATGCAGTGCTGGACACCAGGACACCACCGGCAAGTTGCCGCCCTGGGAAGGAAGGAGGCTGTGCAGGGCTGAGCAGGGGAACCCCTGTTGAGCTGAGACAGAGGGCTTGCTTCCCTGAAAGCCTGAAACTTGTTTGTGTTTTTGCTTAAGATCTGGCACCTTGCTGTGGCAGTTCTGAATCTCTGCCAGGAATGAGTAATGCTACAGATGCTTCGAAGTGTGTAGTCAATGGAATTTATTCACTGGTACTGGCATTTGTGTGGCTTCTGAATGCTACTAACAATGTCTAGCAAAGGTGACAATTGAGTTTGTCCCCACCTTTATTCAGGATCCCAGGAAGAAGTGCTGCTGTTGTGCCAGAACCTAGAAAAACATATCCTTTCCAGATGTTTGTGTGGAGGATTTCCTCTTGTGTTTTACATTTGAGAGCAGCCTCTCTGCTTTCCCCTGCTGCTACAGAGGAAATCTTCCCTGCTGGAAATCTTGTTACATGTTTAGAAAATGCACCCTTCTCCCTGTGTGGGGCCACAGCTGTAGTCATCAGATTGGTTTGTTTGTTCTTTATACACAACTCCTGTTGCCTGTTCCTGCTCCTCTGACCTACTATTCTCCTTTGTTCCTAGGCAGTACATGGTGCTGGTGCCCTTTATGATACACACAGACTCTCAAGAGAAAGTTTGCGTTCAGCTGACCCACCTGAACGAGTCTGTGACTCTAAGTGCCACACTCGAGTACCTAGGGGAGAACAGGAGTTTGATTGATGATGTGGTGTCAGAGAAAGATGTGTTCACCTGCATCCCTTTCTCTGTGAGTATTTAATCCTTGTGGGATGATCTTTTGTGCCAGGCATAAAACGTAAAGGCACTGAGAAATATTGACCAGAGTAACACAATGTAGGTATTCACTTACCTCTTGGCTAAAAAGTGTATTCATGTCCATCCTCAACACCTCTTACTGCTGATTATGCTAAATGACTGTGAGATGCTGAATCCTAGAAGAATCCTTTCTAGGACAGAAGAAAAAAGTGGTTTTAGTACATTGACACTCCTGATGACTGGTTAGTGAAATGGCTTTCCACATCATCCTTCAACATCCTCAGTTTGTCACTTGAGTGCCTTCAAATTGTGGTAGAGCTTTTGGACCTCAGATACTTTTCACCTGGTGTATACTGAATTAATGTAAGAACATAGACCTGTGATTGCCTGTATCTGAAAAAAACCCCAGCAAAACAGGAAATTTATAATTTAATATAATTGAAAGCCCCAGGGACTGTAACAAGTTGTAGGCAACTAGGAAACCTGATCATTTAGCTCAGCACCTAGATTATGCCTTTGGCCTGAAGAGTGAAGAACTGGTCTTCAGGACACTGAAAAGGTTGGCATTTTTGTTTTGGTTTGTCAGATGTAGGCTGAAGACTGACTAGGTCACTTGTGAAAGAGAGGTATAGATGTCTGGCATGTCTGGTTGGGAAAAGGAAATGTTCTGCGAGGACTAGGGACATAACCTGAAAGAGAAGACAGACTATTCCATTCTGCTTGTGAATGTCAAAAGGAAAAGAATGGAAAGATTTAGTCAGGGCGATAAGAATTTTAAAAAATTGGATACTAGAGTTAGGAGTTCCTTTGCTGCTCAATACTTGCACAATCACTGCACAGCAGGAGGAATGGGTAGGAATATGCGACAAATAAAAATCGGTCTCTTGTTTTAGTTCCTCTCACCTCTGTGTTGGGTCCATCAGGATTATGTTAGATCTCTTACTTCATGAAGGCTAGTTCAGTTCAGGAAGCCTTTAAAAGTGGTCTGTTGCATAGTTTCCTTCTTATTTTCCAGCTTCCAAAATCAAGACTCCCATTACCCACCATGTTTCTCACTGTGACAGTGATGGGGGCCACACTGCAGTTCAGCAGCCGCAAATTAGTGCTGGTCCAGAACTCCGAGAGCTTGGTCTTCTTCCAGACAGACAAACCCATCTACAAGCCCGGACAGCCAGGTACCAGGAAAGGGGTGGAGATTTGCATTTGAAACAAACATTTGTACTAAAACTGTTGGATCGTGCTGGCCAGATACCAGTTGCTTTCACTGGGGGTCAGAGCTGCAACCTCATGGCTGAGACTTAGGTTTTATTGCTCCATATGGGGAAAATTTGGGGAATCTAAAGGTGCATGCACATATCTGGGACACCTGCACACTCTCCCTCTCTCACTGTGGGCTCTGTTGTTGTGGTCCATGCAATTGGGATGTCTGCATTAAAATCAGAGAAAGACTGAATATTTATTCTATAGAGAACAGGGCCAAAACTCAAACTAAGTCATGAAACAGCTTCCAAAGCAGCAGCTGATTTTGCTCAATGAAGACAGAAAGCATTATGTAAGCTATTTATTTTTTCTGGGCCAGTGATCTCCTAAATTTGGCCTGGATAAAAGCAAATGTCCTAAAAGAGGTACTGAATTCTCTCTCCATCCAGAGCCAACACAAACTTGCAGCCAAGTGCTGAAGTAATTTGCTTGCATTCATCCTTCTTAGGAAGTCAATCTAGCTATAACAAAATTAGAAGACTCATGTGAATTCTGGCATAGAAATGCCTCATTACAAAATAGACAAAGCCAACCTCAGTCCCAATTAATGAGATTCTGATGCCCATGATCAGTAAGATGTTCACACTGCCATGGATTTGCTCTTAACATCCCCTTATTCATGTACCCATAGTAGATAGGTAACCTTCTAGCATGACATAGCATTCTAATAAATGGAATTTCCCTAGAAGAGAATAGCCCTGTTGTCTGTTATACCATTTGTTTTTGCAACTGATTTTTCTGGTTACTGATTGCACTGTGGAATCTCACTGTCTTTTTCCACCAGTTCTGTTCAGAATTGTTTGTCTGGATGAAGAGTTCCGACCTGTGAATGAAATGGTAAACGTGATATTTGTTTTTCAACTTATTTGGCTTTAAGTCAAGTATGGGTAAAGGGAGGAAAAATACTCTCAGTTAGGGAGAGCTCTCAGTACACTGAGATAACTGTGAAAATTCTGGGTCACCTCAGATCTTTTTAACAGAATCTGTTGTCAAATTTCTTCACAAGGCTGCCCTCTGCATTCTTGGAAATGTTTGACGAACTGCAAATGGACAATGCTGGTATAAACAGTGAGCAGTCTGCCATTACCACAGTATGCACCTGTTCTTATTAGCACTGCAGATCATCCAGAGTTAGTAATTAGTAATTTTGGCATTCTTTTGTGCCTGAGACATAGAATTGTCCCCCTCTTCTCACACCCAAAATGCTCTGATGATCCATACCAGGAACTTTTTTTCTTACCCCATTGGGTGATTAGCTTTTATCCTGAAATGTGGTCGTAGCCTTAGTCATTTGACTGTGTTGCTTCTTTTCGTCTTTTTCTAGATTCCACTGGTGTATATTGAGGTATGTACAAACACTTAATTCTCATTCACATCTATTGCACCTCAACCTGGCAGAGTAAACAGTTGCCTCAACATGATTCTTGTTTATTTTTTTGTATTAAGCTGGTCCACTACATTAATACAACATAATTTTATATTAATTATACAGAATTTTAACTCATATGGTGACTACCATGTACCATGTACCTGGGCCCAGGCTACAGCTCCTGTCATCCTGCTGTGTACTTCCCCCAAAATTCTGCTAGTGCCCTCCACTGCTAGCCTGCAACCTCTTGAAACACAGGGGCTGTCCCTCCCTTCATTGCTTTTTTGCTAAACCTCATTGCAGACTCCCATTGCTCTCACAGTCTCCTTGTGACCACATTATCTGTAGGACCCAAAGAAAAATCGTCTGTACCAGTGGACAAACGTAGAATTAGAGATGGGATTTATACAACTGTTCTTCAACCTCACCTCTGAACCTATCCAAGGGACCTACACAGTGGTGGCACAGAAGGCCTCTGGGAAGACAGTTCAGCATTCTTTCTCTGTGGAGGAGTATGGTAACTGTCACTGCAATTTCAAGTTCCTAACAGCTAGTTCCATGGGACATGAAATCTTAATTGAACAGCATAGCAGATCTGACCAGGATGTCCAGCATCGCTGGAAATTTATTTCTGTGCTTTTTTCTTGATTCCCTCCCAAGAATCTCCTCCTTTAGGACTGAAGGACTTGGGTGACCTATCTCCACTCCTGCCTAAGCCCCAGACCATGGAGTGCAGCTCTTCAGAATGCCCTCTTCACTTAGGCTTCCATCAGGAGGAGCAAAGTGCTTGGATCAGTCTGTGCTGACAGCTACAAGCCTTACCTCTTTTCAGAGGTGCTTTTAGGCCACAGCCTCATCTCCAGTTGGCTACAAATCTGTCAAATGTCACACCATAAGTCTGGGTCTAGGCTGGGGCTGTCTAGGCTGTAAATTAAGATCTTGCCCTTTCTGCTCTACAAGCTAAGCCCGTAGCTTGTGTGATGCCGTAGTGCCTTAACCTCCCTTTGGTGCTCTCACCTCTATGGCAGTTCCATCTGCTTGGCCTAGAAAAATGGTATCCCAGTACACACCAGCACATGATCACAACCGGCATATCCTCCCACCCAGCAAGCCAGCTGCCGCCTTTGTTACATGGTCTGACAAGACTAGCCTCATGCAGCAGAGACATGGCCTGGCAGAGGAGTCATGAAGTGCTTTGACCTCTTTGAGTTGCAAGACTGCTCTGTCCTGTCCCTTGAATCCTTTCCTAGTTCTCCCAAGGCAGTCATCATCCACTTCCGCTCCTGCAGCTGGGTGTGGATGGGATGTCACCCTGTGCTGTATCACTGGAGAAGCCAGGGTGTCTTCCTGTTTTGAACATTGATAATATCTACATGCTTTCAAAATGCAGAGACCAGGCTGCAGGCTGTATATTTGTGGGAAACTTCTACTGATTTATCTCTCTGTTTTAATGTATCCTACTGCAGTGGGACTGATGTGTTACCTATGAAGCTGCTGTATTTTTATAGCTGGTGTAATAATCTTGTCTTGTCACCTGGCACAATGCTTGGCTGAGGGGTTTTCAATGACTTCAGTGGGATTTGCAGGTGACAGAAGCCTCTAAAACCTGACCATTTAGATGTAAAAGATTTTTTAGGTAATTTGTAATAATGGCCTTTGAGCACCTTCATGTGTCATTCTGATGTTATTCCCTACCATATAAACTGTTTTTTTCTTTGGTTCTGCTGCAGTACTACCAAAATTTGAAGTGACAGTGAAAATGCCCAAGGTGATCAGCATTCTTGATGAGGAGCTGAAGGTGACAGTTTGTGGACTGTGAGTGACATTCTTTCAAGTTCTGCTTGGTTTCAGTGTTTTCTTGAGTTGCTGATCAAAGTTCAGTTGGGAGGCTGAGAGAGATGAGACTATTACATTTCTCAATCCTTTTGGGGACCCAGGACCAAGAAGACTATATCTACTATTAGACAAAAGGCAACAGTTACTGTTTGATGCACATTTTATGTAACATGTAGAAACATGTTTTTGATCTGTTTCTTTTGTGAGAGTGTGTCTTGGGTTGAAGACAGGTATCTGCTAGGGAAGGCAGAACCCTCCCTCAGGACCCCCCCCCTCTTTTCTCCGAATTTCTGAAATTAAGCGGCCTTCAGGCAAGATATGTGGAGGGATAACAGTCCTTTACTAATGGGTATAACAAGATACAAATTAACAATAACTATGGTACTAACAACAACACCTACTACAGATAAAAAAACAGAAAAAAAGGTCAGGGACACCCCCACCCTGTGGCAGAGCCGGCAAGAGGAATGGGGAAGGCCTTGCTTCACAAACCCCGTAGGCAGTCTGTAGTTGTAGATGGCTCCAGACGGGCTGCTCTGAGGAGAATGGAAGAAGCTCCAAGGTGGAACGCAGGAGTCCTGGTGCAGGGATGGATCAGATGGGTCCCAGCAGGGCAAGCAGAAGCAGCAGCAGCAGGAAAAAAAAACCCGGCCTGTCTTTTTCCATGCAAACC
>VXBU01018533.1:0-14437 GCA_013400315.1 Bombycilla garrulus | reverse complement strand
TTTTTGTCGGGGGGGGGGGGGAAAGTTGATTTTTTTTGTTTGTTCATTTGTTTTTGCTTTGTTTTGGTTTGTTGTGAAATTTGTTTGTCTGTGACAAACAGGTGCTTCTGAGCATGGTTTTTGTTAGTGGGAAATGCAATTTGTTGTCTAATATTTTGTAATATCACATCCTGGAGTAGGGGAGGGTATTTTGTCTAGAATTGTATTTGCTCTTCTCCCTACAATTCCCTTGTCACAGACTAAACCATTAAAATTTTTCCAGAAGATACTACTAGATCCTTGAAGTTTTCAGATTTTTGCGGGATAAAGAAAAGGCAAGAATTCCCAAGTATAATGAGAAAGATAAAGATGAAAGGGCATGTGAGGCACATCAAATGCTGAAATAGTGCCCTTCTAAATGTGAAATATCTTCCCCTTGCTCTCATTTTTGAGAGGACCTGGACTCTCTCAGCTCTTAAACTTCTATTTGGTTTAGGTTTTGAATTCTTAGTTGGAGATTGTCCTCTTTTTCTTTGGCATCTGTAGCTTGATCTTGGCACTGGTAATATCTGAACTGAACAGCACTATCCCTTCTTCTGTGCTGATAATAAGGAAATAAATGAAAATTAACTTTTTTCCCTTTAGACTAACTAAAATATTAGAGAGGGCAAGGCATTAGTGTAAAAGGCCCTCAAAGTAACACTGGTAGTAAACAAAAACCTGATATGGTTCAGCTTGTTTGACACAAACTCCATCTTCTCTGGGAGTAAGATCATTCACAATGATTTGCTAATTCTTGCCATCCTGTCTTGCACTTTCCAAACTAATATGTTGGTTGGGTTTTTTGTTTGTTTGTTTGTTTTTTGTTTGTTTGTTTTTTAATGTGGTAGATTTCCTTGTTACTGCAGTACCAAAAAAAAAATTAAAGCTTTAATATTAGGCCGTGAATTTTTGTCTCCACTTTGGCCACCTGTGTTTGAGGATCTATGTATGTATTTTCTCCTTTTCCAGGCAGTTCATAAAACAAACATCTTCTGCTATGATCGTTCCTGGGTTGTTCCATCTTATGGAGAAAGTTATCTCCAACTGAAGCGCTTTTACTCTCCCAGTAATAGCTTCCTCAAAATTGAGCCCAAGTCCAAGCCACTGAGCTGTGGCTTCTCCACAAAGATTCGGGTTCATTATATCCTTACTCCAGAGGCTGTAGGAGAGCAGAGGAAAATAACCTTTTACTACCTGGTAAGTTTGTATCTGCCATACCATGAAGTAGTCACTGGCAATTATAGAGGGATTAGAAATAAAAGCTGTGATTTGTGGCACAGTCTTTAAATACTGTCTTGTAATCCTTCATATGTTCTTTAGAAACAGAAAGGAGGATCTGAGTTGGGAGTAAAAAAATAAGGATGTCCCTGTGCCCTCTGGGTGAGCACAAGGATTCTGCTACAGGGAAGCAGAGAGCTGGGTGTGATCAGCAGACATACAGCTCAGTTGCTCTCTTTGCAAAGTCCCTCACTTTCAGGTTTGGCTAATGCAAAACCACAATCAATACGAAGTTTCTCCTTCCATTCAGGTGATGGCCAAGGGAAACATTAAGCAAGGAGGCTCTCACATTCTGGATTTGGACCAGGAAAGTGGTGAGTTCCTCTCCCCCACTAAATTGTCACTCTTATGGGGGGCTAGGCAACTGTGGCAGACATGCACTCTGCTTCTATGTAAATGCAGGGATTGACATCTGCATGTCCTCCAAGATCTGAAAAGAGTATGACCTTTATTTTCTCTGCCTTTAGGCTTTTCACAGATTTGCTCTAATCCCCTGTGCCACTATCTTTCTCCTGACACTGCATTTTCTGGGGCTCCAGTGCTCCTCGGAGATACATCTGATAGTCTGTTTTTAGAAGCTGAAGCAAAACTTAATATACTTATGCACTGGAAAGTAGGCCTTTTCAGTCAGACAGGGAGACTGACACATCTCTTAGCACCAATTTATCCCACTTGGATGCCTGGAATTTCATAATGGCTAGGAAAAAGTTCAGTATAAAGTCAAACCTAGAATTTTGGCTGCGCCAAGAGAAAGTTTTTTGCACCTTAACTTTTTCACCATTGTTTTGTTTGCTAGACAATGGTGTCTTCTCACTACAGCTGTCTGTACAAGCTGATATTGCTCCAGTGGCCCAAGTGCTTGTCTACACCACAGCCCCTAGCAGGGAGGTGATTGCTGATTCAGCCAAATTCTACACAGAATTATGTTTCAGCAATAAGGTAAGTGTCCACTTCCTGAGGAAGCAGCCACCATACTGCAGTGTGTTCAAGCTCAGTTAGATTTAGCCTGGTTAAGCTAATTTCTTTAGATACACTAACACTGGACAAGCAACATATCAATTGTTGTAGGTAGTTTCACTGCTTACTGGTTTGTGCTAACTTGGAGGAGATCAACTGCTGGGAAAAAAAGTGCTAGCAGGGACTACACTGATAAAACCCCCTTTAGCAACTGGTCAAGGCTGCTGATCCTGCAGATGGTCCTGGCTAAGAAAAAGAGAACAAGAGCAAAGTCTTTGCAAGCTGGTTTTCTCTCCACATACACTTTCTGGGTGCAGTACAGTGACTGGTCCTAATTCAAGGACATGCTCCGCTGTCTGATCACATCTAGCCCCATGTGGGATTGCCTCATCACATTCATAATGATCACAAAACCCAAAACCACCTTAAAATTTTATGAGCAATTGTGATGCTTGAAGTTGACAACGGTGCTGGGTGCTGATTCCCCTGGCACTGCCAGAAGGGAGCAGTAGCCCAGAGAAAATGTAGAGGGAAGTGTGCATGTGTATGGAGACCTTGTAAAGTTAGACCTGAATGCACTCAACTGGAACAATAAGTCCTGTAAGAGTAGGGCATCTGTGACATAGCTTTTCCTGTGGTTGCAGGTGGACTTAGGCTTCTCCACTTCAGAAGGCCTGCCTTCCTCGGATGCTCACTTGCAGTTCCAAGCCTCCCCAAACTCCCTCTGTGCTGTGCGTGCTGTGGACAAGAGTGTTCTCCTCATGAAGCCAGAAGCTGACCTGTCACCCACCTCTGTAAGTTCTTGGTCTGTGGAACAAGTCAGAACCTGGTCAGAGCGAGAGCAGCCAGTGCTGGAGTGGAAACAGGGAACAGTCCCTTTTGTCAGAGCTAGCATGGGGAAGCTCCCCTGACTTCTTCGCAGCTTCCTCCAGTGAGCAAAAAGATGAGAACTGGGCAACAGTTGTTTCTTAGGGGTTTTGTGTGATTTTGGAGATGGCAATTAGAAAGCCCTTTTAAGGGGCCTGCTTATCTTCGCCGCAGCGAAATGCTGCTGTGTGTTTGATGATAATTTTTTAGTTATTCTCCTCATGCATGGATTAATTTTCTTGGAGTAGCATCTGGAAGTGTCAAAGAGACTATTTGCCTTTTGCCAAGCAGAAAATGACAATCCCTGAGTAGGGACAAAATATTACCAATTGTTTGGCCAATGTAATTTTTTATGCTTGAGCGATAATAACCAGAGTAACATGCAGAGCATAAAAAAAGAGGCGGTATCTCTGAATTTTGATTGCGTTTTTGATTCCCAAAATCTTATTGCTCTCAGCACAGAGAGAACCATGGCAATGTGGATGTATATGCTGGTGATGTGACTGCTACGGTGCTTGCATCCAACTCCCTCAGTTGTGTTTCATGACAATGGACATTAAAATGCCAAATACTCTCTCTTTCTGCCAAGGTGTATGACCTTCTTCCAGTGAAGGAATTCCATGGCTATGTCTATGGTTCAAATGCACCTTTGGAGGAGCCCATGCGGAATTGTGTGACTGTGGAGCCAATAGTACAGGATGGGATCACCTATGTTCCAGTAATGGGGGCGCATGAAGAGGACACTTACAGCATCCTAAAGGTATAGCCCCCCTGGCCTGGTTAGGGAGTGGAGTGAGAGAATGGCTGAGAAGGCTTAAGCCTTCTGTGGTACCATGAAACTTAACAAGGGAAGGGTTTGTGATCTGAATGGTCTGACACTCCTTTTGATCCAGAGGCATATTTAGTAAGGGTCATAAGCTTTACTTGTCTTGCCAGATATGCTTCACATTTGGTGGAAAAGGGTTCAGTCTCAAAGTTTTCTTACAGGAAAAGGTTTGAGGTTGATTTGAAGTAAGGTTCTAATTGAAGGTAAGTGATCCCACGCCATTATAGTTACTTTAAATAAATCAGTATCTCCTTGAGCTGCATTGCAGCCAGAGACATTTCATTCCAGAGAGAAAACTCTCTATCTATTTCTTGGATAATTCTGACCCCTCAGCTGAAATTAGACTGGAACCACTTTCCAAGAAAAAGGGGGGATATATCCTTTGGTCTTTCTGTGCCACCCAGGCACTCAGACCCAAGGATCAGGGGATCATCTCCAGTCCACACACAGTAACAACTCCATTTGAAGCAGTAAAATGCCAATGTCAAGTCTGCTGTGTAAACCTCAACAGGATTCAGTAATAAAAACAGATTTGGTTTTGCTCCCATAGGAAATGGGTCTAAAGGTTTTCACAAATACAAACGTGAAGAAACCTTGGTTTTGCAGCCCTAGTAATCGCATGTATCCTGCCCCTGAATCAGCTGGCATAGGAGCACCTGGAGCCATGGCTGCACCAACTATGTATGCGATGAGGGCAAGTGGTAAGGGAATTCGGTTTTTTTATCGCTTCTGTTCTGAACAGAGATCCTTCTATTTTGGGTGAATACTTAAACAAGAGCTGGAGTTGTCTACTGAAACCTTGGAAGCAGTACTGAGCTGATGGCTTTGCAGATTTCAGCTTCTGAACGGGCTGTGTAGGTCTACAGACAAGCTGTGTTAACTCCACATTAGAAATCAGCGGAACCAGATAGTGTTCAAACACTGGCAGAGCAGAGGTTATTATCCTGTATATAAATTCCCTGTTCATTAGGTTTACAGTAGTCTTCCATTCCTAGATTATTGCTTACAGAATCTCCAATACCATTTCCAGGCTGTTCTCATTGATTCAGCCAGTCTTATGTATGGTGGGTGACAAATTTTTCAGTGGTGAGTTGGTAGACATGGGAGCTTAGCATGGTAAGACATATATGGAAGAAGTCCAGTCTGAAATGGACCCATCCTATTATCCTATTTTTAAGGGCTATCTCATCTCTTACACTGTAACAGTTTGGGCAACAGAATTGGCCCCATCATCCTTCAGTCTCATATTAAGGAAAATATCTTAGAAATTATAAGTTATTTTAGCTGGATAGCTGATTCAGAGAGTTTTCTTTTCGCACTAGAAACTATGTTTTTATATGTGTCCAGTTTGAAAACAATTTCAGCTTCTCACAGAAGTTGCTAGGATGCAGGATAGATGCCTTTTAATTATTTTAAACTGAAATAAGCAGCAGTAAGAAGGCTGAAATACCACAACAGAAAAACACAAGCAAGCCACCTGCCACTTTCAGCAGGAGCAATGTGATATAGTTCTGATAGCATCTTTCACCTGTCCCTGAGACCTTCTCAGGCTCTGGAGATGCCTGTTGCACAGTTAGTATGAATACTTGTTAGCTACTCAATTCTTATCCAAATGCAGAAATTCAATTAGCCAAAGTAAAGATGGTGAAAATTAGAATTTCCTTAGGAAATTTTCTTCTTTTTCTGTTTGGATGCATTTCTCTTTCTGTTTGTGAAAGCCAAGCAAACCAAGTCCCACCCACCCCACCTTTGTTTTCCAGTTGTTGAAAAGTAAAATAAAACAAAATGTTTAAACAAATTTCGTTCCGAACACAGAATATTTTACTGGGAATAAATTTTGAATGTGAAAACTTTGTTTTAGTCCAAATGGCTCTTTTTACCCTTCCCATATTCCAGCTGCATGTTTTTTTATTTTGAGCATTTTCAGCCTAGTTCTTGAGGAGACCATAGCTTTAACAGGAAGTTGGTACTTTGAGTCACAATGACCCTACAAAAACCACTTCAACAGAGGGATGTTCCATTGCTGGCTGGCCTGATTAGGGTGGGGAAGAACATCACATGAAGGCTGCATCCGAAAGAGAAAAGACTGCTTGCATAGAAGATCCTAAATAGGTTTTTGCTCTAAATTATTTTTTAAGTTTGTACAGTGCTGGCTTCCAAACTTTGAGGTCTGCTGGAGACCAGCAGAAAAGAATGGAAGGCTAGCTCTTCTTGCCAATAGGCTCTGGCCCTGAAACTCCACTGCTGTTGGTACCATAGCTCACTACATCCACAAGCATCTGCTTCTGATTAGCACTTTCTCAGACTGAAGCATGATGCTGATATAGGTCTTGCTTGTTTGGAATTACCAGTAGTTGATTTCTTTTTCATCTCACCACATTCAGGCATTCTGGCAGATAGACTTCCTCAGAAGTTAAGCACTCCTGAAGAGGTAACAGAGACGGTCCGAAAGTATTTCCCAGAAACCTGGATTTGGAGTTTAGTACCTCTAAGGTGAGTACCTTGGGCTAGCTCATTCCCTTTTAATAAAACTGGGTTTATAAACTAAAAATATGAATCTCAAAGTGTTTGTCCTTCATTGTTTGCAGAGATCATTTGGCAAACCTCTGAGATGAAATTACTTTTAGTCATGGTTAGGTTTGTCCAGAGTGGACTGGAAGAAGATGTGGAGTGGTCCTCCAGTAGCAAATGCACTGTGCCCCATCATTCACATAGCAAATACTGTTCAGTAGGCCAAAAGGGGTACGGGAAGTCACCAAAATGCTGTAAAATTGATTGCTCTGTCCTTGCTGTCTGTGCTTTACCAGCTCTGCGGGAAAAGCTGATCTAGAAGTGACCATCCCTGACACCGTCACTGAGTGGAAAGCCAATGCATTCTGCACTTCAGCAGACATGGGCTTTGGCCTGTCCCAGACAGTGTCCCTCAGAGCCTTCCAGCCCTTCTTTGTGGAGCTCACTATGCCTTACTCTGTAGTGCGTGGGGAGTCCTTCACACTGAAAGCCACCGTTTTCAAATATCTGCCTGCCTGCATCAAGGTAAAGGAGGTTTAACTTATTCTCTGTAGCTGTGTACCTTCTTGAGCATCCCTTGCCTTCACCTAGCCTTCTTACCTTATCTCTCAGTAGCCCTAGACCCTTTGCCCCTGACATTTTATGTTATTTCTTCCATATACTCCAAGTGCAGAACCCCCAACTCCAGTTCCCTGCTCCTTTGCTACTGAAGAAACAGCTATTGCTATGGCTCCCTAGCTTCCTGTCTCTCATGGTCATACTTTCTTAATTGCACTTCTCTCTACAACTGGCAGGTCAGTGTGACTCTGGCTCAGTCTACTCATTTCCTGGCTGCTCTAGTGGAAAAGGAGAAAGAATCTTATTGTCTCTGTGAGAATGTAAGGAAAACGGTGGCTTGGCTGGTGACTCCCAAATCTCTAGGTAAAGGTCTCAGGGTGCTGAAAACTGCAGGAAGCGTTTCTTCATGCTGTTCAGTATTGGATATTAGAGCAACATATTTTCCTGGGAAGCACTTCAGTTGAGTGTGTCTGATCTGGGGGGCAAAGACTGATATTTGGGAGCCAAAGACTGGGGGATTCATAGGGTCCAACAATGTGTCTGGCATCACATGCAGTATCATCAAGCCTTACAGCCCTTGGACAGCATCTCCTGAGGCCAGAGACATTACTGGCCAGCAGAGATGTTCTGTTAGCTCCATTCCTCACAGAGATTAGATCTCTTCCCCATGGGATCCTCACACTTTGTTTTCACTGTTGGTGTGGTAGCAGCTGTGCTGTGCATGCAGGAAAGCAATGTGCTGAACAGCAGTGGGGCTGGTCACACTCAGCACTGTGATGTCCTAGGTTCTGTAAAAGAGTCCCCAGAATAGAGTCACCTTTCAATGACAGCACAGCTCGTGTAGAGAGCTTGGTTTTTGTGGGAAAGAAGCAGGGCCCAGCTGTGACAAAAATCTCCACCCATGAGCCTGCAAGCTGAAACTCCTGAAAGTAGCAGTGAATCCCATTCCCCAGCTCTGTCTGGCAGGGCTGACTGGCCCCTGTTTTCTCCAGGTCAGGTGGAGTTCTCAGTGACCGCTGAGGCCCTACAGAGCCAGGAGCCCTGTGGGAACTACATTGTGGAGAGCCCTGAGAAGTGGTGGAAGGACACAGTCATCAGACATCTGCTGGTGGAGGTATGTGGGCTATGAGAAGGGAGGATGGAGCTTTCCTATGGGCTTTAGCTTACACAGTGATAAACTGGATGGGATGCTAGATAATCTCATCTAGCTCCCTTTCCTGCTAAAGGTTGGACCAGATGATCTTTTGAGATCACTTCTAATCTGGTCTGGTCTATGATTTTATGGGATTACTATGCAGCATGACAATATCATCTTTGTACTTTGACAGGGCTGCATAAATACTTCAGCTTAATAATGTGTTTTCTGGTCCAATAAACTTTCCCTGTCTTCTACTGTAATAGGACATCCTGCTGCAATAAATCCTTCTGTTTTGCTCCCATCTGTCACCTGCTATTTCAATACACTGTCTTTACAGCCTCTCTCCTTCTTTGGACACAGCCCCAGTAAATGCGCCAGTCAGCACATGCTGCCTCTCAGTTAATTGAGTGGCCAAGCAAACTGCCTCTTAAGCTGAGCGTTTTGCAGTTGTGGTTTGGTAGCACAGACTGGCACCAGGAGAAAGGTGAGGGATTCACAGACACCTATGGGAATTTGATAACTGTAGAGAAACCCCCTTAAAACTACACATGAAAACATGTTGAAATTTTACAGCATACCCATTTCCTGTGGTAGGAAGAGTTGGTGATGTGATGTGGAACACAAGGAAATACTATGTGGCTGTATTGGATAGCCTCTATAGGAAACTGCTAGTTTATTATATACTGAGGGTGGTAATCTGGCAGTTAGGTTCTATGTTCTGAGCTTTCCTTTGTATCATAAAACCCTCTAATGTTTGCCCACCATGTCATATGCTATCAGTAGTGTCACCAGATACTACAGTGTACTACATCCTCTCTTTCTATTGTCAACATACTCATTTTTTTCCCCGAAAGCATCTGCAGCATTACAATAAATAGTACTGCAGACTTCTCTTCAGCACAGCTCTCTGTAATGCTGCAGTCCCTTTGTAACAAGGATGCTAAGTGTCTCTCACTGTCTACAGTAGTTGCAGGTCATCCATTTGTTGGTCCTGCAGTGTTCTTCTCTCCTTTTCCTGTCCTTCCTCCACATACAACACCAGTCACTTAGGATCACTTTTCTTTTATTTGCTTAAATTATTTCAGAGCTTTGTATTTCAGGGAATGTTTGTGACTGCTTCTTCTTCTTCTTCAGGTCCCTCACTTTTCTTTTTACATGTCCCTCTGTCCTTTTAAGGATTCCTGTCTATATTTCCTGTCTCAGTAATTTGTTACCCCTTTTGTTTTCCTTCATACCATCCAAGCCTGAAGGAATTGAGAAGGAAACAACCCAGAATGCTGTGCTCTGTGTAAAAGGTAAATCCCACTCTTTGCACACTCTCTATTTGTTCCTGTGTAGTTTGATGGATGGGATGTTGGAGGCCTGCACCTATCATATTCCATGTAGTCTGACATTTTTGGGTAGTCAAAATGTGCCCCATTGGTAGGGAGTTTGAGACATAAGACAGAAGGCAGTCCTAAAGAACTGACCATCCTGCCTAAGCATCAGGGTATGAGCTAGGACAGATTTAGCATGAATGTTTGCATCCCTGCTCTCTTTAGTTCTGGCACTGGAGTTACAAGTGCTCTTGTTCCCTTGCACACTCAGGAGGAAGCTGTAGACACATGATCTGCAGTGCCTAAATGTGACTGGGAGTGGTTTCATGCAGAGATTGTGTTATAGACTGGGAAATATGAAATAACTGAAATTGGGACATTTCTAATAGGAAGAGTTCCTGTTATTTCACTGAGGCTCCCTCCCCTTCCACTAGCCTTTTCTCGGAAGTACACTGAAGCTGTTTGGGTCTTGTTTCTTTCTCAGGAGTGCCTGTGAAAGAGGAGTTTTCCCTGTTGCTACCTGAAAATGTGGTACAAGACTCAGGCAGAGCATATTTCTCAGTGCTGGGTGAGTTAACAGTCTGACAGAAGAACCATGTGCTGTTTCTGACTCCTTGTCTTGACCTCCTAGCTCACAGTTTTTTCTCTTGGTTTATAGCACATTCCTGTGCTAGCTCATTCTTGTCTTTAATCTCTTCTATACACTTTCTTTTCTATCTATGCTATTCCTTTTCCCTTTCTGCAAACCCTTTTTCTCAGTCTTCTCACAATTCCTTAACCTTTCTATCATTCCCCCTATTTTTTTTTCTCTGCTGTTCTGTGTTTTGTTCCAGGACCTTTATCAATCCAGATTATCCTTTGGTCTTCGCTGATATCTCCTGCATCTGTCATTCAGTAGCTTCCTCTGATGCTGATAGCCAGCCCTAAATATTAACATCCCTCTGGTATTTCCTGCTCCTCAGGTGACATCATGGGCACTGCCATGCAGAACCTGCACCAGCTCCTCCAGATGCCCTTTGGCTGTGGGGAGCAGAACATGGTGCTGTTTGCACCCAACATCTATGTCCTGGACTACCTGAACAAGACAGGGCAGCTGAATGAGGAGATTAAATCCAAGGCCACTGGATACTTAGTGAGCGGTGAGCTGGGACATGGCTATTGCTTCTGCTTTGGCTTTCTTCTAGATCCTGCCTGGGGTGGGTCTGTCAGATGCTGGCCAGATGTTGAAAGAGGTCTTCTCCCATTTACAGATGGTCTCTGCTGTATGACTGAGGGGGCCCTTTACTGACTTTTTTTTATTATTTTCTGTTGCTTAAGCATTACTGTACATGATCACTGCAAGCACTTTTCTCATGGGGTGGCAGTGCAGTGCAGAGTTGTCACTGCTAGAGTGACTCATTCATTGTCATTTATAGGTCCTGTCATCCTTCTGAAGAAAGGCAGGTGTTGCTTTTCCTCATGCACGACAAGCAATGTATGGAGGTGGGGATGTACCAGCACTTCATATTGGTTAGGATAGGACTGACACATGCCTCTCTCATTTGCTTTTGCTGATGGAGCTATTTTCCTATTTCTCCATCCCTCAGCAGACTCTTTCTTGCATCTGAATCTTGCCTTATCTTTTCACTGCAGGTTATCAGAGGCAGCTGAGCTACAAGCACCAAGATGGCTCTTACAGTACCTTTGGACAACGTTATGGCCAACCAGGGAATACCTGGTGAGATTTCAATGCCACCTATGCCTCTCCAACATGCTCCTTTTTCTCAGCTGCACATTTATAATAAATACTGCCTGACAGTAAATAAGAAATGCTGTTGTAGACCAGTAGGTTTTCCAGAGCTGATGTGGTCCTTATGCTGCCTCCTTCTTAATAAATAGGCTACATCAGCCTATTTATTATTAATAATAATAATTTATTACTATGGCTGAAGTACTTCCTCCCCCCGGGGGCTCTGGTGGACCATTACAGACAAAAATGAAATAGAGATATATAGAGGAAGAAGGGAGCAGGGATTTAACACCCTGACTGAGGAGGGCTGAAGAGTTGCAGTGGCAGCTCTTCTAGACTAGCATGTGCTGAGAAGTCTGCTGGAAAATATGTCTCTGTATGGAAACATATGAGGAACCACAAGTGAAAGGTTGATAATCCAAGAGCAGTGCTGAATGTTTTTTTGTCAAGTGTTTGTATGCTACTATGCAAAGACGGGCTGAAGGAGCATGTGTGTTGCCATTTTGACTCATTGAAAATTTTGACTTGCTCTTGAGCATCATTGTCATGTGTTTTCAATTTTAAGTAAGGATAATAATGGAAGAACTCATCACTCTCAGTTTGCTTTCAGTTTCTGAAATGGTAATCGGGTTTTGACAGCATGTTGGCTTCTTACCACATGCCTGCATCTTTTCCATAACTGCTTGCAACAACTCTTAAGAAAAACTCTTTTAACATGTTCTGCTTTACTAGGGGAGTTCTAGGAAACCCATGAAGCATGGATTTACAGTTTAAGAGTTCCACCAGCAGACCATGAGTTCACAGGAATTCAATTATTCTTCCTTGTAATTTTAAGTACTTCTGTTATGCACATTTAGCTAATTGGCATGCAATTGCCTATATTTTTTACAGAGTTTTTTTCAAAGACAGGTCATCGATCATTGTCCTAACTGTAGCCTCAACACAAAGGGCTCACAGGGTTTTTTGAGCCAAGTGAGAGACAAAAATGAGAGACAAAAATCAAAGTGAAAAGCAGTTTTTGACAGAACTTTTTGAGGTGAGGATACAATATACATAAGGTCTGACTAATTGGCCCACAGTTCCCCAGGCCTTCTTGCCTGTTTCCAGATAGATGAAGTGCACATGGGCTTTGCCAATTGAAATGGGCAACAGGCCTGCTCAGGCCCTTTCTTTTTCTCCCTTTCAGGCTCACAGCCTTTGTCCTCAAGTCCTTTGCCCAGGCCCGGCATCACATCTTCATAGAGGAGAAGCACATCCAGGATGCTTTGCACTGGCTGTCCTACAAACAGAAGGAGAACGGCTGTTTCCAGAGTTCTGGGACCCTCCTGAACAATGCGATGAAGGTAACAAGTCTGCCTGGTTGTTTCTTTGTGAGACTAGAACTTGGCCATAAGTCAGATGTGGCCAGTTGAGCTTTTTGAGCTCAGAGGGAGAGGGAATATTCCCATGCCAATGGCAAACACTGGAGAGGGAGCCACAAGCCATTCTGTACTTATTGGTGATACCTTTGCATCAGCTGCAAGAGGAAGGAGGCAAGCTAAAAGTCTGAAATGCAGAATAGTGCATTGCTCCCAGTGGAGTGGGAGAAAAGACTGAAGATATGAAGCTGGGTGGGGTCAGCATCTATCTTTGTGTTTCCCTGCAGGGTGGAGTGGACAACGAGGTCACGCTGACAGCCTACATCACTATCGCATTGTTGGAGATTCCACTGCACATGACTGTACGTGTTTGCATCTGAACTTGAGCCAGTTGTGCTGTGTCAGTCTATGGCAACACAGCATTGATCAGAATTTGCTCCAGATTGGAAAAATGACTTTGTTGTTGAGCCCTGTGATATAAGGACTGTCATTTTGCTATATCTGGGAGATATTGTACCCTACTTTTTTCTAGACTGCCTTCCAGCAGTCCCACCTTGAAAGTTCAGTAGGATCATGTGATTTTAGTAAGGCAAAAGCCTCATCTCTCACCACCCTTCTAATCACTGGCTTTCTCTTCTTCCAGCACTCAATGGTGCGGAATGCTCTGTTCTGCCTGGAAACGGCAGCAAATCAGAAAGAAAACCATGTGTACACCAAGGCTCTGCTGGCATATGCCTTTGCCCTGGCAGGGAACAGGGAGAAGCGGAAGGCACTGCTTGACTCACTTGAAAAGGAAGCTGTGAGAAATGGTGAGTGTTCCCGGTGGGACATGGCTCTCAGCAGCCCTACACCTTCCCAAAAGCAGAATGGCTTTTGTTGGTGAGACAGTGGCTGCAGGCACAGCCTCTGGGGGAAGGGAAAGGTGGAGGGAGAGGAAAGACTTGTGCAAAGGGATTACTTTTTTGGGAAATCCCTCTCAGGGTCTGGTTCTTCTTCTCTGCTCCAAGGGAGCTCACCAGGAAGCACTAGGCACCATCCCCTTGATGCTGAGCCCTTGGGCAGCTTTGCTCCCACCTCTCCCCAGCCCACTCCTCTGGCCTGCACACCAGGCACTGCTTAGCAAAGCTCAGGGACCTTCCTTCCTTCGTTTCCTTCCTTCGTTTCCTTCCTTCCTTCCTTCCTTCCTTCCTTCCTTCCTTCCTTCCTTCCTTCCTTCCTTCCTTCCTTNCTTCCTTCCTTCCTTCCTTCCTTCCTTCCTTCCTTCCTTCCTTCCTATTCCTTCCTTCCTATTCCTTCCTTCCTATTCCTTCCTTCCTACTCCTTCCTTCCTTCCTATTCCTTCCTCCCTCCCTAACACAGAGCAAAGGTGACCTTGCACAGCACAAGGCATTTCAGTCAAAGAAGAGATGGGTGTGCTGAGAGAGAAAATGAACATACAGGGCATTTTGGAGGCCACAGCACAAGTTCTGAGTCATCAGGGAAAATCCTGTAATCCTTCAGAATTATTCTGGGTAAGTCAGGCCGGACACTGGGTTTGGTCAAGCAGTGGACAGTAGCCCATAAATGTCAATGTGGAGTCTAGGACAAAGTGGTGTCCAGGCCTGAGGCTCAGCAGTCTCATACTCACTGTAAACCTGTAAAATGTCTAAAACCTGACCCTTCCCACTTCACTCTGCACAACAGACACACCCTGTCCTTCTTATCTAATTTATCACAATTCCCCCCTTTTTCTCTTGTTCATTTTGTTCACTAAGCCTTTGTAGTTCCAGCCTAGCTAATTCCAATGTCTCTTATGTCTCTTCCTCTGGTATGCGCTGATACTTTGCTCTAATAAGCATCAGGTTTGCAGCTTCTAGGCGCCCCTTCACTATAGGAATT
>VXBU01018531.1:123236-167183 GCA_013400315.1 Bombycilla garrulus | reverse complement strand
CATTGTAACCTAGGACAGACACCAATTTTAAATACACCATTAAAAGACACATATGAGAATGCTGATTATTTTCTTGACATTTTTTTTGTGTGACTAGTACTGTATGAGTAAAAAAAAGCGATTCTTGATAAATCTTTGTGAAGGTGGTACTTTGTGAAGGATGTAGAAACTAAGCAGTGAGAAAACCCACTTGTCCTGGACTACACAGTAAGTCAGGTGCTTCTTTCTTTTCATTAATGCTGACGATAAAATGGATGTGAAATAATGCTTACACTGATCTGGAACATGTGTTGAAGATCTTGTACCAGAATCCAAGTAGGAATAATGTCAAACCAGAATAGCTCTATAAGTACTTAGGCACAAATTAATAAAACCACAAAAGGCAGAGGCATACTATGAACTCTGATTTAATCGCAAAGAGAAGAGAAAACTAAGAGAAGTTAAAAATATTCTTGATGTATATGTACAGTGAATTCTACCTGGGAATTCTACCTGGGAATTTAGATTCATCTCATCAAGCTAAATGCTAAATATCTAAACAGGCAAAATTGAAGTGATTTCTTTGAGGCAGGATGGTCAGAGCAGATGCTGCTGTTCTAATTATAAAGACATCTTGTCACTGAGATTTGCCGGCTGGATGTATTTATTGATCGTCAATTGGTTTTTGGGTTTATTTATGATAGTGGTGACCGAAGGACTCTCTTAATATGTTTTTATAATTATCCAGCTGAAAATGTTGTAACATTTTACCAAATTTCCAGCACACAGCTGGATAAACACTTCATGTAATGGGTGAGCAACTGGCTCACAGGTCAGGAAGAGAGGGTTACAGTGAATGGGGTGACATCAGGCTGGTGACCTATCACTAGTGGAGTTCCACAGGGCTCCATCCTCAGCCCTGTGCTCTTTAACATCTTCATAAATGACTTGAGCAAGTTTGCAGATGATACAAAGCTGGGAGGAGCTGTTGACTCTCTCAAAGACAGGGAGACCCTGTAGAAAGTCCTCAACAAGTCAGAGGGCTGAGCAATCACCAACAATATGAAGATCAACAAGGAAAAGTGCTAGATTCTGCACCTGCTGGATGTAGGTTCAGAATGAGAATGGGGAATGAGATGCTGGAAAGCAGTGCCACAAAAAGAAACCAGGGGATCCTGATTGATGGAAGGTTGAACACGAGTCAGCAGCGCCCTGGCAGCCAGGAGGGATGAGTGTGTCCTGGGGTGCATCAGGGACAGCATCACCAGCTGGGCAAGGGAGGGGATTGTCCTTCTCTGCTCTGCACTGGGGTGGCCTCATCTTGAATGCTGGTGAAGGGCCTTGAGGGGAAGCTGTATGAGGAGCAGCTGAGGTCACTTGGCTTGCTCAGCCTAGGGAAGAGGAGATTGAAGGGAGACCTCATTGCAGTTACAGCTTCCTCATGAGGGGAAGAGGAGGGACTGGCACTGATCTCTGCAGTGACCAGTGACAGGATCTAAGGGAATGGCTTGAAGTTGTGTCACAGGGGTTTAGGTCAGATATTAGGAAAAGGCTCTTCAACATGAGAATGGTTGGGCACTGGAACAGGCTTCCCAGGGAAGTGGTCACAGCACCAAGCCTGACAGAGTTTGAGAAGTGTTTGGACAATGCTCCTGGGCACATGGTGTGATCTTGGGAATGGTGCTGTGAAGGGTTGGGTGTTGAGGACTTAAGGATCCTTGTGGGTCCCTTCCAACTCAGCTTATTCTGTGACTTTCTTCAGTACAATTTATTGGCAGGAAAGCTCTGCAGAAGAAATTAGCTTATCACAACATATCACAAAAGACAGGTAGATCCCTATACATCAAGAGTAATATTTAAGCATTTGAGAAACAAGCTCTTTCACACCAATGCAGTGTTAAGATTATTAGTGAAGAAAAAGCAGAGCTCATTTTGAGTGTACATGGTTTTGTAAGGGAGAAAGAAGTCTGTGGTTCAAGCAAATGTCAGGTAGCTAAAAGCTCAGTTAATTTCAGATTTTTTTCATGTAATTCTTGACAGTATTTTAAGTAAATCAGAGCTCTTTATCTTTGTGATTAAAAGAAAAAGAAACAATTTCTTATTTAATTTCCCTCACTGTGCCACAGAGCACTGGTGATTTTTTCAGTCTTGAGGAAAACATGAGCAGTTAGGGTGATGTGTGGTTAAATAACGGTCATTTTCAGCAATATCTTTTGCTGTAGCTGCTTAGTTTGATGCAGCCAGCTGTGATTCTAGGGAGGGTATCAGGCCCTGGCACTCTCTTCTAAAGCCTCAGAAGAGATCAATCCACTCCTTAATGTTTGTTTTCCTAAGTCCAAACAGAGCCATAGGGCTCATCCTTTCTTGCTGAGTAGAGGACAGAAGGTCTGGGGTCTGGATGTTCTCTGGGGGGCTGATGGCCCTTGGGCAGGGTCCAGCCCGCTGGGTTAGGCTGATGTTACCGCAAATGTCCTGGTGGGAGCTGGTGCTGAGAGCTGGTCCCTGAGTGCTCCAGCCTCCATGACAGGCTCTCCCTCCTCTGTCACAGCTGTGCAGGTTGGAAGGCTAGACAGCACTAGTACAACTTCTGTTACATCAACCCAGGATCTTACTGAATTAACTTCTACTAATACACGTTCCCAGAGATGCAAAATCCACTTCAGCCTCTAAAATTTGATGAAATTGACTGGAGGGAGATAATGAAGTGTTTTTACATTAAATAAAATCTGCCAGAATATTCTGCATGCTCAGCCCTGGCACTGCTGCGTTAGGCAGAGATGTTGCCTTAAATGTGCACTAGGCGGCACTTTAATACTGGTTAAAGGAGGGAGAAAACTTAGCAACACTAATTCCACATCATCATGAGCAGAGTAAACAGTCTGGTGCAAAACAAAATATAAAAAAATCATAAGCAATTAAATATGTATTTAGCATCCAGTGTGATTCGATTTCTGTTTTTCCTGCAGCAACTGCACTTGCTGAAAATGGACATGCAACTGAAAATTACATTCTTGTTCTAAACAGATTGTATCTTTGTTGTCTTGTTCTTCTAAATAAATGGTCTTCACTTTTCAGCATCTAGCCAAACACAGGATCAGGTGCTATATTTTTTCATTAATCAGCCTGTGTCTCTACAGCTATCTGCGATGGTAGGTTTGCAATTTTTTCATTTCTTCATAGAAACTGCTGAAATGTCTGTTCTCCAACATTCTATTTTATTTCCTTCAACTGGTTTTATCTGACTTAAGCCCATGCAGAACCAATGTTCTGTTCCAGGACAGACCTCTAGGGTGTTTCCTGAGCATGAGAAACTGGTTTTGTTGCCATTTTAATGTCCATTCCCCTGCCAGGGATGTCTGAATTCTGTAATGTTTTATCTTGTTAAGCACATTAGAATGACATAAAAATCACAACTCTTAATTCTACCAGAATTTTCTCCTTCTGAATAGTTTAGGGAAGCTTAGAAGTAATCAGATTAATTTGATAGGTACAGATAAGCTAACAGAAGCATAGCTTTCTATAGACTACTTTCCACAAAATGACAGACCATCCCTTTTGCTAAGAATTTGATTTTGTAGTATCAATAAGATGACTGCAGTTCATTGCTGTTACTTTTTCTTATTTTCGGGAATTGGTAAAACTGCTTAGCATTAATGAATGCAGTTTTTTTTTGGTCCAGAATTATTGTTTTGAGGAAACTGAAGCATTTTGTTGAAACAATGATTTTAAAACCTTCTCAGTAAGGTGCCTGAGAATGAGGAATACTGACAAAGTGCTAAAAATATGTTCACCCAAGAACAGCTGACAGCCAGGCACTGAAGATGAGTGTTGCTTTTAGTTTGGTACTTATGCTGTACAGAGGCCTCTATTCAACCTCGATATGAAGGGTTATGTAGCTGCACCCACCCCAAGTGCCATCTCAATCTGTTATGTAAAATTATTCAAAGAAAAGTCTAAGAAAGTCAGAAAACTAATGCGAACAGAGAGTTCTGCAGGCACAACTCCAGGGCAGCTTTCAACTGTAGTATCAGCATAGTCAGATGTTTGCTCTGAGCCAGCTTCAGCCCGAAGCTTTCAGACCTGTTATTGTGCAGTTATGCCTGCAATAAAATACCCTGCCCCTGAAGTGGGCATCTGGGCACAGCACAGGCAGAGATGTGTGCTGATGGGACTGCTGGGGTACACATGGAGCCACATTTACTGCTTCCTCTGAACAGACAGGAGGCATGCCTTTGTTTTTACAGTAAACAAGAAGAGTGTGTGACTGGAAATCAATAGATTGAACTTAGTAGATGAGAAATGAGGTCTAATTGGTGATTAAACAACATGGTGGTTGAAACAATTAGACATCTATCTATTTACCTCTCTCCTTTCTGGAGGAAAATCTGGGTTGAAGAGCTTGAATTTCCTGGCTCTTGCCATGTCCTGGGATCCTTCATGGCATTTGGTGCTTTGAGTATCTTGGACTTGGGAGAGATACAGAGACTGATCAGACAGTTTGAGTAAGAAAGGATCCTGGAGAATGTCTGGTTGTCTGAAATTAATGTCTCACTCTTATAGGCTTCCTGACCTCTGCTGTGACTGCTTCCTAGCAAGGTGAGACTGCTCTTCTGAAATATTGTGCTGGGAACCTTTGAACAAATATGCATATAGACGTTTCTTAGGTGACGGTAAAAGTGGTATAAATGTACAAGGTTGCTGTCTCTTTGCCAGCTTTATAATCTGCTCCTTTTCCTTGTCTGTCCATGATGAATTATGTGCTAGAGAATATCTTTCAGCAGTATTGAATAAGTATGTCTTGTGCCAATGTATGAAGTTAAATGTTCTATTTCAAACATAGTTATTAGTATTGCTCTGGAAATGTTGGTCTTCGCAGAGATTACCAATGAGTTTTGAGAAAATTTCCCAGAAGGTCTTCCAGTCTGCACTGAGATGTTGTGATTATGCTGACAGCAACAATTATGTAGTTAAAGCTAGTTTTGATGTGTCTTTATGAACAGGAGTGATGCAGGATATAGCTGTGCATATGTGCAGCTTTGTGTATGTATATCATATAACTGTACTATGTGGTGTAAGATTCATGAACAGGTATTATATGTTCTACCTTTTTGATGTTGCTGGTACTTCTTATTTTATTTTGTTCTCTTTTGTTCTTAAAATTAACTTAATTCATCCTAAAGAATGGTTTACTCTCCTATAAAGGGCTTCTCTTAGTACTGTTACCATGCTGTACAATGTGCTGTACAATGTGCTGTACAATGTGCTGTACAATGTGTGATAGAAAAGATTCCATGCTAAAACAAACAATCTCCCATCTAGAAATACCTCCTTTCCAGTTTTGGCTTCTTTTTTGCTTGTTTTTCTCTTTTCCATAAAATGTTAAAAAGATAATGGTTATTTTCTCCTAAAAAGCTGAAGTGTGCCAGTTTTTGATTTATTTTAGTGCTTGATATTGTAAAGGAATAGTAAGGTCATCTTAGTCCCATAGACTTTTGACTTTTTTGCCTAATATAGTCCACTAAATTAACCCATAGGGCATTAACTGGAGACTTAAATTCAAGTCCCTTCTTTGTTTAATTCAGAGCAGGAGAGTGAACCTCTAATTCTACTTTCCTGTGCAGGTTCCAGAGTCAACAGGATAGATTCAAATGGTCTTGTCTTTTCCCTTTTCCCTTTTCCCTTTTCCCTTTTCCCTTTTCCCTTCCCTTCCCTGCCCTGCCCTGCCCTGCCCTTCCCCTCCCTTCCCTTCCCTTCTTCTTTTTCTTTTTCCCCCTTCTTCTGTTTCAGAACTGCAAAATAAAAAATAAAAAAACCCCAACAAACCTGACAAATAGAAATATTTTGCAAACTAGACAGCCATTTCTTTTCATCACTGGTTCTAGAGAGTATGACAATNCCCTTCCCTTCCCTTCCCTGCCCTGCCCTGCCCTGCCCTGCCCTTCCCCTCCCTTCCCTTCCCTTCTTCTTTTTCTTTTTCCCCCTTCTTCTGTTTCAGAACTGCAAAATAAAAAATAAAAAAAACCCAACAAACCTGACAAATAGAAATATTTTGCAAACTAGACAGCCATTTCTTTTCATCACTGGTTCTAGAGAGTATGACAATACTTTTTCAGCTCTCCTAATTATTTTCTTAGTAAATACAGTCTTGTATGTAATCAGAGTGGAGAAAGGATGCAAAAATATTGCAAAAATATTCCAGCCCAGAAAATTTTCCTGGGGAGTTTTTGCATCTCTGCTATTATACTATGAACTCTTTTTTTTTTTTTTTTTTTTCACTTTCTTCACTTTTATTTTANTTGAAATCTTCAGTGGAAAACTACTGTAAATCAGAGTAATTCTTCCTGGGAGTTCTACTGCCAGCAAACATAACTTTGTGTCCATAGCTAATTATAATATCTATGCTTAGGCTTTTTAACTAGAAGAATCAGCAGTTCCCAATGTTTCCGTCGCAGTGCGGCATACACATGTTCCTACAGCACTCCAGGGCTTACAGGTCACGATCCTTTTCTGCTCCAGATATGAATGCATTCTTGTAATGTAGCTAAAACAGATGAGTGTTCCCATCAAGTCTACACGTAACACAATGAATGGTCCCCGCGCTTTGGTTGTGCATCTGGGAAAGTGACCAAATTCATCATAGAACCACAGACTCATTGAGGTGAAAAGGGATATGTGGAGATCACCCAGCCCCCTTTCTCAAGAAGGGGTCAGTTAGGCAAGGTTGCTCAGGGCTGTATTAAATCTGATCTTGAGTATCTCCAAGGGCCAAGACTCAACCACCTCTCTGGGAAACCTCTTCCAATGCTTACTCTCCTTCACACTGAAAATGTGGGGTTTCTTAAGAAAAAAACTTTTTTTTTTTTTTAATTTTTTTTAATGGTTAAACAGGTCTTCATGTATTTTAACTTATGGCCGGTACCACTGAGAAGAGTCTGTTTCCATCTTCTTTACTGACAGGATCAGATGTGAGCCTTCTTTTCTCCAGGCTGAAGAGTCCCAGCTCTCAGCTTTTCTTCATGTGACCCTTAGTCATCCTCACAGCCTATAAACAGACTTGCTCCACCTCTGTCCATGTCTCTGTTGCACTTGGGGATTCCAGGACTGGGCCCAGCACTTAGTGGCTTCATCAGTGCTGAGTGGCGGAGAAGGATCAGCTCTCTCAGCCTTCTGGCAATGCTCCCCCTAACAGAAACCAGGTAACTGCTGACTGCCTTTGCCACAAGGGCATATTGCTGGTTAATGATCAAGTTGTTCTTACCCTCATTTGCAGAGTTGCTGCAGAGCTGCTTCCCAGCTAGTTGGCCCCCAGCTTCTGCTGAGGAATGGGATTATTCATTTCTAGATACAGGACTTCTGCTCTTCCCTCTTCATGACCTTTCTGTTGGCTCATTTGTCCAGGCTGTTGTGATGGCTCTGAAATGCCAACATAACCATCTGGTGTACCAGCCATTCCTCCAGTTCATGTGCACTCAGCCCATGTTCCAGGTAATTAATGAACATGTTAACCAACACTGGCTCCAGTATCAACTCAGGGGGGACACTGGGAACCCCAGGGATGTCACCTGGACCTTGTCCTGCAGATCACAGCCCTTTGATCCTGCCAGTTCAGTCAGTTTTCAATCCACTTTGCTTACTATCCACTAATCTACTCTATATTTCATCAGTATGTCTATGAGAAAGTTATTGGAGTTATCCTTGCTAAAGTTAATAGAAAAATGTCATCATAAATGCATATCGACAATTTTCTCATTTTCTTTCATATTTTTGGAAATTACTTTAACTTTTTTTGCTTCATTTCCTTCTCAGAGATTGAAGTGAGGCTGACTAGCTTGTAGATTCCCTGCCACATTCAGCTCCAGATGGATTTTGTTGTACCTAACACCATCATTCCACACTTGGACCATATCTCTCTATTCCTCCTGGGTCAACTGTCCATTCTGCCACCTCTTATTATTCTTTTTTTATAGTTGAGATTTTTAGGAGCTCTCTGATACCTTTGTTTGACTTTCTGCTCATTAGGATGGACCATTTTTGAATTTGGGAGGAAATGATCCTTGAAAAAGGGTTGCAGTCTGCATGAGCATGAGGGCCTGTGCCTGTGAGACTTATTATTGCTGTCTAAAGAAGGCCACAAAATCCAGTATTTCCTCACGATATTACTGAGTTTGGTCTGCTCAATGATTCTGACTTACAAGCTGTCAGCTGGCTCATCATCCATCTGCTGTTACCACATCAAGGGCACTTCTCCCTCCTCACCATCTTGACCATCCAAATGGTGGATGCATCTGGATCCAACATTCCTAACAAGGTTTCCTAATAAGCTTGTTCCCCCATTGCACCACTTGAGTGAGCTACCCTCTAACCAAAGGAGGTTGTAGCCCTGTATCAGATATCTAATTACTCCTGCCTGTTCTCCATGCTGCAAACAGGTGTACAGGCACTTCAGAGAAATACCAGCTTACTGATTTCAGAGAAAACATATGCAATCTGCTGACCTTTTGGCACTTCATTTGTTTGCATAGATTTGAGGCATCCTCTTCAGGTCAGATTGAGGTGTTTCCTGTCCACATCACATTGCACACTTGCAAACCCCACCCATCATTTCCTTTCTGCATTGACTGCTGCCAACTTCCTAGCCCCCTTGTTCCCGGTTTGAAGGTTTCCCTACCAGGCTGGCCAGCCTGTTGATAAAGATACTTTTGCTCCACTTGTTGAGTGGATCCTGTTCTTCCAAGCAGTCCTCAGTAACCAGAGGATAGCAGGACTTGTTGCTTCAGTCATTGTGCCCTATGCCATGTCATTATTGCTGGCTAGGCACATATAAAAATTTTTTTAACCCCTTTATCCACAAACTGATGCACTCCATGCCTCTCTGTAGCTCCTGCTGAAAGGGTGCTTGACCCTTCCTAATATCCTGATTAGGACTAGAACAACCTTTGACCAAGAGCAGCTATGAGAATTTGCTAGAAGCTGCTAGAGCTTGCTAGAGACTTCAGTCTCCTGTCGCAGCAGCAGGAACCTCAGAGTACCCCCGGAGTACCCAGTAGTCCTCCAGCAATCCCAGGGGTTCAGGAAGATCTAGAAGCTAGAAACTGCTGTGCAAGCTGGTGTGTCTGAATTCAACACTGAGGGGGCTGGCTAGAAGCAGGTTCTAATTGCCTGTTTGAGGCATTTGTTTCTCTTCCTGCCAGTGCCTAAGGTACACTGACTGCAAAACAGCAACTGGGGACTTAAATGAATTGTACTTGTGCACTGCCTCTCAACCAAGGCTGTACGTTGACTGCTTCTTTTGTATTTATTAAACACAAAAGGGTAGGACATGGATTGAAAGACTTCCTTTGAATTTTGTCCTCAGTTGACTAGGCTTTTTAAAAATAATTTCCTGCATGTTTCAAGTTGCTCAAAAACAGCCTACTCTGGATTGAAGAAAACCAGATATATACCTAATATTGTAGATGGCAAGAGCCTCTGCCTACTGCTGACACTTTGTACTGTTTTGTTATCATAAGTACAATGAAGGAGCACTCTTGTTGTTAAAAGTTTTCTTTCCATCTGCTCATTCTGACTTTAAGCATAAGCCTGTTTAACACAAAGGGAAGGCATCCTATCTAACAAGGAGAGGTTCAGGAGGGTTCACTGTAAACAAACTGATAGAAGAATGTAAACAGGAGAAGTGTATTCTATTACAGATGGCTTCCCCTCCCTCTTGCCTTATAATTTCCATGCTTATAATGAAATATGTTCATTCCGTAGAATCCTATAATGAAATGTGAGTTAGCAAGAATTGGAATTTTTGAAAATAAGGTTGAATTCTTCATCGACTGCCTGTGATAATAGATGACTGAAGAATTAAAACCTTGACTTCACAGCTGACCTTTTTGAGGGCAGAAGTTGGACTAGGTCACCTTCCAACCTGACTTTTCCTATGATTTTATGAATTATAAGAGATTCTGTAGCAATATTTTCAGTATAGCAGTTTGGTATTTAACTGCACAGTGTAGATCGTAGTGCCTCTATAAAAAAAAAAAAAAATGTACCTTACCTAATTCTAACCTTTCTGTAGTATTTCTTCTATGAGTTGTTACTGGATGAATGAAGAAATTTCTGATGTGCTCTATTTCCATCTAACAGAAGCTAATATTCAACTACTTTAAGATGATGGGTGAGCTGTAGCACTTGTTCTGTAAGGACAGACTGAGGGAACTGGGCTTGTTCACCTTGAAGAAGAGATTGCATAGTACATATGGGGACACTTAATATCTGCTTCCAGTGCCAGAGAGATCATGAAAGAGGTGGAGTCAGGTTCCAGAAATCAGTACTCAGAGTTGGCCCTGCTTTGAGCAGGAGGTTGGCCTAGAAATGTCCTGAGATCCCTTCCAAGCTGAATTACCCTGCAATCCTCACATAACAGCCTCTATATTTGTTCAGTAGATGATTATAATTACTATTATGAAATATCAAATTGCAGTATTATGAATGAATTTAATTAGACTTGAATCTTTGGGCATGATATTTCTTGTCCTCCTGGTTATGAGAGGAAACCACTATAGTCTATGTAGTGATGTCAGCAGAAGTTTATGAAGAGAATCCAGTGGGAGAAAAGTTAGGAGTTGATGAATTCAAGGGAGTCAATAATTGTTACCCCTTTTGGCCCCAAGCAGAATAGACATCTCATCTCTTGATGGTATGGTTTCTCAGTTTAGTTTCTAACTGGGTATTCTGTATCAGGCTGTGGTGAGGGAAAGAGGATGTAACTCTCACTTTCAGGTTGGTGTTGCTCATGGAAGGACTAATTAGTAGCATAGCTTTTAATCCCTGATATTCCTGCATCTATGAATTTCTTTCTTGCTTTTTGAACATAATTAAAACTTACAGGATTTTTTTGTGACTGTGATGGGTAGTCCTGTGCTTTTTTTGCCTTCCCCTCCTCAACCCCCCAAAAGATGAAATTCCATAGAATCGGAATAAAGGTGCAAAAATGCGTAGGATCCGTGCATGATATGCATAATTCAAACTCTCTGTTTTCCTTACCCCCATTGCTCAATACCTATTTCTCCTGTTATACCTCAGAAAAACTCTGAAGTTTCATACTGTTGTTGATGATATTGACTTACAGACATGCACATTCAATACTTGGTCTACCAAGAAGCTGGTGGAATCACTTTCAATTCATGTCATTGAGCAGCTGATCATCAGCTTGCCTTCTTTTTTGATCCATTTCTGGAGTAAGTGATTAAAAAAAACTGGAGCTGCTGTTTTTTGGAGGAGAAGGATTAGCATAAAGGTGAAAGTTTCACTTCCTCTCCTTTGCTATGATGCATATATTTCTTTTGTTTGCAGGTGAGTTCTAGGACATCTGTATGTTGTGCCTCTCAGTTGCCTTGAATTTCTCAGAGCCAAACTGGTTACCTTCTTTCAGAGTTTGCTGACTTTGACTTCCACTTACTAAAAACTGATATGCAATAAAAGAATATTTTAAATTACATTTATTCTTAAACCTAGTGTTGCAATTTAAAGAGTTGTATTTATTTTTCCACTCTTTTTATCTCTAGAAACTGACAAAAATTGAAATATTTTTGAAGAAAATTTTTAAATGGATGAAATGCTTAAACATATCAACATCATCTTTCTGACACTCCAGATAGTTGTCATTTATTGTACTCACTCTGAATGGCTTTGCAGATATTTTCTATGACTCTTTTATTTAAGCCTGGATTCATTTTTTAAATAGTACCAAGAAATTGACTGAAAGGAGGTAAAGCAAGTATTTAATGAGTAACATATTGAAGTAGATTTGTGCTATCTTACTTCCTTTCACCCCTCAAATATATGTGTAAATATATGTATACCTCCCCCCATCTTTCCACGGGGTTGTCCAAGAATCTTTGCATTTCCACCTCCAACTTCTTATCTTTGATTGAAACAATTCCAGTTTCTTTCATCTCTCCCACATCCTCAGGAACTTTTCAACACTGGCTCTGATAGAGCCAGCTTTCTGCCTTTTCTTTGATTCCTATTACTTCAAAGTAACAGTAAACTTTTGATGTGAAGGAGAAAATTTCAGGAGGAAGAGAGGGATAGGAGACAAGATGCAGACATTTAATGACATTTTCCTGGGAAGTTTCCCAGCATAATATTGCTGAAAGCTATACCCTGAAGGTATAACTACAAAGTAAAATGTAGGTGTGATTACAGCACACTAAGAATAAAATGAATATATTTATATCTCTGTATCTACATATACAACAACACAGGGACTAATAACAAAAATTCAAATTGGGGGATGAAGTACACGGCTGCCAATCTGTGATTGCATCTCCATTGCTGTGTTTCTGTGCACACTGCAGCTAGAACAAAGACACCCATGGACATTTCTTTCTCCGATTTCAAGTATAAACTGGAGAACTTGGCTTAATTTCTAGCTGCCAAATTAGTGATGAAGGATTTGATATTCCAGTGGTTCAACACTCTGCCAGCTCTGTCCTATAAATAGGAATTTGCTCTTATGGAGACTTATCCTAGGGAATCAGATAGGAAGGAATCTTGGTCTGACAGACTTCACTATATTTGTTTTCGAAATGCTCACTATCTTCTTTATCCCTTGACTCTTTAAAATCATTTGCTGTACACACAGAAGTTAATTTTGCAAAACGCACAAAAGCACATTCCTAATCACATGACACATATTTGGAAATACTCTTATCTTAAAAACTGCAGTTCAATCCTAAACAATTTTGGAGATATGGTATGCTTTGCTTCTGTTGTTTGGGAGCCATTAACTACAAGAGTGGATTGTAAGTCATTCTGGATTCCTCCTTTGATAGTAAAAGTTTGCAGGCATTTTGGAAATTCTTCTTTAGTATTTTGACAAATTTTGAATAGCATTTGAGTTGGTTGCTCTGACTTCAAGATATTTTTGAGTCTCTTTACATAGTGAATAACTCATGGAATTGCTGAATGTCAATTAGAAGTAAACATAACAATTAAAGCTAGTTAGACATCAGCTAAAAGTTCAAAAACAATACTTAGCCTACAAAATTAAACTGTAGAAAAATGGATCTGGAAAGATAAGTTAGATTGCTTTATTTTTGAACAAGATGCAGTTTCTACAAAATACTTGTATAGTTTACAATTCTTATTTTTAATCTTTTCACAAGAGGCTGGTGTCAAGTTTATTGTACTATGTTTTCTAGTGCACTCATAATTTTGGATCTATTTAATNTTTTCACTTCTCTGTTAATTGTATTTTATTTTCACCTGTTTAAGGCTATTTCCCCAAGGAGTTTGGAGGATTAAGCTTTTGTTCAATAAGAAAGAATTCAAGCCTCAAGTTCAGATTATAACTAGTCGTGTGTGTATGTAGAACAAGCTTGAGACTATACTGCAATCCCCTGCCTTTTTTTTAATCTATCAAGGAAGAATACCTTGAACTTGCATTTCCACAAGATGTCTGCATCTAACATGTTTATTTGGGATCATGTTTACTTCAAATATTAGCACTTCTTTAAAATTCTGTGCAATTACTCAGTTCAGTGCTTTAACTTTTATTGATATATATATAGTCTTTAGATACAAAAAAACCCTTTTAAATGTCTTTTTCAGTTGAAATTGAAATATCTTATGAAGATAATTGGAAATATTTTCCATTGCATTGGCAGATCATGATGCTTCTACCTGGACATAAATGTAGGAACAGCAGCAATATCACTGAAATAACCCTTTGTAAAATCATCTGAAAAAAATGCTAGAGAAAGTATATTCTGCCTCAGTGCTAAGTTTATATTGTTTTTAAATGCTACATATCTTATTAACTCAGCGGTGCAAGCAAACTGTTCAGATAAATTACTAGACATTTTTAAACATGCCTAAGAAACTGTGTACTATTTGTTCTCAATATCATGCATGTAAACTGGCTATGGTAGAACACATCATAGTAAATTCTAATGTTTTTATTTTATTATGTTAGAAAGACATGTAACTTATAAAACATTATTATTAACATATTTTAATTTTTTTATCTCCCTTTTGTGTAATTAACTTCTGTAGGTCGTAACTGAGTTTTCTTATCAAGCTCCAATATCTACAACTAATATGCTGTGTGCTTAAGCCAATCAAACGATAAATTAACCTCTCACTTTAGAGCTAATCCAGAAATATTTTTCCATTCCTTTTAGCAGCTATAGTATGGCTTTAATATACTCTGTATGGTTCCTCTGATCTATCAAACATGGATCATGCATTTCTGACAATACTCTTTGGACCCATGCTGTGATCATAAGGGCTAGTAGATTGCAGGACACTTTTGTGGCTATATCCTCCAAAGCAGGGCTGCTTTTTAAAATGCATTAAACATTAATACAGACAAATGTGAAGTTTTTTAGTGCAGAAGCTTTATTTGCTTGGACATGTATGTATTTAATATTAATAATTTTTACCATACCACATACTTCACTCTAGAATTTGAGCTCTGAGAATGATTCCTTGGACTCAGTAAATGTTGTTTCATTTAAGACCAAGGGAACAAATGAAATTGCTCAGATTTACATTTCAGTGAAATTTCATATGTAATGCATGAACTGTGTTTCAGAGCTGACTTGTACAGGGCCTTAAGTACCTTGTAACACTCATCACCTTCCATAAGGAAACTGCAGAGAAGAGAAATTCTTCTCCCCTTTCTTTTCCAAACTACAGAAAATCTGGAAGAATTGTGAGGGAGGAAACTCTTGGTCATGAAAACTAAAAATGTTTACTTTAATTTTCAGGGAATTTCCTGGTTTAGTTAGTTGTTACTGACTATGGGACATCACAGAAAATACATGTATTTTTGATGCATGATGTACTGAAGTCACTGTCACGGTCAGGACTTTTCAGTATGAGTTTAATATGAATGGATAGATCCACTGCCAAGAAGCATGCTGATGGAAACAACCACACTAGCTCACAGCCTTCACAAAAGCTTCTTTCTAAAGCTCCTCAGGTATTTTTCTTTGCTTTGTTAGGATTTGATTCTGACTCCAGTTTTAAATTGATTGTTTTATCTGACATGAAAATGGTTTTTCCTATAAGCCTACAATAATCCATTATCACTGTCTACTGCTATCCTAAAGTTATTCCTAAAACAAGACATGCTCTTATGATAGATAAACCTTTCCCATCATATACTACTACCACTACACATTCTTTTGCATGTTAGCATAATAGTAAGCATCACAGCTGACCTTTATTATCTATATAATCCTGCTGAATAGGATAGTAACTTCAATACTTTTAATTCAAATATAACCTCTCTTGTATAACATGTACTAGGCTGCCAGTTTAAGTTCTTGTGTGCATAAATCTACTCCAAGGTTATAAAAACCTAGAAGAAATGCCAAACCATAACCAATGAACAATATGTGTATATAGATGCAATATGAAGAGGAGAAAAATTGAAGATTTCAATGACAACTCTAAGCGGCTACTGTTGACATTAGAAATGCAAGGATTAAAATTATATCTGCATTGAAATGCTAACAAGTATGATGATTTAGACAGTGTGCCCTGCTTCTAATTATTATGCATAGCTTGCATATAACATAAGTAGTTGTAACCTTTGTGTGAAGAGCAAAGTCAGGAAATGTTAATCCATGGGGGAACCATCACTTCTCCCCAACTGCCATAGGGAAACTCTTGCTGAAATGATTGCTCTTGTTCTCCAGTTCAGGGGAAAAAAAAAGCATCCTTTTTATAGTTAAATATCCCCTTTTATGATGTTTATGTGTTAGTCAAATTGATTCCTACGAGAGTTCTCCAGGTTTGTACAATGCTATCATTCAGTTCATCTACAAAGGGAGTTGGAGGAGGAAGAATGACAAATGCTAGAAATAAGATTGTCTGAAAACTTGGAAATGGCAATTTTATCAAAGCTGGCAAGACTTGAGACTGGAGAACCAACATGCAGGTTATCCAGAAAGATAACCTGTCCAGTTTGAAAGTCAGAATTTGAATTTAGACTGTACTTCGAGCTCTGGTCTTCTCTCCTACAGATAGGCTAGTCATGTGTCTAAGGCCCAGTGTCACTTGGTAGGCAGGAAAGGGCTGCTGGAGAAGGGTCTTAAGAATGCTTTTGACAATGATTTGCCTATAATACTTATGCACATATCCTGCCCTCTCAAGGTCTGTTCTGGCTACCTATTGAAAGGTTCTATGGCAACCACTGCTTAACACTTTAACATGACTTATAAGCAGAAGTCTCAGCTAAACTGCCATGGGTTTGGAGTGCTAGGAGAGAAAATTTTTAAGGAGAGAAAAAAAACATATGGCTGATTGCAAACTGCAGACAAGCTTTTAAAGTAAGTAGACAGCACTGTTTGATAGTCTGATCATAATCCTCAAAGCTGTTGTGCTTTTGCTGCTCCCATCTTCATGGTTACTTCACTGAGTATCTGTTTTGCTTGAAAAGATTTAGTCAGCTTCAAGAAAGTAACTACTTCTTGCCCTGATTTTCATATTTCTGCACAAGAACTTGTGATTTGTTTTCATGCACATTCATGCATAATATTGCTATCATAACTAATTTTTGCAGTTGAATTTTTTTTCGCTTGGATCCATCCAGAAGACTCCTGTTTTTGTGTTGCATGTTTTTGTGTTGCACTGCTTTGGCTTCTCAGTCATCTTTCTCCAACACAAATAGAGAATGTTAAAGAATGAAAAACTTAATTTAGAAATTTCTGTGTTCTTTAGTACTCTGTTATGCATCTCATATATTTTACACATACACTCTTCAGCCTATGGGCTATCTGCCATTGTACAATGTAGAGGGGTTAACACGGAATGGTTTGAGTTGGAAGGCACCTTAAAGATCATCTTGCTTCACCATCCCTAGCCTAAGTACAGTTACACTGAATTGTAATAGAAATACTTTCAGCTGATTGGAGAATATTAAGATTCCTTTTAACGTTTTATAAAAAAAAGAAAAAAAAAAGCTACAGAGAGGTAACTTGATTTTCTGAAAACAAAGTGCAAGGTAGTCTGAAATACTAGTTTTAAATTTGCATGTACTCAATCATCCCACCCCCAATTTCCCAGTTTTGGGCTATGTTACATAATTACATTATTATTCTGAGGAAAAATATATATTGAGTTTGGGCTCAGATCATTCCCAAACTCTTACAACAGAAGGAATAGTTTACATCTTTTAGTCTAGCTTATGGCAATAACCTAGATCTTAGCAATAAACCTTATTTATATTCAGGAAGGCAAAATGTATACAGCAGCAATAACAGAGAAAAATCAATTGAAATATAAGTGAGTATCAAAGCTTTACAATACAGGTGCAGACATAGAAAAAACTGTCTCCCTTAGTCATATTAGGTATGATCTGAGCAAACAAAAGTCTCTTGAGAACTAACCTCAACAACTATAGGTACTGGATCAAGGAAGTGAAAGCTTTGATTCCTACACAGCTACTTGAGATTTGAGCCGGACATAGTGGCTACCAGGGTGAGCTAAATCTGTGGAATGGAAATTCTAAGCTCTGGGGACAATGTATGCTTGAGGAGAAGAAACTCTTTCATGGCTCAGCTTACTTAGAGTGTATCCTGTATTTTAAAAGCATATCAATAACTCAGGAAGTAAATCTGTAGCTGTACTAGCAGAAATCAGTGCTGTGTACTCAAACTGAACAGATTGAAAATTAGGTCCTTAAAACAAAGAAAAAGAAACAAACATTGAAGAATTTCAGGATCTTGTAATTTTTCCTCAGGTTTTATTCCTAGCAGTTACTTTGACACTTCATAAACTATTTTGAAAATTTATTTAAATTGTTCATGAATTATTTTAACTTGACACTTTCAGGTTAGGCTGTTATGATTTTTTTTCCTTAAAAACATTTATTATTTTTTTCCCATTAAATTGAACACTAACAAGGATGTTTAACATTTATATATACAATATACAAAACATGAAGATGACTGTCTCATTTTAAAAAGTGCTCCTGGGATGGACTTGATATGTTAAATTTTAACTTGTAGTAAATTTTTACAGTTGAGTTAAAAACGTCTGGGAAACGGTAGGGTGGGTTATCACAAAAATGCTAATACAACCCTAACTCCAGCAGTGATGTTGTAATATATACATCATTAAGTTTCCATTCTCATGGAACACTTGGTGTACAGAATATCCACATTTATAGTACTATAGTGTATCTCACAGTGTCCCTTCAGGTAACAGCAAAATGATAGTTTCATGCAGAAAATGATGTGACATTATTCTAATGCTGATTTAAGCTCAGGGAAGCTTAGGAGCAGGATTGTCATAATGCCTCTCTCTATTAGCCTAGAAAGTATTCAGCCCCTTTAAACTGTTAGTTTAGTAGTTGCTCAGAAAATGGTGATAATTCAGAGGACTTTTTATCCCTCTGTGTTCTACAGTAATTGCATCTTACTGGCTAGGTTTTGAGTGGGGTTCTTTTTGGGTTTCTTTTTTTTGGTTGAAATAAATCTGTTCTTCAGAGTTGCTTTGTATAGGGTTCAAATATGAAATACTGTTTTCGATGTGTTTTTGCTACCTGCTTGTATATTTACCAATTTATTTCTGTAGGTTTTATACCAGGTGCTCACAGATAATTGCTTTTCATTCTAACCATAGCAGGAAAAGTTGTAAGGGGGAAATCGTTACATTGTTTGGATGGAGACAATTAGAATACACCCTTTTCCTAGACTTACTTTAAGAATGGCAAGGAAAAGGGGGAAAAAAAGGAAAAGCATTTGAAAGACTGTGATCTTTTGTCACTGAGGATGGACATTAAGGAGCTGAGATACATTGATGAGGACAAAGAAAGTCTCAGATTTACCAATGTCAGTAAAGGGCAACAAAAGTTTGCATGAAGACACTTGCAGCATTTGAGCCTGGTGGACTCTAGCACTTTAGGTTCATCCTGGAAAGCATGGCCATGTTATTTCTGCTTTGCTTTATTGCCTGAAGATGAAGACACATTTTTGTTTTTGAAAATACAAGAGGATTTGTCTGAACAGAGTAAAAAGCAAATTTTATATAAATTACAGAATGTCTTTCAGATATCTTGAATGTAGAGAATAATTTTTGGGTTTTGAGGGGTAGTGCCAGGACTGAACCTGCAAGACTGCCCAACAGGACGTGTGTGCATGTGCTGCTTACATGATGCAAGTCAACAGACAAGCAGGAGTTATTCATAACAACTCCCCATGTGTGGAAGCATAGAAGGTGGCTGGTGTGTATGTATGTCTCAAACACTACAGCTGGGTAGCCTTGAAGCCAGCCAAGGATTGCTGGTAAGAACACACTGTGAGAAAGAAGAGGGTGTGGCTGGAGAAGGGGTCTCTTGTGAAGGTAGGGCAGCGCTAGTCTGGGGGACACATACTTATTCTGGCTCCTGGAGATAAGCACAGCACAGTATAGCAAAGGTGTAGGAATGAGGTAGGGAAGCAATATGGGCTGTTGGGGTGGGATCAAGACCACCTAAGATGCCCAAAGCTCTCCAGACTATAGAAGAACAGACTGCACATGATAACTAATTTGCATAGAAAGTGAGATAATTAACTCCAGGGCAGTGAAAATTTATCTATGAAAATTACCTCATGCTCTCCAAGATTCTGACAAACCCTTCCTTCCTTTCCTTCCTTCCTCCTTCCCTCCTTCTAAAATCCCATACTTCTTTTTTTGGACCCTCTGACTTTTTTGTTTCCATTTGACCACAAGCATCCACAAACCTTGAGTGCTCCTTTCCCCTTAAGGGTGCAATGCCACACCATGTTGCTAAATAAGTTATATAGCTGTACTCTAGCTATGAATATTCTGGAATAAACACTGAGGTGTAATGGCCCAAGTAAAGGTCCCATGTCTACTAAAATGTAACACATTTTGTTCTCAAACTAAGAAAGGGCCATGGTGAATCTTTTGCTCTGAAAATGCATTTGGGGTAAGACTTTTCCCAGAATATATCTGAAAAGCCACTTTGTAGCATTCCAGTGCCATTAGCAATTTGCAGGAGTTATGACTGTATCCCTGCGGAGCTTTGTTTGATCCAAAACACACAGCAGCTACCAAGTACTCTTCTGTAGAGTGCATGCAGCTATAAAAGAATGATATTTGAGTTAATTAATCTGTGGAAATACTGTTAGAGAGAAAGAGACTAATGTTGACGTCCTGTCAGATTCTACTTACTTTCTGAAAATACTTTTGTGACAAAAGATACCAGCAACAGGCATCAGTACCAGCACAGCACCTTCTTAATCTGTTCAGTTTTGTTTCTCTGCATTCAAAGAGCAATCAGAAATTTTCTGTTGGAATGAATCTCATTTTAAATTAGAACAACAAAATAGGAACAAAACTAAAACTCCATTAGAGAAAAAGAGTGCTTTTTTTTTTTTTTTTTTGTACAGACTTCACTAAAATTGCTGCTGGTCTCTGTAGACTTTTCCAGCTTTATAAAACCTTAGCTCATGGCATCAGCTACAGCATGTATAGGTATCTAACTATTGTTGTTTTTATGGTTGTGGATAGACGTTTTCCACTTTTATGAGATTTTCTCTAAGTACTGTCATCCATGACTTCATCATCTTGAGGAACTAAACCTTGAGTTTGTTTCCTTAACTTTGCCCTGTCCTGGTGAGGGCACTGGTGAGGATGCAGGACAAGAAAAGTATGACCAGCATTTCACTTTAGAGGGTGTAGGCTTTTACTGCTATTGGAGGGGACCTACTCATGAGTATATTGGAAGTGTGTTTGGTGGGGCTGGGAGGTTATAGTCATTAGTATAATCTCAGAGATCAGATCTTGCTTTTAGATATGGAGGTTGCCAGCCAGCTGTCAAAAATGACTGAATTAAGTATCTAAACAAAAATAGCTGAACTGAGAAATTACTTTAGTCTTATTGCTCAGTCAGTTATTTTATTGTGATTAAGCTTTGTAATTTAGAAATACAGAATAAATGATATGTCTTATAGACATTTAAGTTTCATGATCCTCTGTGACTACAAGCTTGCACCATGAATTTTGTACAGACTGTAACTCAATCAGCAACACTATGTTGGCAAACTTTTGCCATTTTAACAATTTTTGAAAAAAAAAGTTGTATTTATTTAATCTCAAAGGCAGATAAGTATCTGATCCTGAATGGGGAGAGAAGTGTTAAAATGAAAATATGTGGATTTTCAAGAAGTTATCTATATAGAAGAACTTGAACAAATAGAGTAAGTGAGAATGAGAACATGAGTATACCTTCAAATAGTTAGCTATTAGTCATTGTAGTCTGTTTTATCTTATTTTTATGCTGTTGAATCTGTACAGTTACAGTGTGTCCTGGATATACACAGAGACTGTCCTTTGAGCTTTGAAGGAAGGGAATGGTCTTGGGCAGAGAGGAAGTGTGACACACTCCGGTAGCTTCCCCTGTTTGGTCAAGGAGTTCCCTAGATGTATTTTTTTGGAAGCACCTGCCCTTGCCCTATGAAAAAATCAGTCATGGGAAAGAACAAGACAAAAGCCTGCAGAGCAAGAGCAGTCCACAGTCAGAAAATATTAGGCATTAAATGGTTAAGAGGTAATGAGAGAATCCAGATTCTGCATCCTGACCTTATGATCCCCACAAATGGGACCTGTAAGAACGGTGGTTGTAATATTTCTCTATGTTACTATGGGAAGTAAGCTTGTCAGCTGAAAGGGATAATTCTGAATGGCAGTATTACATATTCAGGATCAATGAGCCTTGACTTAACCTCTGTGTAATTTTTCTCTCTGTGTGTAATTAAAGATTCTGCCTATATCATGTAGGTTCATTTTATCCTCTGCATCTTTGCATTCATATAGAAGAGAGATGGTTTTCTGCAGTGGAGTAAAAGGATGCAATGCATCTGTGATGGGCTGTGAGGCTGCTAGGGCACTGCAAGTGAAGCTAGTTAATTATTTTAGAAGTTGTAACTGGTGAGAAGTTCATGTCTGGTGCTTTCTTAGTGGTACTTACAGAATGCTCTGCTGTAAGGGTGTTCCTGAACTTACTGGGTCCTTCAGAAGTTACCAAACTTATGAGCTTTGTCATTTCACATCTAGTAAGTTGATTCTTTTTTCCCTTCTAAATGAAAGAAAGCAAATCAAACAAAAACTTTGCGTTTGAGACATAATTTCCTTCCTTTCCTCACTGCTTTCTAGGTAGTCACTGACGTTTCTGTCTCTTTGGGCAATGCCTTCAGTGGTACAGTCCACATTTTATTGTTGCTTGTCTTTCCATCATTATTCACCAAATATAAATATGCAATAAGAGTTTTTGAGAAAACCTCAATTTTAATTGCTTTCATGGAATTTCTTTTCAGGTCTCTCTGTGTTCATTTGTCTTTTTAAAGAAGTTTATTAAAGGAAAGAAGAAGGCAAGAATATGTAGGTTCAGTTAGCACTGCCCAGTATGTGAAAGATAAGACAACTTACTTAATTCTTCATATAAAGTCTATTAAACGCTGTGATCCGTTCAAAGTCCTTAATTTGTATCATGTTCAAGTCAATTAACATTCTAATTTGTGGAGGTTAGTCTACTTTTTTGTTTTGTTGTGTTTTTGTTATAAAAGTTCATAATAGAGTTTGGAATAACTAGAAAACAGAAAAAAAACATTTGCTAAAAAAGCTGTCTTGAATATCTTGGTGTCAGACTTTTCTTTTGCCAAAGGCACTTAAGATCTGAAAGAACCAAGAAAACATCTGGCAGTGGTGAACTCATGCTCAGGAGCAATGACTTGAAATTTACACACACTGTTGAATATCAGTGGAACTTTATACTACACTCTACAGGTAAGAATTAATTATCATCAACATTTCTCAGTACATTTTGCAAGATGTTTAACTTTGATGAGGTAACCTTCTGCATTTTGATATTCTAGCATTATCTTGCTGGAGTTAGTAAGATGTTAACCCAAAATAAATAAACTAATCTCCCCAACAGGAGGGTAGAGAACTCCGTAGGAAATGGATCCAACATCATCTGCTGTGCCCTTTCTCTTTATATCTCACTTTGCCTTTCACAACAAAGACAAAGTTGATACTTTTTACTAGTTTAGGAAGGTTATTTGCTATTCTGGAGACAACCTGAAATCTTTGGAATGACTTTTTAAGAAGCATAGTATTTGAGTATGAAAATGAAATGTGTACCTTTCCTTCTTAAACAAATTCTTCTAAACTGCTTATTATGTCTCTGTCAACAAAATGCTTACATGTGAGCTCAACTCTGTGGCTGAAAGCAGAGCTAGTATTATGTGGAGGCATTCTAAATGGAAGAGAGAAAGAACAGAGTTGTAACTTTTGTCAAAAATATTGTCAGGAAGTTATCTCAGGTTTGAAATTGAATGAGAGGGAGCAGGGAGAAAGAGGCATTTGTCACAGAATATCTATTACCCTAGTGAAAAGGTTACTGACCTTTGGAATTGAGGATCCTGCTTCAAATTCTAGCCTTAGAGCAGGCTTGCAAGCTAAATTTTGGAACTGAATTTTCATTTTATTTTTCTGCCACAGACTTTCTTGTGTTTCTTAAAATGTGGTTGTAAAATTGTAAATGGATGACTTGCCAAATGTAGACTTTTCTTTACATATCACCTCAACCAATTGCACAAGTATCACCACGGGTGGAATGCTCCTCCCTCTGCAGAGAATGACACTGCTGTTGTGAAATGAAGCATTTTCTGTGTATGGCAGGGACATCTGGGATCTTCCTGCCTAGTATCACTGAAGTGTTGTAGACACGATCTGGGTAGAATGCCATGTTTTTACATCTTCCATTTTATCTATGCATCTATGAGGCTCCCTTTCTGGGAAGTTTCATAAAATCCTTAACACTGCTGTTTCTGTTTCTTCCACTTCCAGCTTCCACTTCATTACAAAAGGCTTTCAGTATACCACATTTTGAGAACTGTGAAGGCTAATATCAGGCAAGATCATGGATTTTACACCCAGCAGCTGCATTCTCAGTTACTGTCATAGTAGAGGCATGTACAATACATTTCTAAGTACTTCAGAGACAAAGCTGACCCCTTCTAGTATAACTTGCTGAAAGGTCTCTCTAGTGTCAGTTTGTCAGCATAGTTTTCTTTCTGAAACCTGCAGTTGTGAATAGGGGGGAAAAAGAACATTTTTCTGGAACTCCTATAGAAGTGCAAGTAAAAAGCTGAAGGCAGCAGTGAGCAAGGTTGCAATTGCTAGTGGAAGGTGGCTTGAAAATAAATTGATTTTAAACCCAGCAGTTTTATAGCTCCTTTCCTCAAGATAATAAAGACTTGGTGCAGGTTGCAAAAATTCTATCACAGCAATAAAAGCTTTATAAAAATATTTGAAAACATGTTATTTTTATAGATATATAGCTGTGTAAAATATAGTTCCAAGTGGAACATATAATACCAGTTTCAATATAACATTCAACTAACATTGCTGTCAATGCAATGCACATACCCCAGCAGGTTCATATTTTGGATCTGTGCTTTGTTTTAATTAGGTCTAAGTCCAAATTTCATATTCAGATGAGTAAAAAGGTATTGTCTTGGACCCCACAGGCATTTTTGTATATGTACAGAAAATATTGTATTACGATCTCCTGTTATTCCTGCATCAGGAATTCTTGTGTTCTCCTTTGTCTTTTTTGACCAACTGTTTGAAATTATTTTAATGCATAAAGAAATGCATGTACAATGGAATTCCCTATGACTCATATTTACAGTTTACCGGGGATATAAGAAACTCAAATTTAAGTGTGCATTCTGGCCTTGCATCAAAATCCCAAATCTCCATTTCTCACATTATAAGCAATGGCTCCAACTGTGTATCTCCTAGTGTCTTTGGGATTGGAAATGTATTCGTATCTCCATGGTTATGGTCTGAAATATTATCTCAGATTTGAAAAAAATGGTCTTTTTCTTGCTCATCTTTGGAGGGGCAAATAGGGGAAAATTTTCTCTGTGATGAAAAAAGGAAACTGTTCTTTGTCTTCAGTTAAGACTGAGATTTTCTAAATGCAGAAGTTGTTCAATATGCTACTAATGTAATGCTTGAAATTCTTGTTCGTCCACTTGCTTATTAACACTATCAAGAACTTCCTGGTAGCAAAGTGTCATGTGTGTTCTGCATATATCTCAGCATCCAACAAACCTGAGACTTCTTCATCATTCTTCAACACATAATCTATTTTTACAAGAATTTTATACCATTGTGCTGGTTTGAAAGCAAAACCAGTGAGACTCCAAGTCAGAAATACAATTTAATAGGAAAAAGTAAAATACATGCAAGGAAAACAAAAACCACTGACAGAGTCAGAATACAACCTGATACCCTGCTAGTTAGGGTCGTGGCAGCAGTCCAGATGAGGTGGTCTTGCTGAAATAGTGATCCTGTAGACAGGTCTGGTAGCTCTTGTCCTCTGGAAACCAGTGGGTCAGGGCCCCCAGTTTTGTCCCAGTTCCCACCTTATATCCAGGTGGGAATGCTTGGCTCCTCCCCCTGGGTGGAGCATATCACAATGGGATTATGTAATTCTATGAGTCATGTGGTGGATCCTCACAATGGGCTGATGTCATTGTATGAGTCATGGGGTGGGTCCTCACAATGGCCCATTAAACACAAACGGCTCCCGGAGGGAGTTATCTATGACTCATAGGGCAAGGTGTTAATGGCCCATTAACAGGAGATAGTCCTGGGGAGGAGGCAAAGAAAAACACTGCCCCTCCTTTGTTTCAACAGTTAATGAAGATGGAGATAGAATACAGACCCTCTGGCACATTTTACATTGTAACCTAGGACAACCATCCCTGCCTAGAGTAGGGAGGAGTCTAAAATTAGACTCCTAAATTGGTAGATAGGTAGGGATTTTCAAAATCTTGTAGTGACTCATAACCAATGCCTATTAAATTCAGATTTCTACATTTTTAATACAAGTGAGAACACTTTTAAACACTGGGCAATAGGCCAAATAATAACACAGTGCTTATGGACAGTTTTTTTGGTAGAAGAAAGGCTATTAGGAACATAGCACAATTATTAAGTTATGAAAAGTAGGAAAAAATCTGTTATGAGAAATATAAGGCAAAATGCCCTCTCCTACAGACCATTATGTTCAGTGTCAATAGACTACGTGCCATATAAGCAAATAACTGTAGATACCAAAATAAAATGGATTCTCATGAAAAATAGAGTACCACACTATAACTTGCACCTTTGAACAAAGTCTTGAACACAGTTTTAATATAGCATCCAAAACTTCTTTATGGAATAAACTGAAAATAAAGTATATCGTTTCAGTAGTCAGTCATCTGACAGCCAAAGACCAAGGGAATTCTTGTTTGTTGGCCTTTTTATGGTTTTTTGGAATACTTTCATTAAAGACTTAAGAAAATACCACTTTTAATTCAGAAAAGAACATGTTCATCTGAATCCCATTATTTCATACTGAGATTGTTTAGTTATAAGACAGAAGCGGACTACTAAATTGCTCTACTTTAGTGTTACTATTTTGGTTTTCTTTACGCAAGGTGTTTTTCATGTTTCCTATAATAAATGGAGCTTTCCCATGCTTTCTTGAGAGAATGGATGCTTTCTGTGCTTTGCTGATATTGTGGAAACCTAGATAAGAGTTAGCCACTTAGTAGTATTTTCCCATCATAAGTTTGTCACTGTGTTAGGTGAAGCAGTGACACTCTAAACATTAGGAGTTGCATACTTTGAAATTACTCCTCTGTTTATTTCTTGTCTGAGTTTTATCAAAAAGTCATCTTTTGTATCTGGTAAATGCTTTTATCTTAGAGTAGCCACTTAAGCAGAAAATTGGCAACTGCTACATGAAAATAATTTAGCTATAATTAATTCAGTATTAGAGAAACCATCCAACTTTGGTAGCAATGAGTTTCTTCTATTCTTCAACCTCAACGTTTTAGATGACATTTGCACTTCCAATTTTCCTTAAGTGCCCAAATAACTGAAGCTATTCTTTGTCCTTTCTATTGTATTTAGCTTATCTTTTCAGAATGCCATGATGGTCATGTTTACAGTTCAGTAGGCAGACGCTTTCCGGAGGTGACTGGGTATTTCTGAGCACAGATAATGAATTCAGGGAATTTTAATCTTTGGACTGTTGCTTGAATTTTGTATCAAGTGCACAGCTGCTGAAGCTGTATCTTTCATGCACAGTGAACCATGTTGAAAGACCCTTTGAATACGTTAACTTGTGTACAAGTGAATGCCTACACTATAGTTACTTAGCAGAAGACCAAGGCTTGATTTCATGTTTAATCACACTGAGAAATGGAAGGATTCCTTCAGTCAGTTCCATTGCTTCTAGAAAAACTTGTGTTTTAGGGGAAAATGGGGGAGATGCATATAAATACTAGGTTGATTTTATCTTCGGTCTGATGAAATGTGGGCAGATACTGCAGAACTCAACCTTAAAAACTGAAAAAAACCTGTGTAAAATTTTTTGTCTAAAAATTGCATTGGACAAATATCAGGAAAGGGGCTAGTTGACCTTGAAATTAAATTAGACTCTGAAAATTATCTATTTGCAAACAACTGTTTGAATTCTGTCAACAGATTTGCTCTCAGACCATTTTCCAGTGATGGGCATCAGCAGCACTAAAGGCATTGTCAGAACTGATTGCAACTGCCCCTTGTGAACAGTCTCAGTAAAAAGAGACTGAATGCGCATTAAGACTAGGTATGTCTTCTCTCCAAAGGTAGTCATCTCAGTGGATGCTGAAGAGCAATAATTTGCTGATTATGTGTATGCTATCTGATGTGAACAACAGAGTGCCTCAGGTTGCAGCTCCACCAAATGGTAAGCTGGGATTTTGAGTGGAGAGCAACAAATAAAAAATTGCTCAAATGCAAAGCACAGAAACAGTATAGCCTCACTCTGCTGTAGCAGCAGCTCTTGTCCAGTCATTTAGCCCCTGTGCTCCCAGAGCAGGCCTAGATCTGGCATAAGCATTGTATGGCTTGCTGTGTGGGTGACTGGAGAAGTATGTAATTGTGTGCTTGCACTTGATCCAGATCACATTTGTTCTGCCAGTACAGTTGTCTGTCTGGGTCAGACAACACAGATATTAAGTAATGATGAATGTTGAACCATGACTTCAAATGTCCCAGACTCTTTCTCCAAAGCTCTAAATTTAAAGTTTAGTAGGGTTTAATCTATATGAAATAGCAAAAACTTTTTAGGATTTAGTAACTGATTTCTCTAACTATATATTTCCGCAGGGAAAAGTGATACAGTTGCAATTAAGAATTTTAAAGAAAAATGGAATTTCAACTGCTTCAATTTTTAGAATTTTTTCAACATCTTTATTGCTTACACCCTTCTGATTTCATGGGAAATTTATTTTTTGCCCACAAAAAAAAAAGGAGCAGGGTAAAAATTGAAATTAATGTCTCACTTTTGAAATTTCCTTATTCTGGAAAAAAAAAATGACGGAAGCTAAGGAGGGGAATTAAAATTAAGAGAGTCTTCTTTTATTTATAAGCTCTAATTCTTGTGTCCTCTAATATGTTTTGAAAAGATGTAATTCTTTTGGTAATGCATGTTTATTTAAGACCAGGAAGTCCTGAGCTCAAATCTATCCTGGTTATGGTTTATTATGGCCATTGGTGAAGGAATAAGATGAATACCAAAGTGCAGTTAAGGATGTAATACAGTAGTACCAGTTTAGATATTGTGTTAAATTCTACTGGAAAATTGCTCTGGCAATCTTTACACATTTTTGAAGAAATCCAGGCCAATAGCCCTTATCTCAAGGAAAATATTTTAGTGTATATAATCACTCCTTGCATAAGGAGCTGCTGTTTCTCTACATAAAAAATGAGCTTCTTGATTACTTCTTGATTCTTCAGCCCAAAGGAACCTTTGGGATATGACTACTTGTGCTGTGCTGGTTTTTTTTAGTAGTTTAAAGCCTTTGTTTCTGGGGGATGATAAATGAAATCAAACCAAACCAATATATCAGTCTTAACTAAATTTACATTTTAGAGTTTTAGGCATTTCCTTTGAGGGTAGATGTTGAAATCTGCTACTGGGGCTAGAATTTTTATTTCTCATTGCTCTGATTTGCTTTCTTCAGGCTGACCCAGGATCGTCAAAAATAGGATTACAAAATTCTTTGATATTGGGGTAGATATGATTAAGACATACTACAGCAAAAGACTATGAGTATACTAATATGTATCCTATGTTATAATAATCATATTAAAAAGTTATTGCTCTCCCATTCTGATTTAAAAGGTGAAAAGTATCTGGTGATATTTGAAAGACATGGTGCAATGCAGCATACAGCAGTATGAAGCATAACATTATTCAGATTTAATACATAATACCAGCCTTCTTCCAGACTGTGTTGATATAAAAGGCCAATTAATTGTATACAATGATGCATCATTTATAAAGTGAGATACTTAGCGTGAGGCAATTGTGCCAATGGAAAGATTGCAATTTCAAAGAGCCATGCCCAAACGCTGTTTCAGCATATCACTAACTAGCATACTACTCCAGACTGTCCCAGATTAATATCTTCTGCTGTGTGTACTGTATATAGCTAGTAATCATGACTGATTACTGAACAGCATTGTTGTGAACCACTGAAACCATATGATAAACTTGCTGGAACAGAATGGAGAATTTTTTGGTACATGTTCCGTTAGCAGTATAATATTGAGAAGTGTGGTCTGGAGTTAGGGCAGACTTTAGTGACTAGCAGACCTTGATTAGAAGCTGTAGAATTTTCTTTGGTTGCTTTGTTCCCTGTTTAATATTAAGATGTGACCTTTCAAACTTACACATGAGGAAGCAGTGAGAGCCACGTGTACACACCAGCAGGAAATGTTCAAGGCATTAGGACATTCCCTGCAAATGATGCTACATGAATTTGTCTCAATTCATTCTAATTACAGACTTCAGTAATCTGAGTGCCTTTACTGCCACACACTGTTTCCAGGGATACATTTCCCTTGTTGGGGCTGTTCCATTTTGAATAACTAATCAAACTTGCATTGAACAAGTACTTGAACATCAATTTGTTGCATCTGAAAGTGCTCTAATCACTGTCATACAAACTCAGGCTGCCTCTTGATGTGGTTAAAAGAATTTTTAATTTTATAAAGTAGAACAGATCCAAGAAAGAGTTTGAGAGATCTACATCAAAGTAGCTAACAGCCTATTTGGCAAAGGTACTAACCTCATGTGGGAAACTCTGTCTGAAATCCCCGTTCTGAAGAGGGCATACAAGAGACTTGTACCCAGGCAAGAATGGCCAAGCCTTTTAGCTACTTACTGTTTTAGAGCTGGACTTCCCAAAAATCAGCTCCTTCTGGGAAAGAAGCAGCATAACGTGATTAACAATGTTCAGTGTTTTAGAACCCACTGTGAAACTTAGTAACTCCAAACCATTTTTCCATCCAAAGCCAAATGAAAATATTTTCATAGGGATCTTCCTTTACAATCCTAATTAAAATTTCAGGAGTTTTTTTATAGCTTTCTACCAATTTTAAAATAATAATATCAATAAAAACCCCATGTACAACAAAATTGCAGCCATGACCTCACTTTATATATTAGTGTATATTAAAAATTGCTAATATGCTAAATTTTGCCATGAGCTCTGAGATACTGAGCAAAAATATGCCAAGGAATATAGGTATTTCTTATATTTGTAACACTTACTGTGTGCTCTCACAGAGGGCAAACTTGCCCCTAACTGCTTGTCTATATGTAATTGCAATAGATTTTAGCTACTCTTCTGTCCTCTGCAGTACCTATGTGGCAATAAGACAGAGGAGGGATGCATTAATTAGCTTGTACAACATTATGGTATCCTAGTGTATGAAAAAGTTGAAATATACCATTTTTACCCTCTCTGCTGTTCTGTGAAGTGGGAAACATCTAAATGTTCTTCTCACATATGTCTGGGTGGTTCTACTGTGCTTTATGTAACAATCAGGCTGGTTTCTTTAGCACCTTGGTGAGGGGAGTGAATACACTGGGACATGACAGAATAATGAATAAGTCATGGCAAATGAGATTGCTATATTTGTGGGTTGACTCCAGCATCAACCCCGTCTTCCCTCTGCCTTAGTGAGAGAACATGTTTTCTTCCCTTGCGAAACAAAAGCTATTACTTTGGCTTGTCCATCCTGAAAAATAATTAGAAATGTACTGGAATATATTCAGTAATTAACCTCCAATGATAAAGGTTCAACTTCAGGTAGAATCTACTCATTATATGTAGTGTTTGGTGAGAGTGTAAAAATTATGCTCAAATAGTAAGGATGGATAAACAAAGACAGACAAAGAAAGGCAAGATCAAATTCAAGATATGTGGAGATTCCCGTATGAACAGGATACTCCATATTGGCCTCTGACTTCTGTTTTGGCCATGGAGCATTGCTTCATTGGAGGCTCTGAGGGATGGAATAGTACCCTTCATCCATTGACACTGTGGACTTCTCTTGCTCCTGTGTTGTTTTCCCTCTGTCTTTGAAGGCACATGGAGATTTAGTGGAAACTATCCAAGAATGAGATGTGGAAATGTGGACACAAGGGAAATTTTGAGATGCAGATGTTAGGCCTACTCCTCTTCTGTCACGAGATTAGCCTAATGGCATCAGTATTTTAGCAAAAACATTCTGTGGAGCCTCATGACCACAAAATAGCTTGTTTGAGATGGGAGTGAAGAAACGGAGTAAGTGGTGGGAAAAGACAGAAGAAAGGANCATTAGCACCTGGATATAATCTGGGCATTTGGACAGAACAAGGAGCCAAGCATTCCCACCTGGATATAATCTGGGCATTTGGACAGAACAGGCATCTGCCTTCTACTGGATTCCCAGAGGAGCAGCCTTCTCTCCCACTGGATTCCCAGAGGAAGGACCAGACCCTTCAACATCACCACTGGACCATTGGAGGAAAACTCCGCCCTTCTACAGGATCTCTGCTTCAACAGAACCATCTGTCACTCCAAAAGGACTACTGGAGCCACCATTCCAACTGGACTGCTACCAACACCCTGACTGACAGGGTGTCAGGTTGTATTCTAACTGTCAGGTTTTGGTTTTTTGTTTAATACTGCATCTTGTTCTAATTTTCCTATTAGGTTGTAGTTTGTTGGTTTTTGTTTTACTTTATTTTGTTTATACATATTAAAGAACTGTTATTCCTATCCTCATATCTTTGCCTGAGAGCCCCTTTAATTTCAGAAATTATAATAATTTGGAGGGAGAGGGTTTACATTTTCTATTCCAAGAGAAGCTCCTGCCTTCCTTGGCAGGCACCTGTCTTTCAAAACCAAGACAGGAGTATACAGGCTTAAGAAAAGCTCCAAAAATGGTCAAGCAATGTGGAGATTTGAAGGAAAGGAAAAAACATTCACAGCAAACTGTAAGCCAGTTCACAGGAAGGCTCCAATCTGCCTAAGCGCTAAGAAAGCTAGGGCAAAAAGTGGCATTGTGATGGGCTATCATGAGACAACTTGCCCACATACAGCGGGATATTGAAGCATGCTTAGCAAGCCACATAAATTTAATTTTCTTCATTATATAAGATGTCCCCTTATTATTTGTTTGATTTTCATTTTTTTAAAATTGAATTCTCTCACATTCACCACTACTCTAACTCTTTCTTCCCTGATATTGACAAGTATGTAGGAAACACTTTTTGCATGCAAAGGAATATAGCTGACATTAAACTTTCAACTGTTCCACTTCAATTCTCTAAACCTTATTATGTAGCAGACCACCTACTTCACCTCCATAGGAAAAAAATATGTAGTAGCTACTCCTCCTGGACAAAAGGCCCTTTTCTTTTTAATTTAATCAGATATAGGAATATGCAAGTTCCATACTTTCAGGGAGAAAGATAAAAAATTTTTATTTTTTAGTGAAAAAAATCACACAAAAGAAGGTAAAATAAAGATCTCAAAAGGCAATGGTTGTCAGTGAATATCTACAGACACTTGAAAGTGAAGGTGATGGGATAGTGGAGACCAAAATCTTAGTTTGTGAATGAGATGATGCCTTGAAATAATTCATGTACCAGATTGCAGCCTCAGCTAAGAAATTAGTAACGACATTGTGAAGGACAGATGAAATTAGGAAATCCATCAGGTGCCTGTAGAGGATCTGGCAGTGCTACAATGATTTGCTGACTTCTAAGGGTCTTAGTGGGAGGAAGAGTTCATCCTAGGATCAGTAATCTTTGATTTATTAGTCAAAATGTTATCTAGTCTCGCTGTACTTGTGTATTTAAAATAGATCTGGAAAAAGTTTTACTTCAAAATCAAACAAAAAAAATCCTTCCCACACCCCACACCCCTGGTCCAAAAGAGGCCATAGACTGTACAACAGTCAGACTGGATGTTGAAAAGGTAGCTCAGATATGGGGATAGCCAAGGAAAAATCATAGCTCAACAATGTCAGAAGCAAATCACAGAATAATTAATAGCCACAAAAAGGTTTGACAGCAGTAGAAAGCAATCTAGAGGTAGCTGTAAGTCTAATGCTTCACTGCCTCTTGCTCATTAACCATTCCTTGGCTATATAAGTAGTAGTATAAGTTGTAAACTATTTTTAATTTTTTTTACATTTTTAAAATCAGGTTACAGGAAATATACACACCCGATAATTATGTATGGCAGATGTAAAGTGAGTGCTGATTTTATTCAAAGTGAGAACACCTTATATTTCACTGAGTATCTCTAGTTATTCTATGTCAATAGAACAGGATGTTATCATAGGATAATATTCTCCTGCTGCTTGATAAGTGCTGAGTCAAAAGCACAATGTTTATTTTCAAGGCAGGGGACAGTGATCCTGTGGCAACTTTCTATTTCAAAGATATTCTTGCTATTATATTAGACTGATGCACTTACAACCATTTTGTTTAATGGATATTAGTTTTGTAAAGTGACAACTTCACAACTTATTGTGTGACTATTCAATATACTACCTACAGTCTGATTGGCTTCAAGAAAAGGACTTGACCGATAAGCATAAATGGTACAGATTTTTATTTTAAAGAAGGGTAAGCTGAACCTAAGAATGAGGTGCTTAATCTTCTTTATTCCTAATATATGCTATAGAATAGATTGTTTACTTCACAGGATTACATTCTGATATAATTATCAGCAACAGTAATTTTGTCTTGAAAAAAGATAAACAGTAAGAATGAACATTGCTTTGGAAAACCTGATTCACTGAATGTTTGAGCATTTCAGCTGGGAGCTTTTCCCAGGTGAAAACTGGTAATTTGTTCTTTAGAGAAAAAACAAATAACAAAAATGCTTTCAGTACTGGAATTACTATTTTACTACTCTGGAGTAGACTGTGTAACACACTAAAACCAGACAGCAGATGAATTCCCAAGAGTAAAACAACCTTTTACTGTAAAACACTTTCACTGCAAGGCATGGAGTAGAGTTCTAGTGTGTGCTCTCCTTTTTACATTCCTGAATATTTTATTGTCATTACCAAAGTTGACATTTTAATTTTTCGTACTTTGTTTCACCTTGTAAGAGAAGGGAAAAGGAGATTTTTTTTCCTGCACTACACTGCATTTTAGGCCTTAGAAGATGTTTCATACAAACCAGGTTGTTTTGCATGATTGAAAGATAAAGTCAAGTGAACAAATATAATTTAGCCTTCAGAAAAAAAAACCCAAACCAACCTTATTTGAGTAGCAACTGAGGAAAGCCCTTCTTAATTTTCCAAAATTGGCATTGCTTTCATGTGAATAGCAGTGAAAACAAGAAAAGGTAGAAGACTATAAAAGTATCCAAACCATATTCATTCCATATTCATTATTGGGGAAAAATGTTTTCCTGCAAATGTGGTATCAACTATGTCCAGCAGCAATCCTATTGATTTTAATGGGTCAAAGTACTTTATTACACTGAAAGTCACAAAGAATGTGACCTGGATGATCTAGTGGTAAAGCAGAGGACTTAATTTAATTTTCTTAATTGTATTTCCTTGTCAGTGCAGTAATTTTACACTGCAAATTTATGATAACGTGGGAGGCATAGTGCATGCATTTGTACATGTGTGGGAGAAAACGAAGAAAAAGTAATTACTTGAAGCCTCCTCACATGCAGTCAGGAAGCAGAACTTTACTGTGCATTTTATTAAATTACATCATTTGAAAAACCATTCTGAAAATTTTAAAAGAGCTCAGTTTAGAGGGGCACTGTAATAAGCAAATTTCAAATTACAGATGTAGTTTGGATATATCCCGATAATCGCAGTCAAAAGTCCTCAAAACTTGTAAGAATGTTCTTGGTGATTTTTCTTTCAATCCAGATCAGATATTGAAAAAAGACTTTCTCACACCAGCATTTCAACTTGCTTTTTTCCTTGAAATCTATAAAATGATACAGAAAACATTTTGAAATCTGCAAAAAGACTGAGTTTGGTGTAAGAGAGAGATGAAAGCTGGGTTAGGTAATGTTCACACATAAACCATAAGATAAATTTTTTACTGATAAAAGTTATTTCCTATTTACAGCGACTAAGACTGTGTTGGTATAATTTTTTTCTCTTAGATGATCCCTTTTCTCAGTTGTCTGTTATATTTCATAGCTGTAGGAAGTCCACCATTTCCTTTCAATGAGAAAGACATTTCAAGGACTGGACACTGGTTATTGAGGGCTAGTTTACAACACATCAGGAGGACTAAAATTCTGGTTGGTTTGACTTAGTAGGGAAAATAATATGCAAGCACTTTAATGTGAATAACTAGTTTTAGAGAACTTCTGAAAGATCTTGAAGAACACTTTTGAAAATCTTAAAAAAGGACATTGTCTGGATTTAAATACTTGTAGGCAGCCAGAGGATTATTTTAACTCTCAAATATTGCCATGTATGCAGTAAGAATCATGTTAAAATTATCTCAGGTAACAGACAGGTAGATGTGTCAAGTTCTGAAGAAACTACAACTAAAAACTGGGCTTTTTAACTGGTAAGATAATATTTTCTGGCAAAATAAGAAATTATTCTTAGCCTGCTGATGATACTGATGTGCATTGAAGTCCGATAGAAAGGAATAGAGATATAAAAAAAAAGCCTTGGTCTTGAGCATTTAATCACTTATATTTCTTTGTAAAGTTAGATCTCACCAGTTTTCCCGTTTGCCAAAGAGAAGCTCTGTGTATGGAGACACAGGTTATCCATGTTATATTGCCATCTCCTAGGAGTAAATGAGGCAGTGAGATAGAAGTGTTTCACTGCCTGGATCTGCTTTGAAGTGGTTACAGGGTTTCTGGAGAGAGAAGGGGATGGTGTTTTCTAACCTTTATGCAGGAAATAATTTCTGCAATATATCTCATGAAGGAAACAGGTCTTGCCTGTAGTTTGTAGAACAAAGAAATCAAATTACAATAAAGAAATCTGTAACTGCCCAGCACTGACTCCTGTTGGGACAGGCTGATGGCCCCAAGACCCAAAAAAATACTTCATCTGTGAAATGCAGAACAAAGTTTACATATAGGTAAAAAAATGGTGTTGCTTGATCATGATGGTTAGGAATTGGAGCTCTTCCCATCTATTTCGCATCCTTGGAATAAAAGTGCCTGTTGAAAGCAAAGCCAAGCCATTAGTGCTCTTGGAACAAATTCTGAACTGGTAAGAGGATGGAAGAGAGAAACCAAAAGAAAATTATTTGAGCCTTATTCTCATTGTGGAAAAAAAGAGTGTGGTAAGGAAGACTTTTAGCAATAATAATGTGTGAGAGGTAGTTGAACCTGAGCAGAGCTGTGGAATCTTAGACAATGAAATACTGCACAAAGAATTGTCTCTCTAAGAAACAGTTTGCTTATCAAAGAGATGAATTAATTTACTACTGACAAAAATGACAAATCAATCTAACAAGATACCTGTCAAAACTATCTCTCTGTTCACTTTCTTATCTAGAATATATACCATAACCCTACAGATAAAAAGAAAGACCTAAGACAGTAGTTGGAAATTAGCCTGATTCATACCCACATACTTTCATTTGTGTCCACTGCTATCAGGTGATTGACAGCATAACATAAATCAATTTTTTAAAACTTATTAATATGATATGAACTGCAAAAAGATTAAAGTCTCATTTACATAACCTGAAATGAAAAGACGTGAAATACTGTAATTATCTTTTCAAGCTAAATATGCAAATGACACGTTAAACCCCAGGAAAGCTCTGGCTCTGTTTGAAAAAAGTACAATAAATTTCCAATCATGAGTGTGTTTTTATGCTACCCCTTCAGTTAGTCCCTTGAATCCATAAATATATGCCAATATAGTGTAAATTATTTTTTTGGCCTTGTTTTGTTCTTGGCTTTTAGTCCCCCATAATGTACTACATTGTGAAGTCTGCATCCTTACTTGCATTGAGTAGCACTCTAAATATTACATGAATTATCTATAGGGTAATGTGATGTTTGCTTAGCCCAAGTGAGGCTAGTTAAGCACAGTTATGTCCATGGGTAAGCTGAGGATCTGTATTTTTTATAGTTCATAGATGTATGGGATGATTTTGGTAAGATTTGCATGAGCAACAGTTTTTAAAAGGATACTGGTCCTGCAGTGAATCCAAGAAGGAAGAATATATATATATATATATATATATATTTGGCTTTTTTCAGCAGAATTACAAGTTCAAGAACACATCAGCCAGGGATCTCCATTACACCTTGGTTTATACATAGTCTGAATATATTTTCAAAAAAGAGAAGAGAGTTTACATTTCCATGCAATTCCAACCTGGCATGGGAAGAATTTGGATAGAGATGCAGACACAAATAATTTTCCTTAGTAAACTGACATGTTTCATCAGGTGGATCCAAGAAAATTGAATATGTTACATGAGCTACGAACTTGTCCCTAATCACGTGCCCTCCAGGGAGATATTTCACACTTGGCAGTTGGAGGTCTCTTTAATAATGGCCAGCCTCAATTATTTATTAAGGGCAAATAAGGAGATGGAAATTTTAGTGAATGCAGGCCAATCCCTAAATCAGTGCAGCAAGATTTCATGGGAATGAGGACTGAATGGGTCTGGAAATTCCTTTGTAGGTATGGAGTACTGGGCTGAGACTTGTGGGACAACTAATGACTTTGTTGCTTCTGCAGAGAAGATAATCCTACAGGAGTTCTTTTCTGTTGTATTGGTATCATCGACAGAAATTGTCAGTCAGAGGCAGTACTGTGAAGTGAAAACCCCCAACCTTCCCAGCTGGTAAGTGTTCTTTTTTCAATATTTGAGGGGGGTGTAATTTGGAAGTTGTGTGAACAGTCAGTTTTGTTTTGGCAGCCAGTCTATGGGCAAAAGAGCAATGGAAGCCTGGTTTACGATAGCTTTATATACTATGTCTCCCACAAAACCCTCTCATTCCACTGCAAGAACCACAAACTCAGCACTGAGATATTTCTGGATCTTTTCTGTGTTCCTGAAACCTTTCCTTATACTTCTGCAAGTTTCTGTCAATCTCAGCTTACTTTCTGGTTTACTTACTAGGTGAGAAACTGTGTGCATCCTGTGGCTAGTCTAGATAACAACACATTCAAATTGATCAGATAGTGAATATATGCTGAGCAGCTCAGCAGTGGTTGTCAAATACTAAGTTCTGTCTGCCTTTTCTTCAGTGGGAATACTAGTATGGTGTCTACCATCTAGTAGACACCAATTTTCACAAAACTCACGTAGCAGCTTTGAACTATTACTGAAAAATTTGATAAAAATTTAATCAATGAAAAAAAAGCAATGTCTGACAACCTCTGCAGTCATGTCAGATATAGTCTTGCCAAATCAGACTATAAAATTGAGGGGAGGGGAAGGGAAGGAGAAAGGGAGAGAATTATTAAAACAGTAATGAAAGGAATATTTCTTGTTGAAATGAAAGACTGAATCATTTAATTTAGCTTGACACAAAAAGGTTCCATTCACTGTGACATCAAATATTTAGTTCCAAGGCACTTGTGAGAAAATAAAGAAAATGCAAGACTAAACTCAAAAGCTGACAGAGGAAAAGCCTTACCTTTGCAAAACAAGTTCTTGGAACTATCTCTACAAAGTGCTAGAGATCTGAATTGTACTACTTCTATATTTGGAAGGGGAATTGATTCCTGTTTTTCACCTTTTTTTTTTTTTGCATTGCTCAACTATCCCTACCTTTAAGGTATCTGAAATCTCAGCTCCTCTAGTTCCACTTTTAAAAGACACTTTCAGAGTCATAATAGGTGAACATGAATGTGCATGTCCGAGAGAAAGAGATAAGGTTTATAAACAAACTAAAAAAGTGTCTGCAAGTATGGAGAGAAAATGAGAATACTTTTGCCCACCAGAAATATTGTGTTTGACACCAGGCTCTCTAGGAATTAATACACATGGTAGAGAGAGAAATTGATTTGATTTGGTGTGGAATTTAAGGTATTGCTGACCATCTGAGAATAGGTACCAGGTGCTGAGCATTTACAGACAAGAATTTATCATTTAGGACTACAAACAACATACTTCTTACTCTGATTATTTTTGACAGTCTGTTATCAAAAGTTTCTTTGCACTTCTGATCTCAAAACTTAGAAACAATCACCAGAGGCATTATAGTACTGAGGTGTCATACTGATGTGTCAGTACTTTATATAAAGCATCTCAGGTCGGAGGTTACTGAGTTGCTGGTGGCTAGGTTTTAAGAGGTGGGAGGAGTGTCCTTTGAATTTTGGCTTTAGCAGCCCTGCATGCTGAAATGCTCCACTCTGACTCCAGGTCTTGTGAGGATCAGGTGAAATTAGCTTTCCTTAAGAAGCTAAAGATGAAAAGATTTAGCGGCTTGTATTCATTAGCTCATGGGAGGGGGCAAGGAAAGGGCAACTGCAGGTGTTAGCCTGAAACTCCTGGTTGGCCACCATAGAGAATAAGGGAATAATTGCTTCTCCATACGATTGCAAGAAGGGAGGTCTCCTTAGAAGATTTTACTAAAGGGAGTTTTTGGCACATCACATTAAAGAATATCCTGGTGAAAGTCAAGTTTGTTAGTAAAAATGTCAATAAGAATTTTACTGTAATTTATTTAAGAACTTCTGTGATATATACCTACTTTTACTGGTTTTCTTTAGAAGGAAAAATGACTCAACCCCAAAAATGTGTCTCTGAAAGCTTCTTTGCTGAGGAAATATTCTATACTGGTGTCCTAGGTTACAATGTAAAATGTGCCAGAGGGTCTGTATTCTATCTCCATCTTCATTAACTGTTGAAACAAAGGAGGGGCAGTGTTTTTCTTTGCCTCCTCCCCAGGACTATCTCCTGTTAATGGGCCATTAACACCTTGCCCTATGAATCATAGATAACTCCCTCCGGGAGCCCTTTGTGTTTAATGGGCCATTGTGAGGACCCACCCCATGACTCATACAATGACATCAGCCCATTGTGAGGATCCACCACATGACTCATAGAATTACATAATCCCATTGTGAGATGCTCCACCCGGGGGGAGGAGCCAAGCATTCCCACCTGGATATAATGTGGGAACTGGGACAGAACAAGGAGCCCTGACCCACTGGTTTCCAGAGCACAAGAGCTACCAGACCTGTCTTCAGGATCACTATTTCAGCAAGACCACCTCATCTGGACTGCTGCCACGACCCTAACTAGCAAGGTATCAGGTTGTATTCTGACTCTGTCAGTGGTTTTTGTTTTCTTTGTATTACTTGCATGTATTTTACTTTTTCCTATTAAATTGTATTTCTGACTTGGAGTCTCACTGGTTTTGCTTTCAAACCAGCACAACTGGACTCAATCTGTTTTTCTCTGGTTACATAATAAGATAATTTAAGTTATTACCTGAATATAAGAGAACTTTGATGCTGTCCAAGTTTGAATTCTGGATCTTTTCTCTTATAAGTGCTCCCTGATTGGTTTGATGAAATGATCTGATGATGCTTTTGTGTCTTGCCTTCTATCTGTTTTTTTTCCTGTTTAATGATGGTTATGTTGAAGAAGAACTTTTGGTGATACTAGACTTTGTAAGACAACAAATCCAAATTTTTTTCTGCCTCAGGCAACCTGGAACTTAAAAGTGTAGGTTTTGAATGCTGAATTTTTTGTAGCCTTGAATACTGCAATTTTCAGTCATAGGCTCACTCTGTTTTTACCTGTGACCACAATAAATGTCATGCAAGGTGCTCGCATGAACCCTGAGGATGTTAAGTCATACACCCCGAGTATTACAGGTGGGAAAATGTTGTGCTCTGATAAAACTAGTATCTTGTATTGATAATTAAGAGTATCTGTGCTACTGATGTTTAGAAAGATTAGAAAAAAAAGGGTGGATCTTGCATATAACAGATATTTTTGTTCTCTGATGGTCACACTAATATATCTTTTGCTTCCAGTTGACAAATATCTTGCATTTAGACAGACTGGGTAGGGCAAGTGAAACAAATATGTCCATACCAAAATTCATATTATATAACCATCAACCCGATTGTGTGGCATATTTCCCAATTTTTGGGAAATGCACTATTCTTCAGAAAATTGTATCAATCAAGAATTAAGTCCTCTAGTACTTGTTAGAGGCATATCAAAACTGAGCTGGATTGGACATTCCAGCTGTGTTTTCATACTTCTTTTTGGATCTTTTCTAATGAGTAAAATTATCCACTCTCCAATAGCATGCACAGTGAAGCTGATGTCTAAGTGCTATTGTTGCAGACTCTCTGCAAGCTCTGAGGAATTGGCTTAATTTACACATAAGGCTGAGCTTTGGGAAAGAAGCAAGTTTCCAGTTATACAAGTACAGACTTCTGTATCTAAAGAAATTAAAAAGTTTAGAGAAAACTGTAGTACTTATACCTGTCCTCATCAACTCTTACTAGCCCTTTGGTAAATGCTTTCCTGAGAGAATAGTGTCAGTAGAATCCTTTAAGCCTTACAATGTGTTTGTAAACGACTAAACCTTTGCAAATAATTAAAGTATGGAAAAAAATGATTGTTACCAAGGGATGATTCAGTACATGTAACATTAAAAAGTGTAAAAATTTTCCCTTAAGTGTGAGAGTTTGCTTGTCAGCATTCTGTGAGCTCTCTGTATTGCCAAATTTTGTTTGTTAGAGTCAGTTGCAAAGGGCAATAGTGAAACCACAGAAAACTACTGACTGACCTAGTGGTTTAACCACAATGAATCACAATTTTTCTTCATAATGATTTAAAACATAATTTTAAATTTCATTAAAAATATAGGAATATTCCTTATAAATACTTTAGCATCAATATTACTTACACATAGCGTAGAATTTTTGTTCTTTAGAGACCTTTTTGCCTTGGATTAATTTCTAAAGGTCTGCAATTTATTCTGTCTGTAGTCTGAAAAATTTAAATTCTGAATGTATCTACAAGAATGATCACAGACCATAAGCAGCAAAGGAGGAATACATTCTCTGGGCTATCATTTCAGCACTGTGTACACAATATGTCAGAGTCTGAAACTTTCAAAGTAATTACTAGTCCTGGTGATGCTGAATGTGTTTTGTTGCCCTTCAAGCTTGCAATTAATATTCAGACAGTTGTGAAGGGAGGATAATTTGGTGATTTTCAGTTTATTCTTCCAGGGAATAAACAAGAGAAGAGAATACATATTTCTCTTCTACTGCAGCTCAGAGTCAGTTCATTAAGTTGTGTCTGCAACTGTACACAATCAATGTCAGTTAGAGTACAACTTTATTAAAGTTTTCTTGAATTTACATAACTTTCAGAACCATTACATATATATTTTATCATGATGATGCAGTATCGTTGTAGGGTATTTATAAGCTTTGTGCAGTGGGGCAGAATTTCAAACCTGGTCCTTCATTAATTTTTAATTCAATAACTTAGCTAAGCTAGGTGAGCACTGATAGCAAGAACACCAAGAGCTTTACTAGTCTTTAAATCAAAATGCGCTCTATGTTCAGTGCCTCTGCAATCCTACGGGACAAAGTTTAATGTGCTTATGAAACTGTGTTTACCTTCAACATTTTCACTAAGTTTTGCTTTCAAATACTTTTTACCAGCCTATGGTTTGACTTTATAGCCAAACAGCTGCAGATTTCAAGTCTTAATTGAAAAAATAATTAAAAAAAATGGGGGTTTTGCTCAGAAAGGGAAATGGTGAGGAAAACTTGAAGTCTCATACATGTATGAATAAAAATCTCATTTCTCATTTTCTCATACCACTTTGCTAACCATAGTTCAAAGTCTTTTTAAAGGAAAACATTTTCTTCTGCATTTAATCAAATAATGACAAACAAAAACATCAGAAATTATGAATGGTTATGAAAATAACTTAGATCATAAAAACATAGAATAGAATCATAGAATTGTTAAGTTTGGAAAAGACCTCTAAGATCATTGAGTTCAGCCATTGAGTTAGCCTAGCACCACCATGTTCACGTCCAAGACATGTCCCTAAGTGCCTCATCCTGCTAAACTTGTCTTTTAAATACCTCCAAGGATGACGACTCATCCACTTCCCTGTGTAGCCTGTTCCAATACTTGAAAACCCTCTTGGTGAAAAAAAAAAATTCCTAATAGCTAATCTAAACCTTCCCTGGTACAATTTGAGGCCATTTCTTCTTGTCCTGTTACCAGGGAGAAGAGACTGACTCCCAACTTTCTGCCATCTCCTTTCAGGTAGTTGTAGAGTTGTAGGTAGCCTTGGTGAGGGTGGGAACTCAGCCCTTTCTTTAGCTGTTTGAAAATCTGTGTCTAACTTCACAAAGGTTCTGACTCCTAAAGCTATACTTTGTATAGTGTTTGAGACGCTTTAAAAGGGCACTTTTTGTTTTCTGCATAGAGAGGATGATCTGTTTCTAATGGTACCTCAGTATCAATGAGGAAAAATGGTTAATTATTGACATTCCAGCCATTGGAAACTGTTGATAATAGGAGAAAAATAGCTGATCCTACTCTCATTGAAATAATAATAAGTCAATTTATATGGATTT
>VXBU01018531.1:33344-116794 GCA_013400315.1 Bombycilla garrulus | reverse complement strand
AAGCCAGAGCCATAAGAGCCATACATATTTTGTGACAGATGAGGCGGTGTAATGACATCAATCAGATCCTTGGGTGGAAGCCAGCACAAAGTATTAAGAGGAGGGCTAATATACTGATGCGTTAGCTTGATTTGATATCTGATCAAGCCATGTTGTCAAATGACATCCTAATATAACTTCCAGTCTTTCTGCTGGTAAATGTGTTGAACTTTCTTCCTTTCATCCCATTTCACTTCCCTATTCTTTCTTGCTCCTTTCTCATTCCCAAGGTAAGTCTCAAGAAATGTGCTTGTTAACTATATCTGCATTATGAAAAGCTAGCAATCCAAATTCTCATTCATTCCTACAGCAACATTCTGTGTCTGTAAAAACTACTGAAAGCATTAAGTGGAAACCCAGTTCAGAGTCACAAAGCTGAAATCTCCAATGTAGAATTTAATGACAATGACAAAAAAGAAACAAACCTAGCTGGCCTAGCTGAATTATTGCCCACTAAGTTAATAGTTTAAAGAAGCAATGGCTTTGCTGTTTGCAGAGTTTGGCAAGCAGTAGTTCATAACAATACTAGTGTTTATATCTGCATAAATGATGTATGTGCAAGGAAGAATATCTGATACCCTTTTCTGTTCTTCAGAAAAGAATCCTTAATTATTAAAAAAAATCAGTAACTCAATATCCTGAGATGTATGGAAAAATTACACATTTCAGTTACTGAAGATAATCTATCAACATCTCCTATTCTAAACACTATTATTTTTTAGCTATTATATAGATACAATAAATAAAAATTGATTAAACTCTGAATAGATAGAAAGTAATAAAAAATATATTTAATTCCCTGAGTGACTCAAAACAAAGAAATAATTCTAGTGTTAAGTCCAAGAAAGGCCATCTCTGACTTGATATGATGCAGAATATGAGTTGTATTATCATTTGAAAATTTTATCATGATTTAGTGAATACTTTTAGGATGCTGCTGTTTAACTAATTGCTGTAGCAAGTACCCTGTAACTTAAACGCTATGTCTGAGAGCATTATGCAGACTTCAGGAGCCTTGGGACAAAAAGTAAGTCTAGCAGCAGAGCCCGCTTCACTGAAGACATATAAATTAAAAAGATTAGAACTGACTGCTCTGGGCAGTGTAGAGTAATGATTTTTAGGCCAACACAAGATTCCAGATGCTCCAGGAAAATCCCATGATGAGCAATGTCAGCTGATGTCAAATGCTACTGAAAGATCTAAGATAATAAATGTAGGAATGCCAGTTGATATTGAAAGCAGGTGGTTAGCCATGTTCCAGCGGGCAATCTCTATGCTGTGAAAAATCCTAAAATCTGAAGGAAATATGTGCTTAGGAAATCCAAACCCACAATCAAATATTATTTTTTCTCTAAGTGACCCTAAAATTGAAAATAAGAGTAATTCTAGTATTAAAGGAAAAAGAGTTGACTTAAAATGTAAATATTAAACTTAGCGCTGTATAAATATATGTTAAATTAAATACCAGCACTTTATATGTTGCAAGTTTTCATTATATAAAAATCTGTCCTATCAGTAATAATCATTATATGCACTAGTGATTGCATCAGGTTTGGTGATTTTTCAGAGGACAAATTATCATTAAGAAGGTGTTAAGGAATATGTGACTAAGGAGAACTGGTTGTCAAACAGGTGCAGCCAGTAGCATTTAAGAAGACTGAAGGTTGAATTAGAATTTCAGGTTATGTTGTATCCATTATATGAAGTGACAGAAACATGTCTGGAGGAGCTTGAGTAGATTCAACACAGGTGTACTGTTGATTTTGATTAACAAAAAAAGGAAATGCAGACTAGAGCCAGCCTTCATTAATAACCTTTGCATAGTGGAAACCAGGCAGATAAAGATGACTTTGAAAGATTGTGCTTATTGTGTATCATCCATCTACAGATAAAAAATATCTAAGCAATAGTCAACCAAAATACAAATTTTGGTGTTAAGTAGAGTGAACCAATGCAATAGATTTGGGAAAAAAAAAACAGAATCTAACAGTTTTGCTTTATAGACATAAGGCAAGATGGGCTGATAGGATTTGATCTGCTCTTGAGGAAGATATATCAGGATTCCAATACAGTCTGGTGTTTTGTTTTTTGATTGGCAGGGGATTTGTTACTGTAGCTTTGAGGTTATGCATTATGGTGTAACTACACACTAAGGAGCAGAGAATAATATTTTTTTTCTAATTCATTTTACATGACTTACTAGATATAAGATCTGTGGGCATGGTGTGCAGGAATGAAGGGTACAGGCATAGCAAGTCTTGCTAGGATATGGTCAGACCTTGAAGACTAACAGTGCAGCTAACCAGTTAGACCACTGCATTTTACCTTTTTACAGAGATACAGGCATTATATTCTTTGCATATTATTCACTGGGAAACTAATGATTAATAAAATTCTGCGGAATTATAACTCTTAGTCATTGACCCTGGGTCATATCTAATGAGCATGAAAACCAATTTTTCCTATATCCTCTAATATTTTTTTCCTATATAATTCTTAAAGTTCTTTTTCTATAGAGCAACCAGATAATCTAAATACCCAAAGTATTTTCAGTACATGCAAAAAAACCAAAATAAAAAATCATGTCTCACCCTGGAAATATGAATCAATCTGTGAGTGAATTTCCTTACTTTACCCAGGATCTAGCTTTCTTTAAGAAGGTTCTACAAACTAATCTGCTACATTTTTAGATTAGTTATATTTTGGTTATCTCTCAAACACCACTTTATTAGACAGTTTTGCCTAATTACTTTTCTGTAATCAGGAACTGCTGGTTAAGTAAAAAAGAATTGTCATATCTTGAGATATGGTATCCAGGGAGGTCCATATCATTCTTATAGGATTATATTAAGAGTGGATTAATTGAATGAGTCTCTATTCTTATTACAATCTCTCCTTATTAGAATGGATTAATTTATCACATTTTCTCTCCTCTTCACAGTCTTTGACATAAGAATGAATTATCACACTTTTCATTTGTGTTTTTCCAACAGGGTGATGATTTCCTTGCTTTTCAGCCTGTTCAGAAAATAGAGGAACATAAGTAACTTGTAATGAACTTGTATGCTGGAAGATGGAGGAATAAGAGGGGTTCTGTTTCACAAAGAACTGCAATGAGAACTCTGTGTTCCAGAAGATTCTGAATACCTGGCAGACTTCTGTCAGTGGAATTCAAGAAAAGATGTAGAGAGGAGTGTAATTGAATGCAGTGTCCCTCTCTGTAGTCCATTTTTACTGCAGTTAACTTCTTTACAGTCATATTCTTAATTTTGGTTTAGGGAAAACAGATGTTGTCTTCTGACTGCTGTCTTTCAAAATCTTCATACCTACAGTAGCATATTTCTTTGGATCAGTCAGCTTTCAAGTCCATGCACACTATAGCAAGTGTGCTATGCTAAGCATGCAGCCATTTTTTGAAATGGTAAAACTTAATTTTCCTTCTGAATTGAAGATGCCATGGTGGAAGAGCACCTTGCACATTAAGTATATTTATTATGTATTTTAACATAATTTGTCAAGTATGACCTTAATGGAGCCAGCTCTGCCATATTTTTAGGGAACAACACTGAGCTTTGTGATAGAATCACAGCATCATTAAAGTTGGAAAACACCTCTAAGATCATTGAGTCCAATCACTAACCAGATCTTAAACATGCCCCTAAGTACCATACCTACACAAGTTTTGAACACTTCTAGGGATGGTGATTGTACCACTTCTCTGGGCAGCCTATTCCTATCACTGATAAACCTTTCAGTAAAGAATTTTTTTCTATTATCTAACCTAAACTTCCCCTGGCACAACCTGAGGATGATTCCTCTTGTCCTATTGCTTGTTACCTGGGAGAAGAAGACTGACCTACACCTGTCCACAGCCTTCTTTCAGGGATCTGTAGAGGGTGATAAGGTCTCAACTGAGCCTCCTCTTCCCCAAGCTAAAAAACCTCAGCTTCCTCAGCACATTCTCACAGGACTTGTGCTCCAGACTCTTCACCAGGTTCATAGCCCTTTTCTGGACACACTCTAGCATCTATCTTGTCATGAGGGGCTCAAAACTGGACACAGGACTAGAAGTGCAGCCTCATCAGTGCTGCGTATATGGGGATGATCATTGCCCTAGTCCTGCTTGTCACACTATTGCTGACACAGGCCAGATGTCGTTGGCTCTCTTGGCCACCTGGTCACACATTGGCTCATGTTCAGCAGGCTGTCAACCAAGCATCCCCAGGTCCTTTTCCACCTGGCAGCTTTTCAGCCATTCTTCCCCAGTCTTTAGCATTCTGTTGCTGTGACCCAAGAGCTGGACAGGGCATTCGCCACATAGAACCTCATACCCTTGGTCTCAGCCCATCAGTTCAGCCTGTCCAGATCCACCTACAGAGCCTTTCTAACCTCCAACAGATCAACAGTCTTGCTTAAATTGGTGTCATCTGCTTGCTGAGTGTGCACCCAGTCTCCTTATCCAGATCATTGATAAAGATATTAGCAGAAGGGGTCACAACACTGAACCCAGGGGAACACCACTTGTGACTGACCACCAACTAATTTAACTCCATTCACCATCACTCTCTAGGGCCAGCCATCCAGCCAGATTTTAACCTTGTGAACTGTACCCATCCCAGCCCTGAGCAATTTCTTCAGGAGAATGATCTAGGAGACAGTGTCAAAGTCCAAGTGTGCTTGGACTTTACTAAAGTCCAAGCACACAATATCCACAGCTTTTCCCTCATGCATTGAGCAAGCCACCCTCTCATATAAAGAGATCAGATTGGTGAAGCACAACCTGCCTTTCACAAACCCATGCTGGCTAGGTCCTGCTGCACATGCTGTGTGATGGCACTCAGGATGATCTACTCCACGACCTTCCCTGGCACAAAGGTCACACTGACAGGCCTTGTGGTTCCCAGGAGGTACCTCAGTACAGCACTTATAGGTCTTATTAGAACCAATGAGACCAGGAAACGCAAAGTTACAGCCACATCTGACTACTTTCTTTAACACAAATGCTGATATGCATTGTGATTTGACATTGAAGAATCAGGACAAGCTGACTGCCTCCCATAAGTGCTAAACACCCTAAAGTTTATAAACAGAGCTTCTGAATTTATTCTGTGACTCCACAGAAACCCTTCAGAATATGGGTCACAGAGTACAACAGATATTCTGCTAAGCCTGTGCTCTGGGAAGCATATAGCTGCAGCTGCTAGGGTAAACTGCACAGCCTAGAAGCATGAAGAAAATGTTACCATCCTGCTTTATGGTATTAATCTGTAAATAGTATTTGATTTTATGTCTCTTTTTTTTTCCAAGGTGAACTAGGATGGAGATCGTACTTTTCTTGAATGGCTCAATCACTGCAACTCCAGCAGAATGAGTGTAGTCTGGGCACTAAAGATTCTCTAAGATGTCTCTAAGACCTGGATTCTGTATTCCAGTTTAGGCATGCAGGGATTCCTACTCCAAAATGGGTTGCATGGATAATTTTCTCTGCTCTTTCCTCCTACATTAGTCAGTGTATTTTATGTTTTTCAGAGGTGGTAAGTCACATCTCATGCACAATCCTATACTATATATTATATGTCGTTTGTATACAAAGTGGTAGAGGAAGAATAATTTCTGTCTTATTTCAGCTAGTTATTAGTTTATGCTATAAACATAAGGAGTAGTGACCTTTTAAATTTATTTATTCTTACCAAGCTATTTTTTAGTAATATCTTTTAGGGCTGAGGCAGTTATGGCAATTATATGGTGCATAAAATCTATTCTCATTTATGCATATAAAATTTACTTGGTTTTAATTTCATAGAATGTCTCTCCATGCTTGTATTACAAAGCCATATGAATAAAAATGGTCTTCAGAATACAATTACAGGCATACTGTTGACATTGTCTAAGTTTAGCGCCTTCCATACAAAGAAAAAAAAAAGGCTATTTTTCAAATGAATTTTAAAGAAACCTTCCAGACATTCTTTCTTTTCTTTTTTTGGCTGTTAAAAATTATCCGCTTTTTGTTACATTTTCAAACTCAATTTTAACTCTATTCTTTTCAATGAGATGGCAGTCAAAGGAGGTGATTATCCTGCTCTGTTCTGCACTGGAGTGGCTTCAGTTTGAGCCCTGCGGGCAGTTTTTGGCACCACAACAGAAAAAAGACATTAAGCAATCAGGGAGCATCCAAAGGAAGACCACAGGGATGGTGAAGGGCCTTGAGGGGAAGCTGTATGAGGAGAGGCTGAGGTAATTTGTTCTGTTCAGCATGGAGAAGAGACTGAGGGGAGACCTCACTGCATTTACAACTTCTTTTTGAGTGGAAGTGGAGGGGCAGGCACTGATCTCTTGACTCTACTGACAGGACTCAAAGAAATGGCATGAAGTTGAGTGTGGGGAAGGTAAGGTTGGATATTAGAAAAAGGTTCTACACCTAGAGGGTGGCTGGGCACTGGAACAGGCTACTCAGGGGAGTGGTCACAGAAATCCTTACATCAAGAAGGGTTTGGACAGTAGTCTCAGGCACATGGTGTGATTTTTGGAGTGTCCTGCACAAGGCCTGGAATTGGACTCAGGGATCCTAATGGATCCCTTCCAATTCAGCATATTCTATGATACTATGAATTAGCTTTGCATAATATTGTCTTTCTGACAACACAATCCTGGATGCTTGACTGAGGACCTCCCTACTAGCCTGGTGTCTAGGAGCTCACTAGGCCCTATGATGCCTAAATTCCTTAATGACCTTTCAACTTCTTTTTGTAATGTTTAGAGTCGTAGAGGAAAACTCAAAAAACAGCCATTACATCTAAGTATATTGACTGCTTAATTATGTTCACACATTAAATGGCTGATATGAATTATGGTTCTGGTGCCATAAAAATGTTAATTATTTCCTGTTAAGGGCTTTCAAGTGATATAATTTCCAGATCTTGGCCCAGAAGTTTGGAGCTGTAGATGCAATGGCTATGCCTGCAATGACACTTCACTAACAGTTTTGGCATGTGACATTAATTACATTCTGTTCAGAAATTTACTTCTCCTGATTGAAGTGTACTTTGTGTGTGTGGTGTATGTGGTTACATGCCTTGTCTGGCAGAACAATATGGGCTCTTTACTGTGTACCATTTTAACTTGAATAGTTTCTCTGAGATGAAGAGGTGTAGTTTCGTGTTAACTTAGGACCTGCAGAAGCAAATAGAGTTTATTTTTACTGTTTAATTTCTCCTTCTGAGAGACTCTTGTGGTACAGACATACAATTAGGTGGAAACAAGAATGGTTCATTTCTATTATTTCTCTTTTTATGTCTGTTTTAGAAATAAAGATATTGAAGTTGAAACTCTATGAAACAATCTTTTTTCAACCAATGTTCTAGTTGTTTCAACTTGTCTGATCAAATCAGGCAATCAGACATAAAATCTGACTTTTCCTTGTTATTAAAATCGATGGGTAAGTTTCCATCAGAAGAAATCCAAAAGACTTATGTATTTTAATATCTTTATGAAGCCTTCAGTTTAATACACAGGTAATTTCTTTCTTTTGCTTTTTAGAGTTCATAAGAATATAATTTTCCAGTGGCATCTCCTACCAATTTTAGTTATGCAAATTGGAAGCAAACTTGTTCCTACTGAGATATTTTCCTTGGAATCATTACTTCAATGAGGAACAAAGGTGAAAAAGTAACTTGTAGATCCCTTGAAAAACACTTACTTGATATAGTGACTGATTCTAGAAAAGCTTCTAGTATTTGTTTCTCAGAACTAGAAAGCATTCCATCAGTTTCAACAGTTTCACTTGGAAGCCTATCTTTCAGCAAGATCCCAGGATCTGTCAATCCTATCTGTATATAAATGACAAATAATTTCAGTTTGCCAGCTGCTCAGAAACTGTCTGAGCAAGCAGACCAAATTAACACTCCTGTTCCAGATTAACATTTAGCTGAGGTTATGGACCCTTAGGAAGATGAGGAACCTGTTTCTCCTGTGATTTGAACTCTCTGCCTCTCTGCTTTTTTATGATTATTCTGTGGTTTTGATCTTTTTAGTTGAAACAAATAACAGTGTCCTGTTTGCGTCTATTGACCTTAATTTACAAATCAAGCTACTATTAGCAGACGTCTGCATGATGGTGTACTAATTAAAATTAGGAGAGTAAATTCCAGTTTGCACACAAAGAGCAATTTGCATAGCTCTTCAAAGAGAGGAACTCAGATGTTTTAGGAACTTGGTGCCATTAAACCTTGAGGCAACTGGGAAAGGATCATAAAGGTTTGAAAGGCAATAGCAGATTTAACTTTATTTCTCTGTAGTAAATGTAGATTGATGCTGCAACTTGAGCTGTATACCAGATACCTCCAAAGTTAGCCAACTATTGATATGATTATTTTGCTTCCAGCTACAGTGTTCAGAGAACTGAGATCTATGCGATGGTTATGGCAATCAGAAAGCAGACAAAGAGAAAAAAATGTTTGCAGATACTAAACTAAAACATGATTAAAAGAGTAGTTTACCAAAGTGAAGTAAAACAACCAAAAATCCCTGTTATTATTTACTCCAGCTCACAGAGAAGGCAAGGAAAATGACAATTAGCTAAAATGTAAAATCAAAAATTGGCCTCAAAAAGCTGTAATGACAGGACCTTGTACAAACAGAGTATTGAAGTCTTTCTTTAAGCAAGGGCTGAGAAACCTTTTGTTCCGTCTGGCAGCCAGTAGACCTATATATGGTACTTTTTGTTACCACAGTTATTTACAAGTGTTCATAGCTCCACTGGGATCTTTGAAAATTGTCATCAGTTCCCTGGGATTCTCTGACTTCAGGTATGCTTCCCTTCCAGTGACTTTCCTAGAATATTTATGCTTTTAAACTGCTGAGGAATTTTTCAGCATTGCTCCTGTGTTAGCAGCAATACAAATTCATGGGGGATGAGCTGTGGCACGTACAGGCATTTTAGTGGGCAGTGTCTTCAACCTTTGAACCAGGCTTAAGTGAGAAACCTTAAGTGGTTCACTTAAGGATGATGTTTATATATCTAATTTTTGGTTAAGAATTCTCTGTCTTTTTGAATTTTAAGCTTTTGGGCTGTTAAACATGTATGGAGAGTCTAAATCAATGAACTCAAACCCACAGCCATCTAGGTACTGTTACAATGTAGAGTCTGTTATTTTCTGGGTTTTGTGATTTTTCTTTCTTCATTTTTTTTTTCCCCACATGTTGTTATATCAGGGTCAAATTTATTATGAGGATGAAATCCAACATTTAATAGGGATTGTGTTTTTACATCAGAAATTTTCAAACAGTTCTCACATGAAATCTAAATTGCGTATTACTATCTGTGAATATCCAGTGCAACAGACATATTTTCTTTACAGTACACTTGACTCTGGGGTGACAATGATCTATTAATAATTTGGAGTCTACAGAAAAACAGTGAATCTGTGATCTTATTTCAGGCCTGTGAATCACTAACTTGGAATCTTTTTCTAGGGGAGGGAGACCCTAGAGCTTTTAGTTTCTCTTCACCTCAATTCTCTCATCTGTGAAACAGTAATGATACTTGCTGTGTGATTGGAAGGTCTTCCTCATTAGTCAATGACTGCAGAATAGTAGGCTGAAAAAAAAAGTGTACAAATGTTGCCATTTATTATTTTAGAGATTACATAAAACTGTCTAAACAGAATGGCATAGCTTCACATTCTGAAATAGTTTTCTCTAAATAACCAGAAGAATATAATTTTCAACAGGAGATGCTTACAGTTAGAAAGATTTGCATCTGAAACAAATTAAAGAATCATCTACAGACAAGTTTTTTATTAGTAGTAATGAATAAATGTATTTAAAAGACATTTCATGCATAATTGCTCCACAGGCTCGTTTCCTGGGCTTCACTTTCATCTCAGTGCCTGGCAAAATACCAGTTCAGTGTCTTGTGCTTGAGTGCAGTTAATGCATTTCTCTATACAACAAAAAGTTAAAAAGGAGCAAAAACAAAAGCATAGAAAAAAATCGAATCTTGAAAGTGCAATATTTATTGCAATATGTATTTTAGTGCCCCAGTAAACCTCTACAATTCACTGGAATTATGAGATTCTAGAGCTACTACAGGAAGTTACAACCATCCAATGGAATACTGGAAAGAAAAGCAAAGTGCAGGGACAGTTTTTCATATTGCATAACTTTTCCTTTTCACATCATCAGTCAGCAGGTTAGACTTCAGACAAGACTTCCAGAGAAGACTGACAGACTATTTTTTTCTAAGACACCCAGGATAGGATTTTTATTCCTTGTAAATCCTACCACAATGATGCTAGGAAGAAATACAGTATAATTACAAATTAATGGCAATATTTAGAAGCTGAGTTTAGTTGATCAGAGCAGGAAAACTTGTTTTCCTGAACTTTTGAAGTCTTTTGAGGATTGTTAATGTTTATACATATATACAGACATATATATATATATGTGTGTATATATATATATATATACAGACATATATATATATACAGACACATATATATATATATATGCACACATTTTCTAAGCTGAAAGCATTCAAATAATTGCTTCTTTGGGATCTTAAAATTTCAGCTTAATTATACAAAATCAGAAAATCAAACACAAGAAAAATTATCCCGATCGAACACAGGAATCATGGGAAATGAACAAAATCTGATGACAGCAAAATGGATATGAAGTGAACAGGAAGAGACTTAAGATTTATTTTTTCCCTTTTGTATGGTACCATTAATGATGGAGGTGGGGAATAACTGAAGTAACATGGTACTTGGTAAAATAAAACCAGAATATAACCCTACTACCCAAGCTAGCTTGCACAAGTTTATATGGAATTCTGTAAATGGCTCCAAGGATGCTACCAAACATAGTCACTCCATTTTCAGGACAGCACTGAATAAGAGGGTGCTGTAGGGACAGCTGAAGGGAACAGGTCATTTTGACAGTTTTGTTTTTCAATGGCTTGTTTGTTCATTCTCCTCACCATTGTAATCACCATAAATCAGTGGATGCATGATGTCTCTTGTGTAACATCTTGGGCATTAGATACATGCTAATTGTAGCTAGATTAATCAGTTATATTTACTGAAATTAGAATTATGACTTTGTACTTAGTAAAAAAAAAAAAAAGCCACCAAAACCCCAGAAGTGCTTGTACAATATTTTCTTTTAATAACCAGATTTAACATGTAATGCAAGTGCTGTAGTTTTAACTTTTAGCATATAATCTTAATGACCATAAATGACGTTTGATGTATTCAGTGTTTTTCATCACCAACTATTTCCTTCACACATTAGTGGGAATAATTTTATAAAGAGTTTGACCTGTGTGTTTCTGGATGATCCAGAGAAAACAATTAAGCTATTAAAAATGCTACTGACATGTACAACAATAATGAGGAGTGGGACACATCTAATTATAATTGTGAAATAAGACTCTGATTTACATATGATGGATGTTTTCACAAACATACAAATCATACTTAGATGTTCAGGTTTTTTTTATTTTGACCCAGTAGAATCTTCACTAGCTTGTTCAGAAAATCCAAGTGTATTTAGAATAAGAAATGTTTACTTATTTATGGCTTTTTTATTTCAATGCTCAGGATTGCTTCTTTATCTCTCCTCCTTCTTCACATAATTTCTGCCTGATTTTCATGAGAGAATGGTCTAGATGGTCTTTTTTTTTCTGGAATAACTTAGTAAAATACAATATTACTTTGCCTTCTCTGTATATTTCTATTTATTTGGAAGTTCAATATTTCTCATTGCTTTGAAATGTAAAAGTGTTCATAAGTTTGAGTTGTTTGAATATTCTATGTTTAACTAAAAATTGCTGTCACCTAAAGTAGCTATTCTGAGAGGGGAAATTAGTGTTGTAAAGTCCTTTACTGTTATGATCAAACCCCCTTTCCTATGGAAGTGTGCCATCATTGTTCTGCAGGTCAGCAACCGACTAAATTTTTTTTGTAATTTTAATCTGTAAAAACATGAGGTTTACAATTCAAAACATTTGTTGACTAATCATCTAAGAATGGCTGAACCTCTTTGTTCATCGGTGGAATAGAAATAGTGACTGCCAAAAAATAAATATTCCACTGGAGGTTGTTTTAATATAGAAAATTTATATTTTTGATTAAAGTATAATAAGGATTTTAGATTTTATAATTTGTTTATAGTAATTTTTCTTGTGTCTGGGCAATAAATGTTTTCTCACTGTGAACTCAGTCTACATCAAAATCTTTATATTTTACAGCATCATTTGCTACAGAAAAAAGGGGAGAGAAAGACTTTCTGTAGCTTAGTAGACAGGAAGTCATGTGGGATCTGGGCAGCCAGAATTCATGAGCAATATATTCTCTGTTAGGAGTGGAGTCATGCCAGCAACAAAAAGTGAATTCCACCAGTCAGAGAGGGACAAGTACTGCTCTCACATCTCTAGCCTGAATCAGGGGAGATATCTCTGCCTCACATTAGAAAATCTAGTCTGGACCCAATAACTTCCAGCATTCAGACCTGGTGTGCAAGTGCTCTGTTATTTTATTCCAATTTTATTTTAGTTCTCAAATTGTAGTAAAAACTCTTTTTCAGAAAATCCTTAGTTAATCAAATTACTTTTGTAATCTTTAGGTTAGATTCTCTAAATTGCAGCTGTCTAAAATGGAGTGACATCCAAAATTAAGATTAAATTATATAGTTGCAAAATTTTTACAATCTCGTTAATGTGTGTTTTAAAAAATACTCCAGAGCAGAAAGTTTCACAAATTCTCTTAGATGATGACTATTGTTTCCAGTCCAAAGAAACCAATTCTTCAGGACCTTCAGATAATTTCTCTAGGGACTGACAGTAAAAGGAATGGAAATAATCAACAAAACACAGATAATTCTAAAAATACTGACTTTATTGTCTACACCACAGGAACATTTTAGAGCACTTGGGCATTCTGTCCTTCTACATTAGCTGCTGTTGTTTTTAGCTATGGCATCCTCAGAAAATCTTTCAAAAGTCTTACTCTATTTCTGGCTCAACAAAATGGTAAAGCCCTCCAATGATTGTAAATCATGGAGTTTTTTTCCAGTCACTGCAGAAATTATTACTGATACTTTGTGGTCCAACTAGGAACACACTGTCCTACAAAGATTAACTACTAATCATTTCTTCATTTATTCAGTGGCAGTAGTCCCAGGTTTGAATACATATCACACTGTTGATCCTAGCAATTACTGTTTGAACTAAATCTACATTCAAAATCTCATTTATTCAGAACTACATTAATGAGTCAATAAAGCTATGATGAATCTGGCTCTATGTTCCTATATACATTATCTGGAAATTTGTGTTGCAACCAGTAATTCAGAGAAGGTTGTTTTTTGGGTCGATTTGTCTACAGTCTTTCATAAATTTCAAATTTTGCCAGTGCAGAAATGTAAGATTCTTTAGACTTGGGATTTTACTACTACTACTACTAATAACAGAGAATTTTATCATCATTGAACTTCAGATGACACATATCTTGCTTATGTTTATATTACTGCATCAGATGTCAGTGAGTGTCAAGGGTTAGCAGATTATGTCCAGCCATAATTTGTCCAGAAGAGGATTTATCCAATTTGTATGTCCATGCAGAAGAAGCATGCACTCATACAAGGCATCTTGTTATTCATTTGGCAGTACTATAAAACTGTGGGTATCTTCACCTCCCCCAGTTCTATGAAATGTTTTTCTTTATATGACTTCTTCTTTTTATGGTTTTAAAGGAAGTGAGCATTTCTGCACTCCTGATCCTACAAAAGAAAAATTCCCCACTTTGCTATCCCCGATGTCACATATTTAGTAACCACACATATGGCATGAAAATCTTGAGACTTTATTTTAACATAGTACATGCTTGATTCTGCTAATTTATCTTGTAATGTCTGGGGAGTTAAAGAAGAATTTGCCTTTACAGCTGTGCTGGTTAGCCATGAACAATATTTTTTTCAAGAAAAAATGAGATTCTTATGAGTTCCATCAACTTCAGGATTAAAAAAAAAATAAAATTATGCAATAAAATTTTGTGAAAGGCAGAAGAAGATTTGTGAAAAAGCCACAGCAGTTAGTAAGGGTGAACTCCAAGGCTTGCTTTTTATGAACACTCTACTTCCATTCTCATGATTTTTTAGTTTTAATGAATTTTACAGAAATAAGACATATATAGTTGCACATGGAACATGATGCTTAGTTGAATGTAAACTAATTATACCTCTACAAAGTGCAGTTTAGTCAGAGCACCTTATTTTTATTCCCATAGTTTTGCATAATTATGGGGTTTTAAAGTTTATGGAAAATAAGAATTTTTTTCTAGTGACAATTCTTTTTTTCAAATTAACTTACTAATTCAAATATAGTCCAGTATTTCTGGACCATAATTGAATCAGAGTCCATTAGGGTACATCTTCCTTGGCTGTAGAACCTTCTCATGTAACTAGAACTTTCTCATGCCATGGTGTGGGGTCTGGCTGAGAAGCTCTGAATTGTGTGAAGTTGAGATCTGCCATTGCCAGGGACACTTTCAGTAACTTTAAGAATTTGATATTATTGGGTAGAATGACTGCATTCTCCATGTATTCGTGACAGTTCTGTGTTCTTTAATCACTTGCTCTTCCTAGTGTAACATCACGTATTATCTCCCTAACAATGCCTCAGCTTTCAATGTCTAGCTTGTATAAAATTATGAGCATTTGAGTTCAAAGACTGTGTGGAAACCTTGTGATTTGTCACCTGAGATACATAAATGGCATAGTATGAGCACCTTGAGAGTGGCTGTATAGTATTTTATTGCAGAATAAATATTGGTGAAGAATCTGAACTGCTAGCTTTTTTCCTCCTCTAAATTTGACATATATCTAAGCAAAAAAAGACTTTTTTCTGTTTATCTAGTTTTTGTGAAGGATGCAACAAATCATTCTCATTCATTATAAAAGTTAAAACTTTTCTTCTGATGTGTTGAGAATGCATCAATTGGAAGAAAACATTATGGGACAAAGTAAAAATGGCTTTTTAAATTTGAAATTTAAAAAATGAAATCAGCATATATTTTCAGAGCTTTTAATTGAAAATCAGAACTTCTTTATACCTGCCATTGGAGTAGCTAATGTGAATCCACATTCATTGCTGGGGAAAAACAGGCATGGGGAAAAACACGAAAATAGGGAAAAAAAGGAAAATAGGGGAAAAAAAGAAAATAAGGTAGTGGGTTTTTTTTGTTTTTTTTTTTTCCCCTTCCTGTTTTAATAGCTTTCTGAGGGAGGAGCAGGGAGTCTGCCACATTCACCCCCTACCCCCAGGCCATGTGAGATGTGCCCACATTGCTTTGTACAGCTGCCTGACTACTGTGCAAGCCTTTCTCCTTCAGACTCTGGCTGTCCTCTACCCCTGCTGAGCTAGGAGAGACAAAGGACTGACTGAGTGTCTTGATATCGATCACCTGTTGTGACACTGCCAGTGCAGAACCACTGCCTTCCTTCCTGCAAAGGAAGGCCCTGGGCCATTTTAAAGCACCTGGCCCCATTTAAACACCCTAGCCTGCTTCTTGCCAACAACATACTTCAAGCATTTCAATGTCGTTTTCTTATTCAACTTTTAAAAATCAAGTACCCAGTGACAAATCACCAACCTGTAAATTTGAACTGCCTATTACTTTGCAGTTAAGAAAAAAAATCATTAAAAGAGTAAGTAATTTGTAGGCATTTTTCTTTGTGCAACACTTATGTAAACTGTGCGCTAGGTATTACCTTATGCTTGTTCTTAAAATTAACACAACATTTTTTCTCCAGCCTTTTCAATTTGTGATACTTTGACTTCGCTTTAATTTTCATGTTTATTTTTTCCTTGAACAATTTGTCGGTTCCCTTGTTCACCTACTAGATGGTGTATCAGTGATTCTGTCTGCGACTTTTGGAGTGTTTTTTGGCATGCCCAGTATATATTAACAGAAAGACTTTTCTGCAGTTACCCTTAGCTTAGCTTAGCTTTATATGAACTATTCCTGAATTCCATGTTTTAAGTGAGGGCTGAGGTATGAAAGAAAGATGTATTAAAAATTTCTTTAATATTGAAAATGAGAGGTGAATGTTACCTAGAACAGAAAACCTCAGCTGTATAAATTGAAAACAGAACAGTAATTTCATGCAATTAATTAAAACAAGTACAAAATGCAACTTGGCGTGGTAATAATATTAAAAAAAAAAATAGGTTACAGATTATCTCTCTGTTTTACATGAACTTTCCTCACCATAATTCTTACATAGGATACCCAAATACAGTTTCAGAGGATGTATTCCCTGTAAAAATAGAAGATTATGTTGATCTTGGCTAGCTGCCATGTATCCACCTAGCCACTCTCCCACTTCTTGTAAACAGGACATGGGAAGAAATCAGAATGAAAAAGCTTATGGGTTGAGATCAGGAAGGGAAATCACTTACCAATTGCCATCAGAGGCAAGAGAGTCCTGCCTGCAGAAAAAATTGCTATAATTTTTGCAAGTTAAAATGGAGTTGAATAGTGAGAAACAAATGCTAAACCACCTTCCTCACAAGCCTCCGCCCCTTTTTCCCAGGCTCAGCTTCCCTCCTTCCCTTCTGACTCATCCTTGTACCCACTCACTGAGCTTCGCAGGGAGGTTGGGAATGGGTGTGGCAGTCAATCCAAAGCGCTTCTCTGATGTTCCTTCCTCCTCACATTTTCTCTTGTTCCATCCAGTGTGGGCCCTTCCCGTGGGCTGCTGCTCTTGCCAGGAGAACCTGTTCCAGCAGGAGCTGTCCAGAGGCTGCTGTTCCTTCAGGAAATATCCAGCTGCTCTTGGGGGGGTTCTCCTGGTCTGCAGTGTGGACATCTGCTCACATGTGCTCTTCTCCAGTGGCTACTGGGAAACACTTTCTCTGCTGTGGTCTCTTCCACCAGCTGCAGGAGAATCTCTGATCCAGCACTGGGAACGGCCCTCCCTCTCCTCCATTTTGACCTTGATATTCATAGAGCTATTTCTTACACTTGTTTTTAACTTGCTCCTCTCTCCTGGACAGCATTTCTCCCTTTCTTAAATATATTTTCCTGGAGGTCCCACACCCATGGCAACAGAGCTCAGCTGTGCCCTGCATTGGGGCCAGTGGCTGGAATCACTGAGGCCACTCCTGCAGCCCCCACTGCCAGTGCTGGGACACTTCCACTTCTACAGCCTCCCTGCTCTCTTCTATGTGGTCAAAGTCCTTCTTTTTCTGGGCCTCAATGTTTCAAATCTTCCACAAGAAAGGTACAAGCAGGTACAATCTGTGCTACTTGATTTGCAGCAAGTATATTGTTTTAATGTGAGTTTCCACTAGAAGAACACTGAAATTAACATTTGATGTCTTGTTCTTTGATATCTGGCATTTTTCACAGGCAGACTATAATAAAGAAGTCAGTTATTGCTATTAGACATATTTTAAAAAGAATTCCTTTTTAAATGCATATCTCCACTCATCTTATTAAATTTAAATCAGTGCTGCTATCAGTTTGAATACTAATGATACATTCTTCCAGATGGAAGCCTTTAATAATTTTTCACTTTTCTCTAACAGTCAGCTGTAAATCTTAAATAAGAGAATTTTTGGGTTATGCCAGCTTTAATGACTTTTGTCCACACTGATTTCAATGTCATCAGTACCTGGGAGGCAGGTACTCTTTAATTAAATTCTATCCTTTATTGAGATGCAAGGCAACTGCACAGTCAAGGCTGTTCTTTTGCTGGTGTCTGAGCTGCCAGCCATTCTCCTGCTATATTTGTATGCTTGCAACAGTCCTTCATTGTTTCAGTTAATGTATATATTTTGTATATTCAGACTTTTGAACTCTTTTCTGTTGTTTTTTTGTGAAGCACCAAGTACTTGGGCTTGTGGAAGAGGAGGAGAAAAGGGGTGTGGGAGCTGCCCACTTACCAAGTAGAAATATTTCCTCCAGAAACAGAAATACTTCTTGCTGATTTCAGATGATTAGTGCATTTTGGAAGGGATCAGCACTGCAGTAAGGGGGCAGCTGTTACAACCCAGTACCTGAGGTCCAGAATGAGTGAAACTTAATAAATGAATATGCGTCTTTTATCAGTGCATTTGATGGCCTGTCTTCGTCAGTTAGTAGTATTTTCCTCCAGAGTCATCTACTATATTCATCTTTAGATTTCTAAATTTTAGTATGGGGGCCATGCCCAGCTAAAATCTATGCTGTTGTGGGGAAATGAACTTTATATAGCTTAACCTTTTCTCTGCTATATTCTAGCTAGCTAGGAATGGCTCCTCCTGGGGAAAAAATGTCTATCACACTGCTAAAAGTATAGGAAAATGTAAGTTGGAACTCCTGACTGTGGTGGGAAGGGAAGAATAAACACTAGATAACAGAAGAGAAAATGAAATCACAACATTCAGACTTTCTGTAGCTTGGGGGAAAGAGAGAACTAAAATACTTATGTGAGTCAATAACTATTCCCATTGGAATCCTTGGAAAAGCTTACAGGTAGCGCAAAATTTTCAGTTATTGAGTTATTTTCTTGCCAATCTGTTTCACTTATTGATTAGTTTTGTCATTAAACTTTGGAGCCCCATAGTTAAATCTGCTTCAGATTTACCAGACTCTCCAAATAATTTAATTATCTAAATGATTATCTGAAGTGCCGATTACAAGAAAGTAATTAACATTATTGCAATGCAGAGAAGAGGTTTTGTTGAGTTTGTAGTGGTGCTTTGTTCATTAGTTTTCTGGTTTGCTCTCTTTCTGCTTCAAAGTTAGTAAAAGAATGCTCATTTGAAACGTCTCCATCATGAGACAAAAGATGTCAATTACAGAAAAGTACGGCACCAACAAAACATTTCAAATCATTTTAAGACATTTTCTGACATAGTAATGGTAATTAGTGTATTTCAGTTTCAACAACTGTAATTAAACCTGACCTTTAAGTTAATTATGTCTTGACATTTATGATTTTACACTAGCTTTCCCTGTGGTGATGATGTGTTACATACAGATGCTAATAAGTAGTTTCTGTAGTGTGAGCTAGCAGATTTCAGAAGTGCCTACACTGCAGTTCAGAAAACAGCATCATGCACTTAGCTTCAATGTATTTGTGCTGTCTTAGTTAATGCCATTCCTAAATTTTGTGACGTCATCCTGACATTCCTTCTTATGCAACAAAACTCACTGAAACAATTTTGGAAGGAGCTTAATGACCAGTAATACGTGCTGGTATTGTTTCAATTTGCTATTTATATAAAAACATTAATTCAGCATGGATATTAGTGGCAATAAGCCCATCTCTTTTAAAGGCTGCCGCATAGCAAAGACATAACTAGTCAACCATGGGAATTGGAAACAGGACATATGACAGAATAAAAGCTGAGAACTGTTCTTGCTTATGTAGAACATTAAGTCTAGTTTGGTTCAAGATTAAACTAAAAGGTGAGATTCAATAGTTCTAGAAGAGCCATCAATGATGGAACATGTAAGGAGAGGCAGTTCTTAACAGAAGGACTTTGAAAATGGCATAGCTAAGGTGTTTTCAATGAAGATGATAACAGGAATGTTGAAAAGCTGTCTTTATGACAGTAAAACTCCCATTAGTCCATTATGCAGAGATCTCTTTTGAGTTTAGAAAAGATCAGTCAACTTCAGGAAAGATCTTGGCCAATTTGAAAGTCCAAGGCCACCTTGTTTTTTTGGAAGGGTTTGTAACTATGTCTCCAAAGACATGTGCTTCATATGTGATGAACACTGTACTTCAGAGCCCTAGTACTAAAGAGGTGAACTCTCAGTTTGATAAAAAAAAATCCTAGCAGCTGCTCTTTAAAAGCACAACAATTTATGTAGCTTGCTTCTTGATCCATACATTCATCTGCTTTGTATGAGTTATTTGTTAAGAAATCTCTACTGCCTGTTTTCAGGCTTCATCACCTCAAATCCACATGGAATTATTTGTATGTTTTAATTACATATCTATTTGTCTGTCTATCTATCTGTCATCTCTGTTTCAAGTGAGATCAAACCAAAATTCAAAATTATCTGTATTTATATGGAAAGCTAAGTTGAGTAAATAATACAGCCATAAACAATACAATTTTCTATTTTTGGTGGTTCTAAGCTATCAAAATATATGTTTGATTAGCACAGGGTACTCAAAAACATTTCCCTGAAACCCACAAGCAGCTCCATGCATGTATTTATGGGGAAATCAGAAATCTCACCCTATTACTCATTTCTTTCCTATGCTGACAATTCCTCTAAAAGTTTTCTGTTTGGTTATTTGGATGAGTTATAATTTATTTTCTGTTTTGTTGCTCCAAAAAATTTTGATATTTTTATGGTGGGTCACTTATGATAAGGAAAGGGTCAACAGAAAGTTTTACAAACTGAAAGGGCTAGTCTTGCTGACGATATCTGAACCGTGGTTGCCTGACCTGTTCATTGACTGTGTTTTCTAATTGGGATGTCATTGCTATCCAACCGGCAGTGTAATGTTGCTAAATGCTAGCTTAGTGAGAACATGAAAATCAATCTGCCAGTAAAGGGCATAGCAAGCAGCATGCCTTTAGAGTATTATGTTTTTTGGCCTTGGCATTCTAAAGAAGCTTTTCTCGTACCGCTACTCTGAAAGAGTACTGTAATCTGTTTCCAAACTGAGTGACTCACAGCTTCAGATACTGTCTTTTAAATGCCTTCTTGCGTTGCATTAAGAAGTGCTTTTTGATGTAAGACAAACTGCAGAGCACGTATGTTTAACTGGTATGTTACAAAAAATGCCATACTTCTTTACTTGTGGTGCAAAGAATCGTTGTGCAGTGCATCCTGACATTTTTGGCCATAATTTCTGCAGTTTTTCCTTTCTGGAATAAAGCCTTAGACAGCATGGCATCCACTAGAACTAGCAGAGCATATGAACAAAGCAAGTAACATTGTGCAATAAGTAGAGAAGCAATAGCTCATTTTTTCTGCATAAGTTTCCTCCTAGCTATGCTGTTTTTGGCATTTTAAAAAAATAAAACAATTGATCTGATCTGAGAACTGCATGAAAAGCAAGAATGCTTTCATCAAAGGGAAAAATGAAAAAAACAAGCCCTTGAATTTCTTATACTTTAGGTTGTCAGATACAAAGGAAGTGAGCCAAACATTTACTTGGATTGAAACTTGATTATAGAAGTGGCTTGGAACTTAGCCTGGAAACTAAGTATTAAGCCACCTCATCTCCATTGTTCTGTTTATCTTACAATTTTCTTTTCCTTTACATCTTATGCCCTGATGAAAAGGTAGAAGGTGTTTGCTCATTCTTTTTCCTTTCTTTTTGTCAAGTAGTATATATCAAAAGCTTATTTTAATTGGGTCAAAATAGTTTTATTGCAATGTTTGTACCATTCTTTTCAAATTTAAGACCTGAATAACATATTGACATCAATTCAATAGGTAAAAAAATTCAGAAATATCTCTCTTTTAATTTTTTTTTTTTTACCAGAAATATACTGTAGAATACTAAAAATACCTCAAGAGATAATGGTTTGGTTTGGCACCGAGGGTAGTCAATCATATTACTTGTGTACTATGTACTGTATACCTCTTTTGAAAATGATCCAACGGCCATGAAGTCACTGAAGCCCCAATGTCTTTTTAATTGGTTTTAAATCTTTGCTCTAAACAGTTGGGAAAGAAGCAACTGAGAGAGAATATGACCAAGGTCATTAGAATAGCATATTTTAAATTGTAGATGACCAAGGAAGAGCTGTTTTAACAAAAAATAAACTCCAGAGGGTGTCATGTAAGACTAAAAGGTGGCAGTAGAAGGCAAGCAAAAGGAGACATTTCTTTGTGAAGCATGTAGGTGGCATGTGGGACTCCAATGCCATGGGAAGTTTGGGATACCAGATGGCTACAGAAGTGCCAAAATCAATTGAACAAATGCTTGCAGGGGCGCAGAGCTATTAAGCACACAGACAATGCCAAGCTCAGGATGTCCATGGTTTGGACATCACTGGAAGCAGTACTCCTAGGAAACGGAGCTGTGCATTTCCACTGCTCTGCTTTTCAGTGTGTGCCTGCTGTTAGCCACAGCCAGCAGTGGGTGGCTTGACAAAGTCGACCTTTGGCATGAACCTCTAGGTCTGCTTATGACTTCTTAAGTGTCTCTATGACCATCACAACTGGTGAGTCTGTTTTTCCACAGCTGTGTGAAACACATTTGATTCTGGCAAATGAAAGATGTGGGCGCTGACTGATGTTCTTCCCTCAGACTTGAGTGGTAAATAGTGTGACTGTCTGTTCTTTTATAATATCTCAAAAGTACTAGGCATGTGCTGCAGGTTTTATTATCAGGGAAATAGCATCTTCAGCACACTTATTTTCATGAGGCCTGGTAGGTATTTATTATCTCTTTGCTAATTCCCATTTTGGGGGGAATGTAAATATAATTGACTTGGGCAGAGTGATCTGAAATTTGATAGTACAAATATACATGGAGATGTACATAGCCTTGATCATATAAACCTTGTTTAATTTAGTAAGGAGGCTGAAAACAATATGTCTGTTTCTTTGTGACAAGCACCATAAAAATACAGGACAAGATGCAGTTTAATATCAATGTCAGTACTGTACACACAGTATTATAAACCAATTAGACAAGTTCCACACCCTAAAACATCTCACCATCTAATTAGGATAGTTTCAGTACAAACAATTAGAAGCCTGACAGAATGAGCAAAAAGGGTCACAGGAGTTTTATGAATGTGAAGAAAAATAGCTGCTGTAAAGTATGCTAAAAAGACAAATGATGTGAAATTTTCTTCCAGCAGTGCACTGTGTGGAGGATTATCTTCTGAAAAGAACTAGGCAGCTGTGATCTTCCTTATTCTTGTGACATTTTTTTAGAATGAGATATTGCTCTTACTGTGCCCTATATTCTTAGGTTCATCTGTCTTTCATAGGAAAATTCCTGTTAAATCTTGGGTTCAGTTGGATGTACAAAGAGAGCATCTTTTCCTTCAAGTGTATTAAGCCTACCAGATTTTTACACAAAATTGTAAGGTGACCCATGATCCTTCAGACATGGAGGAAATGTACAGCTGCTACTGAGAGTGTGGGTCCATGTCGAGGAGTAGGGGGAGCTTCTCTCAAGAACATTGATGCAATGCCTAATATTTAAGAGAGCTCTGGAGCCTGTACTTTCGGAAACAGTCAGGCAGATTTCAAAGATACATCAAAATATTTGCTCTGTAGTTTGACAACAATGGTGTGACATCACTACAATTTTTATGAGTGCCCAAAAGCAATAAAGAATTGACCATAAATACTTAGACCTGAAGACGTTTATCTGAATACTTTTATAGCAAGTTTCCTTCTGAGGGGGAAAAAAAAGGGATATTAATACTTCAGCTAAATTTGTATTAGACTAATACCAATTTGTCATTTTATTTTTATTTGATGATTTATTTATGAGGATGATTTAATTTCAAGACCAATACTATTTTCTGAGCTGTTATCACTTGAAATATTTCTATACCTCATGCTGTTAAGCCTTTGAAAATACACACAATATACTTCTTTTACATCTAGCTTTCTTACATTATAGGAGAAAGCAAACATTTTTAATTTATCAAAGAATGTCTTTCATTTCTTGCCTGCATTTTGTTTCCTTTATAAATAATTTTTGTGTACAGTTTTAAAAATATAAACAAATCCTCCATGACATTCTTTCTGATCATTAATGCTCACAGTCTCTCAGATCAAAACTTTTGTTTTGGTTTCTTTGTAAACATGAAAAGTCCTAATCCACATACTCAAGAAACTTGCATTAGAAATCTTTTCCTTCCATTATTTCTGGTCCATATCAGTAACTCTGAAAGGTAAGTGATGAATAATATAGTTCTGTTCAGATATCCCTTGAGTTAATGAACACTAAACAACTTAAAAGAGGTTGAATATGACTGGAAACTAATGTTTATGGATTTTTCTTAATTTTTTTTTAAATTCCAGTATTTATCTTGATACTATAAATTTAGTTCATACCTCTTTCTTTTTTTTTTTTTTACAGCAAAATACAATACAGTTATTGTAATGATAATTGGTAACAAAATAACTGGGCTACTTCAGGGCACTGACTTACTATTCTGCATGCAGGTTGCTCACATTTTCAAGATTACAAGCAGAACAGAAGTTAATGCAAATAGCTGCAAAAGATGTCTCCATTAATAGGTAGCTAACAAACAAATATGATTTTATGTAAAATGTGGGAAGAATGAGAATGCCTGCTCTTTCTCTTTTTTCTTTGTATATTATATACCTTCAGAAAGAATTGTCCCCCAACTTCACAACATAGGGAGCATTGTGAAAAAAAATGGTGTTTCTTATTGCTGTTTTGTCCTTATTATCTCTGCCATTTCCTCAAAGCCAATTCACAAATTCCCTTCATTTCATCCTGCTTATACCCCTACTGTCCTTGGCTCATCATTCCTCAAAATTTCATGTTCTTTCCATCCATCAGTATTTGAGAGAATTCCCTGTGTAGCTCTTTTCACCCAATGAACTCTTGAAACTTTCCCCTTTGTCAAACAAAGAGGCCTCATTTTTATTTTTATTTGATGAATGTATTGTCAAATTCAAGTAATTCAGATCTTGTGCTGTCCTGTGGCAGTGCACTGGCTAGCTTTGTTGAATGTGTAATTCTGGAGTAAGAGAGAGGTGAGACCGCTTTACTGCCTGTGTGTTCAAAGGAGTCTCTAAATAAACATGCAGATTGCAGCATGGTTACATTTTCATGCTTTTACATGGCCTGATGCATTTTCTCAGTGATTCAGTGAGTCTTTTGCATTTTATTGGGGACTCATGCCTGAGGATGCAGAGAAAGTTGGTGCCTTTAAAAATACCTCTATTTTGACGTTTTTGTTTCTAATGTGACAGTCATCACAATACAGGTTAAAACATGAACCTAATTAGTGTTTGGGACAGAGCAGAAGCTGAAAAAAAAACTTTCTGAAATCATCAGTACGGATCATTCTTCATTCTGTTCCTAGACTGCAAGTATGAATTATGTGTCTAGCCATTTAAACTCCCTCTAGTTGTCTTCCAGAGGCCAATTTATGCCAAGTCTGAGAAAAGTATTTCCAGAATGTTTATCCTTTATGGTAGATTTTATGATGAGTGTCTGTCTTCCACTTGATGGTATAGGGATCTTTGACTGGACAGGTATACTCTTGAATCCTATGAATTCTGCTTGAAATGTATAGCTGTATATTGCAGATGAGGCTGAGTCTCTTTAGTCTTTCAAGTCTAGTGATTCCTAATAATGTCAGGCACAGAGGGATGTTTTCAAAGACATTTAGATACCTAGAGGTACCTGACAGGATTTTCAAGATCATTAAAGCGGACTGGGCATCTAACACATCTAACTTCCATTGATTTACTGAGGTAGCTGACTGCTTATATGTGAGGTTTTTCCTTTATAATCCATCTCAGCACTTTTTATAATCTTGTCCACAAGTCTTATTTAATTTCCAAGGAATGTATCCTATTTGTATCTACTGTATTAGACTATACCTAGGTAAAATATGTTAAATCTCAATCTTTAGCTTATAAGGAAAGGAGTTTTCATTAAACTCTTGTACAGGGTCATCAGTTTTGCAGTGTAGTTGGGGGGGCTGTCATGTGGAGTCATCACTTTTCCAGAAAACTGCTGGTACTTTTATACTTCAGTGGCCATACTGTGATTGCTTTGCAGTTGGGTCAGCTAAAAATATTTATTTGAAAAATGCTGTGCTCTTTCAGGAGAAACATTTTCCTTGTAGTGGAGCATGGTGCTTTAAATATGGTGGACAGCAAAATAGTATGTTTTGGGGGACTGTTGCTCTGATGCAATACCATTTATTCTTTGTTGTTATTGCCATGACAGTATGAATCCATTCAGAAACACTTTCTCAGTGAAAATTCTGCTGGTGCTAATGGATGACCGCACAGACAGGAGACATCTTGTCCCAGTCCTAATTTACTTTCAATAGCTTCTTTAACCAGATCAGAATTTATTTAAAATAATGACTATGTGATTTATTCCCCTGTCCCACTTTTCACTTTGCTCTCATTCTGCCAGTCTGGAGTGACAAGAAGTTTTGTACTTGTCTTAACTTTCTTTGGACAATAGATTTTATTTTTCAGAAATGTTAATTTTAGATGGGTATGTTTTTTAAAGGACTGTCTGTGAATAAAACATAGGTAGAATTTGAAACAATTTCTGTCAAATCCTAGATAGACATACCTATGCTCTTCAAGTTGCTACACATTTAAAACCTCAGTTCCTTTTTAGTGTCATTTTGTCTACCTTGTTGTTTCACAATTGCGCGGAATAAGCAGACCAAAGTAAATTAATTAGTGGCAACACATATCAAAAATAAGAACTGCTTTGATTGCTTTATGCTGAAAGTCCCTGTAAGTGCAGTGTGTTATTCCTCAGAGCAGCACTAGGATCCTTCTCTTCATTCTGCTGCTGTGGCAGAGGTTGGATGGTTCCTTGTGCCCACACCCTGGGCTTCTCATGCCCACGCTTGTCAAAGATTTTGTGGCAGTGGGAGTTACAGCCTGTGGAACTTCCGCTAGTAGGGATGCCAGGGCAAGATTCTTGGGGAAAAAGAAAATTCCATAAAAACATGATAATGCTGTAATTGCACACTCAGCTGCTAGGAATTTATCTGCTCTGGTAGGATCACCCAGGAACTGTATACGCTGAACACGCACTATTAAAGCGTCTGTCTGTTTCCATTAGCACATGACATAGAGACCCACATCAGTTCTAAAGGCATTTGCAAGAAGCTGCTACTGCAACAAAGATATTAGTGGCACAGCTTTTCAATTGTGTAAAGAATAGGAAGCATTATTTTAAACTTCCAGTTGTGCCTTATAGACAAAATGCAAACTTGAGTAATTTTTAAAGCTAATTATGTAAGAGGAATTTTAGAAAATAGTTCTGAAGTACTTGAAGTGGATATTAAGAAATTCAAAATCCTGATATGACAGCTGCAGTAGTAATACCTATTGTTAAGTTTTGCTAGACTTTCATCTGTCATATAAGTTCAAATATGCCTGTCTTAGTTTTGAACTATCTTCTTATTTTCATGACCTAGGTACAACAATTATTACATGCTATTAACATTTAGTAGCTATGCAATAAAACCTCATGCCCTTGAGTACATATTTTGTATGCATATAATGGAATGGTTTCCTACTGAGTGAATTAAGCAGCAATTTATTTTTGTCTTCCCTGAGCTATGAAGGACCACAGGCTTGCTGAATGCAACTGTGGCAAATTAAGTCTGACCTTTGCTAATGGGGATTCCAATCAGTAGGAAACTGTGAAAAATAATCTGTACTGGTGCTTTTCTTGTAGACTTGAAGTTTCATCTCTTCAGCAGTTATATTCTGATATATTCCACCATAGTATACTGGTGTGGGTAAGGATAATTTGGGGATAGTCCAAGTTCTCTCAATGTTGTGTTTTATTCTAATGTCAGACACTGGCACCTTTCTGAAATTGCTTTGTTTTCTCCATGCAGTGAGATCTACCTTAAATCTTTCACCAACATATATAAGACTCATAGAAATACCATTAACATTCATGCTGTGTTAAAAATAACTAGTCTTCCCTATAGTGGATAGTGTTGAGAGCAGCAGTCACTAAAAAATTCCGGAAATGGCTAGTTTAATTACATATGAGTGAAAGAGTTACAGCTTCTAATTTTAAAGTCAGTCATAGGCATAACATGAAGTTAATACCTGCCATGAAACACTAGAATGCAAAACACAGTTGTGAAGTAAACATTGACTTCATTTATCTTTTATGGAAAATTATTTCTTGGAAATGTTGTGTTGAGATTCTGATAGCCTGTGCACTGACAATGCTGTTCTGTGCAGTTTCCCAATTAAAAGTTTCTACAAAGGTGTTTGGAACACACTGGTCTTCAAAAATGTTAAGTAAGGGCTGTTGTATAGTTGAAGTGTTCTCTGTGTACTTCATATGAATGGATTGACACTTGAAAATTGTAAACTGGATGCTTGATTGCCAGACTGGGTTCCAGAAAATAAAATATTTGGCTGAGTACCAGTAAAGGGACCTAAAATCTGGATTATACAGTCCAATGAGGCTCTAATCACCTTAGAGGCATACTCAGATAAGATGACATTGTCTCAGTCTGACAATCACTGCACTTAATGATCATGCTCAGGTATAATGATTCTGACTTTAGTTTTAATTGATAAAAGTGAATTGTCCCTCAGTAGGGTAGCCTTGATAGCGACTGTTCTTTAAATCAGTCTGAAAACTGAGTTGTTTTTTTCCTGCTGGTGTCTCTGCATGTAGCTCTTAATAACAATTCATCATTAGTTTTCTAGCTTGAATTTGTCAATGGATTTGTTTTGTTCCCAGTGGACCACTTCAGAGACTTGGCTCAGTGCAAGCAGGAGCAAGTCCAAACTCTCTTGATGCAAAAATAGCAGTGCTACAGCTATTGCAAGCAGATTAAGATAAGAGAAAAACATGAAAAATACGGTTAATTGATCTTTTGCAAACAGGATCAGTGAAATCATGCACTCTGTTGAAGGCAAGAGTAGCTTAACCATTAACTTTAGAGAAGAAAACATTTTACCCAGTGCCTAAAGTGTCAGATCATGTGAAATGTAAAAAAAACAAGATTTTTATATGTTGTTTCTGAGAACAAAGATACTTTTTTTTCTTATGGTAGTATCTGGAAAGACTAGACAAGAATGTGGTCTAAAATTTTTGTACATACAGAAAGTAAGGAGCAAACCTGGAGTTAAGGAACTTTACCTTCCTGATGAGAATTATAAATGGATGTATTACACTTGGGGACCTCAGTCTCAGAAAGATTAAATTACTCAAAAGATGTCTGTCAGAGCCAGGAATGGACTCAAATCTTCTGAGTTTTAGTCCAGTGTGTTTCAACTTAAAGGCAAGTTCTTCCCACTTTTAATATATGATTCCTTTTTGGGTTTAAGGGTGATTTCAAGCTTAATGAAATATTGTAGCAGATTTATCAATACCAGGACAGTCAATTTTGTTGGAGTTCATGCTGGAATATAGATATATAAACCTGTGAGTAGCAGATCAAAAAAGAATGCAGGGGGACACAAAAGCATTCTTATGTCTTGGGACATAACTTAGTTCAAATAAATTCTCATACATCTGTATCAAGCTCAAATTACCCTAGTTGCATTAACAAAATGTAGGATATGACTTCAGCTTGAAACAGGATCGGGACAAAATTGTGTAGCTAATGATTTACGTAGCTTCCAAAATTAGTTTGAGAGAATGAATGTATTCTAGCCTTTACTTTTCTTTTAGCTTATTATTATTGTTCATATTTATGGCATAGGCAATATTTCTTTGTTGTGCGTATTTGTGTTATATCTGTAAATTAGGAAATACTATAAATTATATAGTAATTTGTCAGATCATTATTTGACTGACTTCTGTGGAAAACAGTGTTAAAAAAATGGCACAAATTAAAAAAAAATTAAACTCATCACAAAAGATGCCTGGTTTTTTTTCAATGAAAATGTAAATTTTCTCCATGAGAAGGAAAATGCATTTCCTGAAAATGAAATTGTTTTTTTATCTGCAGAAATTGAAAAATAATTATGTGTTTTTGTGTTATGTTCAGAGAAACTTTGGGGCTTATTCTAATGCATGATTTATTTCAATTTATGATTCAGAGTAATGTTCAATGATTACTTTAATGGAAACCAATTCAGAAGGATCATTCTTGTAGTACAGACAATGATATTTCTGTCCTTGTAAAATTAAAGAATAGAGATAAACACTGTTTCCAGGGAAATATTATCTTTTCTATTGTATAATGTGCTGCAATTAAAAAACTTAAATACTTGCAACTACATATTCCTCAATGAATGAAGTAACTGTGAAACAAAGTCTGTTTTCTTAACTGAAAAAATTCTTATTGACAAAACAGAGTGGTAATTCTGCAAATTTTTCTCTGCTTGAGTAATCCTATGAAGCTCAGTGGGGCTATACAAATGCATAATCACATAATTGAAAACACAGTTTTAAGTATAGTTGAGCATTTAGTACACAAAGAAAACAGACATTCAGATAAAATAAGAAACTAAACCCCTTGTGTCAAATCTGCAATGGATTTTTCAGAAAGGCACACTTGGAGAATTTCTGTTGTTATCTTTATGCCTTTCACAAGATGTGTACCTGTCACTCTCCTTCAGAAAGAAAGTATAAGTGAAGTCCATAAAGTTATATGAGGTTTAAAGCTGTGATTTCCTAGTCATGCTTTAAGTAAATTCAGTGTCTAAGGTTTGGAAAATGAAGTCCCTTTCACCTAACAAGCTCTGGTATTGCCAAAGAAAATAACTTCATATACTTTCTGACAATTATGTTTAAATCTATTTTAGATAGTAATATTACTGTGGCTGTGATGATCTGGGATAGAATTTTATTTTTTTTTTAATCTCTTATAAATGGAAGGATGCAAAAGCTTTCTCATTATAGAAGATTATAGGAAGAAGGTTTTGTAATTTAAACCTGAAAAAGTGTTAATGTGTGCAGGGCTGCTTGAAGAAATCAGAAGATCATCCAATTTTCTCAGCCTGTTTTAACTTGCATATGTGGCTACCCTCTTCAGGAATCAGGTACAACTCCACCTATTCAGTCCTTGATTTCTCTGTTTGCATCCATTACTAATGTGGATACTATCTACATAGCAATATTTCTGAATATTAGAAAGACAACTGAAAGTGACTCCCAGTTGAATTCATGTTCATGGGTGTGATTGCTCTGGGTAAACAGCTTTCAGTCAGTGCTACCCAAGACTAGCTGGCAAAGGTAGGAGTGAAAAGCTCTGTAAACGTGTGGGATTCCCTTAGTTTTAATGCCCTTGGTTTTATTGATTTCTGAGATGTCTATTCCTAGTTGAGATGTAATTCCTCCTTTGTACTTGGTAAACCATATACTCTTAAGTACAAAATGAATGATTGTGACTTACTTTCTAAGGAAGAGTGTTGAACTTTGTATGTCTTAGAAGAAGAAATTTTTGTCCTTATTATGAACTTTTAATGAATCAATGAGCAGATGGGAATCATGGGATTAACTCCTAACTTGCAAATTCCTGTCTGACAGTTCCATGCTTGAATAAATGTTAATGATATTTTGTCATTTGACTGATTCTTGAAGATGAATCCTAATTTTCATAAAGGATGGAAGAATCCGTATATACCAGTCATCTAACGCAGGCAGGTGAATTCTAATTGTTTACCAGTATTGCCCCCAGAAATAAACGCTTTAAAAATTATTTACATAATCCATGTAAATAAAAAAAAATGGAGGTTAGAAAAATTAACATACTCACTGATAGATTGTCAAGCAAGGTCTATCCATTTTCTCCCAAGATCATAGCGAATTTCGGTTAACTTCTCTCTGCTTTTACTATGATTGGGGAGAAGAAGAATGGATTATTAAATAATTATATATACATATAAATATGAGTATGTGAATATATATAAACTGTGTAAATATATACATGAAATAAAAATTTCGCATTAAAATGGAAATATTTCATAGAGGAAAAAGGCTGTTTGAAAATCAGTTTCATATATAGTTCTTTTGTCTATGTGCTGTAGTTCTTTAAGCACGTTTTTCTATTGTCATTGATTAAACTTGTGGTAAAGAGGTAATTCTGAGTGCTAAGTACATGTTGCAGAAATATAATAAAGTAGCAGAAAGTATTCTAAGTCAGGTATACTGTTTTGAATCATTATTATTAATTCTGAATATTCTCACTTGAACTTTATAGAAAAATGCTTGAAGTGGTAGAGAACAGATTAAGGATATATAATTTTTTCAGTTTTGTTGACAAGGTATTGACAGCCTCCTACTACCTAAAGGGGGCCTATGAGAAATCTGGAGAGGAACTTTTTAGAAAGGGGTGTAATGACAGGACAAGGGTGATGGCTCTAGACTGAAGGAAGGCAGGTTTAGATTAGATATTAAGAGAATTCTTCACTTGAGAACAGTGAAGCACTGGAAGAGGTTACCCAGACAAGTGGTGGATGCCCCATCCCTGGGGCCAGGTTGATGAGGCCTTGAGTAACCTGGTCTAGTGGAAGGTGTCCCTGTTTATGGCAGGGGAGTTGGAATTCCACGACTTTTAAGATTCTTTCCAGCCCAAACCATTCTATTATTCTTCGCAGGTGAAAAATAATTGGGAAGAACATTAGTTTGTTTGATGTAAAGTGTAATGATGTCAGTATCCACCAAGATATTCAGTAGCTTACAAATTACTGTCTCTATGTCATAATCTGTGTTGCACTTGCAGCTATGTTCAGTTCTTTAATGAAACCAGCCATTTTAACAGCAGGAAACCTACAGTCAAGTAAATGATGACTGAAGTATCTGATAGTTTTTTCTTTGAACTGTGATTTCAGTTTTAATTTTTAAAACTTATTATATGGAAAATTAAAGCACATTTTTCAGTGTATTATTGAAATCAGTCATGACTAAGTTGATACCAGTGGGCAGTGCATTTGAATATTTCATCACAAAGTGATGGAGCATCTCATCTTGCTTGTTAGAGTGCTTCTACTCACCGGTCCATTCTGTTCTCTTATTTGACATGACCTGAATAAAGAATGACCAAAGAGTTCAGCAAAGACAGAATAAAAAAGCTATATCAATAGAGTAAAAAAAGTATTTAATGTACTGATGATATAATTTCCTTAATTCGTTCAGTGCTATGGAAATAGTTTTCTGAGTTATTCAAAGCCATGTAATGATGTTTGGCTTGCACAAATATAATTTAGTAAAGCAAAGCAAATATTTCTTCTTGTAAACAGAAACTAAATATAGTTAAAATTTATTTTTCCCTGTGAATTATGAAGCTCACTCTTAAGTTAAAACATTTTTTTGTACACCCCAATGTCTTGTCAGACTAGGGAAGCAACTTTCCTTTCTTCATGATTCTCTTGAGATCAAAACCTGTTTGAAAGCCTTAAAGACATTCAGAAATACAAGCTTTTTTTCTCTAAGTACTGTAAGTCAGATAGAACACCATATAGGCCATTAGAATCAGTACAACAGTCTTACTCCCTGACTTAGGGGTGTACTTAAATGTTTGGACTGTTCCTTTGGGCAGCCTCAACAAGCTGAAATTATCTATTGACAGTGCATCCTCTACCTGACATGCTTTTCCTACTGGCAGCATCCCTTTCCAAGGGACATTGTTTGGACACCTCTATACTCTTTCTGTGAGACTCTAAAGCCCAGGTCAGCTTAATGTGACAATGGCTTTTATCAGATCAGTGAAAACTCTGCAGAATTCAGATTTTTCTTTCAACTTTCATATATGGAGAAAAAGAAAAATCACACAAAATTCTCTGTAGTGCGTCAATATCTGCGAAGAGTCAGGAGCTCTCTGGGTGTAGGAATAGCAACTGGGAATCCAAGAAGGAATACCCAGCTGTGGCTGGGAGTACCTGTACTGTCTGCAGCTGTTACTGTTAAATCAGAATTTCTTTTATTTGTCCCATATATCTTAACAACAGCTGGTAAGAAGATTGACAGATTCCAAATCAAACAGAACATCAATGCAATTGTTCAGTTGGGATTTTGTGACCTGTTTTTGAGATATCAGAGGAGATGGCATCTAAAGTAAGTTCTCCTTGTCCTGCACTGAAGTCGCCCTGTTGACTCACTTTGCTGGGCAAAGGAGAGATAGAGCCTAACACGTCACCCTTAGCAGCCATACAGAAAAAGAGCAGATGCTGAAATATTTTGCTGCCTTATGTTGTCACAGTCTGTCATCAGTGGATTTTGCTCTCTTAACTCATGATGTTGTATTCATATAATGCCTAGAAGCCACAAAGAAAGAAAATGAAGCGAATATGTTGCTTGTCAGCCTGCAATTTGTCTGTATTGGCATTTCACCATAGATCTTTCATCAGATGTGTTCAGTTTGGAAAAGGAGTCTATTTAACTTTGTGTTCACTCACAAAATATGTATCAATAAATAGTATTAAACAATTCTAGGTTAATACTTTTGCTTACAATATTATGAATATCATAGTATATTAATTCTAGTAGAGAGTATTCAACATAAACCAGCATTTGTGTGACACAGTTTTCTAAGGAAAACCTAGTTCAGTGAACAGTGGCAATAAGATCTGGCTCTTGTGAAGTTTTGTCTTGAAGGTGAGCTCCTCTGTGGATGTGTGTTCACACTCAAACAGAACTGACAAATAGGCATGAGGGGCTGTACTTGTAGGATGATCAAAAGTGTTAATGAATGTGAGTTCAGATTTATTATTTTTTCATAAATTGGGAAATTAACACAAACTATCATCTATTCTGCTGCACATTCTCATATGAATTAGGGGGAAGAGAAAAATTTGACACCTTCTTGATCACACCTGTTCTAGCTGGACAATAGTTAAAGAACTTTCAAAGGAAACTAAACAGACTGGTAAGCATGCACTGAAGAGCATTGCATAGGTATCTCTCATTTATAAAAGTGAGATACCGCAGTTGTGTAGATAAGGACTGTTTAAATAATTCAGAAAATAGTTAAAATGAGTGATTTTCTGCAAACAGAACACTTCAGAATTCACCTGACTCTTTAAGAGGCCTTTAAAGTGATAATTAAGTGTTTGAGAGGAGCTATAATACTTGGGGGATTATCGTACACATGAAGAGAGTCCTATTTACTCTACATCAGTCAAATAGGCATAATTTTGAAATTTAAGGGAGTTATTAGAGGAAGGTGATTGCCAAAGCTCCTCAACATGTCATCAAGAGAAATATTCGAGATATCATGTAATATCATTTGATTTCAGTAGCGAGTTATATAGAGGAGTAACCTCTGCCAAAGGAGATGAAGTTTGGGTGTGCACTGTAATGAAAATAACTGTCCAAAATGAGCAGTGCCATCAATTTGTGAAGTTTCCTTCCTATGTTTGTATGGCATAACACAGAGCAGCAGAGAGAGGCTGCAGTTGGACTTGAGCATCCTGTCAAGGACTGTGAAGGCAATGTGCCTGTGTTAGTGTGGCACTATCAAGCACACAATGTAAGATTAGGTGCAGTTATAAACACAGTAGTATTGTGTTCTGTGACTCTTCTGGCTAGGTATTTTTGCAATACTCTGAGCTGAGTTCTACAGATGTGCACCTTGGAAGCGACAGACATGCAGTGTCCTCAGAAGTGACTGGCTGCTGTTGTGCGTGGTTATGCATGGAATCCATAGGAAAAATGCAATTATTTTTTACGAACATTCAAAAATAAAGAAATCAGTGTATTTCTAGCATTTGCAACTAACATTTCAGGTTAATACAGAGAAGTATATTCTAACTTCCATGATTTTATGAGAAACCAACGTATTATATATTCTGAAAGTGTTCTGTCCCATTCTAAGCAGTATGAGATGCTTCAGAACCATAACGTAATGTCTGATAATTTTTATTTAGAATTTTGAAAGTTTGTTTGCATATAACTTGATTTCTGAGTGTTTTGATTTGTTTGTCCAAAATGTCCAGAAGTTTTACACAGGATACAGATATGAATGCATCCCTGCTGCTCATGATGAGAACTTGTAATGTGAAGTACATGAGGAGATGGTGTTAAGTGAAATAAAACCTGAATTTTTGACTGGAAAATTGCTTTATTTCCTCATCTCCATGCTGTTCCTGTCTGAGACAGCAGCTCAGCAGCTTAGATTGGACAGCCACAATTATGAAATTGGCATGCTAAAGAGAATTTTTTGTTTCAAAGAGTCAAATTCCAGTTAGTATTAGAGCTACATTATTACACATCTCTTCACAAAGAAACATTGCATTTCCCCAGGGAAACACATTGGAAAAGAAACAATGAAAAATTTATGTTTAAAATAGATTTCAATCACAGTGATTTCTCATGGCTTTTGTATGTTTTAACAATTTCTAAAAATCACATGCAGATTGCTTTATTCCTGTTCTGATTTGTAGCATAGGAAAAGGGCTTTAAGACTAATTGCCTATAAATGAGAATTTCTACATTACATTTATCTTTTATAAAACAGACAAACATGGAAATTTTCCAAAACATGAAGTTGCACCACATAACTTATAAAATATAAAAGGTGTAGATCAGAATTTAAGTAAGCTATACATTTTTTTGTTCGATGACTCTGACAAGATCTGTGATTTGATTAGCAACATGTAGTCAGTAGTAACAGAAATAAAAACATGTTTAGTCATCTTCCTGGTCCTAATTAGGGGATGAATACCTGAGAGAGAAAAAAACCTGGAACGCAATTATATGGGAAATTTAATCTTATGTCTGACTGCAAAGCTTTGTATGTTTGCATGCAGTTTGCAGGATTAAAGTTGAAAGAGAAATATTCCTGTATTTTTATCCCTCACTCATCCTTGTTAATATATATTTTTTTCTTTTTTTCCTTTTATTTTCTCTGCAGTTTTATGATAAAATAACTCTTCAAAATGGACTTGGATTTAACTCTCTGTATCTGCCTCCTGCCTTGTGCATTTTGGCTGGCTTGAAAACCACAGCCAGATATGAATTTCTCTTTGAAATCTCTCTTCTCTGTTCATATTGCCAATTCATTTGCAGGACCCTTGTGTAGTAGTTTTTATTGGTATGCATATAAAATCTTATGATGAAGTTTAAATATTTATCAGCATAAGTTATCTAGGTGTAATGCTACAATTTTTGCTAGTATTTCTCTCACGTACTGAGGCAAGTTTGGGATTATTGATTAGTCAGGCTGTGTCAGGTAGTCTTCTTTCACTGTACCCAGAAATTCACAGCAAAGATGTTTGGTAGTCACAGCCTTGGCAGTTAGGTAGCCAAAAAATGTGGTGTTTTCTAACACCACAGTGTGTTTCACTAGTGAAGTAAATATTGCTCTTCCCTGTTACTGTGTGATGGTGCATTTGGATTTGTAATTGATTTTCCCTCAACTGCTGCATGATACCTTGTTGTTGCATAATATCACCTAAATCATGCAATTACAATTGTATGATTTTATCAGGCCATTGCCCTCAGAAATCAAAGTAGCACTGCTGTGTATTTATACAGAATTTGGCTAAGTGAGAGTGCTCATATCTTGCTAGAAGGATGGGTAACTTGGTGATTTTCTCACACATCCAAAACAGGAAGGACCATGGAGGATTTTAGGGAGGCCAGCAGTCATTTCCCTTTCCTTTGCCTTCTATTGGAATAAGAAACCAGAAAACTGATGGTAATGAAAAGTCAAAAAACATGAGCCAGGGAGATTTAACAAGCCTTCACAATGATAGGGTTTAGGCCAATGTAGTGTGTAAAAAAGTAGCAGTTTTTGTAAAGTTAAAGTAAAGTTATCTCGAAGTAAACTTTATGTCAATTTGAAAAATCAAATATTTTAAAAAAATTTCTCCAGTTGATGCTGGTTATCATTCTGTGGCAGTACTGGGAGGAAAAAAAGGCAGAAAAATTAAGTCAAAACCTTCTACGTTTATGTTGAGTGTAGATTCTGATATCATCTAACAGGCCATGCTGGGACCAAGTGTATTGAAGTAAACGCCATGAGATGTTTTGAAACAGATGCATTTAAATCAGAATAAGACTTGCTATTCAAAATTCTCTTTGCAGGGACTGTAAGATGGCTTAAACACTGATATTAAATTTGTGGTGTAAAAATCGTACATATAGATAATTTTAAACTCTTAATGATCAGCAAGTAGCAGGTAGATAATTTCAAACCTTATTGTGTATGGTGGTGACTGAAACCACTGTAACTCTCTAACAAAGCAAAATGATTTGGTTGTGCTTGTACTGTGTATATGGGGATCCCCTACAAATCAGCTTGACCTCATAGAATCAAGTTGTGAGGCAATTACTATGTATGCATTCAAATGCACTCTAACTAAAGGAAAACTTCTGTAAAAGCATCATCATTCCCATAGTCCTCTTGTTTTATTTATTTGGAGATGATCGTGTAATATGCTTGATTTTATAAAGCAAAACAGAAATTAAAATCCCTCAGTGGTCACACTAATATTTAGAAAGAAAAGAAACCTCAAAAAACCCTCCATAAAACCAGCACTCTCTGTTCATAAAAAGCTGAAAAGGTTAAAAAAAAAAAAGTTAAAGTCATTGAGTGTTAGAGTAGCAGGCCAGTGGTAACACTATGACTTCCCTGTAACATATACAGCAGAGTACAGCAGCTTCTGTGTTGAGTTGCTAGCACATTGTATTCATTCTGGAGTGAGAAAAATGTAATGGCATTTAATCTTTGACTTGCACTGGACTCTGGAACAGATCCATTTTTACTAATTCTATGTTGCCTACACTTGCAAACTGAGAAAAATGCAGTAGCAGATTAAAAGCACCACAAATAGCTTGATGAAATTGTCCTCTCAGTACAGAGTAATGCCAATGTGGTTATTATGTATATAGTTATCAGTTATGCCTTCCTTTTCCTTTGTTCTTATTCTTTTTCCTTCTGCTAAAAAATTATCCATTTGGCAACTTCTTGATTTCCAAGTTGGAGTCTACATCTCCGTCATAGCTGCTTTTAAATATTTAAAAATTGATCTGGTGTTTCTATAAATTGTAAAAAAGGACAGAACCAAAAATATTTTTAACAAAGCCCTATGAATCTGATCTATATGCCTGGGTAAATTTTTAAATGTAATAAAACCCTAAATTCCCTAAGGTTGCATCATACAAGCCCCTTGGTTCCATGTGGGAGCCTAAAAACTTTAACACATGGGCTCTGAAGTCTTCACAAAATATTAGCAGAATGTGACAAAGAGATTCACCTTCAGGGTATCTGAATTTTTTAACCATCTTCAAGTTCAATAGGAGCAAAAACCTACTTGCTTTAGTAAGAATATTTAAGTAAAACTGGCCTCACTGGGTATTAAAGCTGTATTAAAGATGAAGTTGCAATTTACATGTGGAATCCATTATGGTGACATAATACTTATTTACTGTTTGAGGTCATCATACGAGTCTAAAAAACAAAGCAATATAAATAAAATCTTTAGAGCTTAATGGGTAGTGGAACATCTAGTTTACTGACGGTTGTCACAGGGTAATACTATAAATCTTTACACTTCAATTTAATTTAGGACATAGAAGAATTCCATTTACAAGCACTTAAGCTGTGTTAGGATGCTGGTTTTACTTGCTTGGTGATTTCCCTAGGATTTACTACAATGGCCTGAGTTATAGAAATACTATTTCAAGTTAAGGGAAAAACTGACCTGGGTGCAAGCTGAAAACAAATGTTCTGACAACTCAAGTTTAACTCATCTGTCAGCACCTCTAAGTTTTTTGCAAGAAACAAAACAATTTTTTTTGCCTTTATGTTGGTTCTTAATCTTCAGTAGATACATGTATACTGGGATTAGGAGAAGGAAGCTAGAGGAAGAACAGGGGGAAAAAAGTCTAAATGAGAGACTGACTAGCAAAATGGAATCTGAACTTTAACTATGAGTAATAGAAGCAGGCAGCTTCCTGAATGGAAATTCTGTACCAAGAAACAGTTCTGTCTACATGGAAATCAAAATGCTGTTGACGATAGTGGCCCCATACTTTAAGTCTGATAGGACTGGTATAGTGAACAATTATTGCTGTTTGGGTTAGGTAAAAAAATAGCAAATTTACTTTAAGGAAATTGTCAAAAGGTCTGGTGAAGTTAGAAGCTGTTATCTAGAAAATCAAACAGAAAAAGACAATGCGTGGTTTGCTGTAGTTGAGAAAAATAAGAAATAGCTACCCTTTTCACTGCACATATTCAGATTACAAAATGCTATTTCATTCAGACTGGTAACTAGGAAGGATACACAAACCAGTCTTCATAGCAGAAAAAGACATCTGTCTTATCCATCATTCATTGTGGACTACCAGTGTTTTGACATGCTGTGCATGATCAGTGCACCCTCATTTTCCAAAAGCAGGAAAACTTCCAGAGGCTTTGTTTTGGCTCTGTATTTATTCATGTATTCTACCAACATTACTCACTACCTCTGAGATAGTGTATAAGCATTAATTAATTATTCCTTGCCACGAATCTGTTAAATAGATCATTATTTTCAACATTGCCAACACCATCTTTTTTTGTTGTGGGTAAAATTGAAAATGGGAGGGCCACTTTTAGAGGCAATAACTACATTTTTGTTTTTTTCTACTTGAATTATTTTCTGTGGACTGCTTTGGTTTGAACAGCAATGGTAAAATGCCCATTTCTCTTCTGTAAGAGAGCTACCAGAGATAAGGATAATCTGAGAATGTGATGAACATCAGTACCTTTTTTCCCACTCCATGATAGCTCATGGTATTATTAGGCAGGTTGTTATTATATAAAGGAAGGCATTGCTTATGTCAGAGGTAGTGCTTTGTAAAAAGCAGTCACAACCAACATGAAACGTCCATTTAATATCTTTGAAGTCATGGCTAGCTTTTCAAAGTGAAGCCTGTAAAACTCCTTTGAACATTGAGAATTTGTTACCAACTCTCCGAAGCTGCATTAAACAATTCCATTGAGTCCTGGTGGAGCATGGTACTCAGATTTTTTAACCTCAGCTACTTTTACCTGCTACTACAGGTCTAGTGTTCCAAGCTAGTACATCTGAAAAACTTAAAATGAAAAGATCCTTTGCAGAAGAGAAATTATTAATTTAAAATTGGAAATACAGGGACCAAAATTGTAGTCGAAGATCAGTATTAACTCAACCACAGAGGAAATACGAGCAGCGGACTTTGAAATGATTGTTTGATATCTGAGTTTTAAATGTTCTTGTTTGCTTGGGAAGATTTTATGGGAATTTTTAATAGAATTTGAATAGTTGACAGTCAAGAAAATTACTTTTGTTTTTTTTAATTCTCACATAGGAAATTGCCTCAATGCATTGAATGCTCTGCTCTACATAGCTTATTTGGTTAGTTTAATTGTGAAGAGGAGAAAATATTTTGGTTTTGCTGTAGCTATCAAACAGAAATGAAAGATGGAAAAGGCATATTAGGTTACCTTGAGGTCAAATTCATAGGTGCTGGAAGCTGGTATAATTCCACTGACATCAATTCCCATTGTTTTCACTTGGAAATGCAGATGCTCAGCAGCCCTGAAATCCCTGATATGCATTCAGATTGTTCTGTTTATTACAACACAGTTTTTAGTGCATAGTCCCTTACATTTTTGTTCATTTAAATGGTGATTTATTGACTAAGGAAAACATTCCTGTACTACTGTATGTTTTCACCTCTAGGATATTTAGCAGATTTAGTCTTTGGCAACTAAATGCCAATAGAATGATAGTCTCACCTTTTACACCAAAAAGCCAGGAGTCAAATCAGCAGAATCTGCTAATGCATTTACAGAGGTATAAATTACCAACATGGTTTAAAGCCTGGAGTGTTTTGATTGTGAGGTAATGAAGTGAAAATGTAGCACAAAAGAAAAATACTTTGCAGAAACCATCAATAAGTAATGACTTTTAAAACAGAAATTCCAGTTTCTTTGATTCATTGCCACTGAGATATACTTCAAAGAATGTTCCAAGCAGAAAATTTAAGTGTTGACAGATTTCTATATATTATATACAGAAATTATAATTTAAATATCATTAATAAATTATAAATTGATGTATTTACCATTTTTTCCAATTGTTCATGTTTTTTAATTTTTTTGGAATTATCATCTAGAAGATTTATGAAAGGGTGGGAAGTCAGAGCAGTATAGGGTAGAATTAAGAAGTCAGAAAGTGATATTTTAGAAAATGTTAAATATAATTAAAAAAACTAGCAAGTGGGATAGTTTCTGGGTTAGAGTTGCTGCTTAGAATCATAGCAGAGTAGTAACTTAGTGAGATAGAGAAATCGCTTGCACTTGCATCTACTCTGAGTTCCAAGGAAAAATGTGGTTACTATAGCAACTGCCACATTACACTTATGCAGTCTCTGGAATATATTAAATTGCTGAAAACCTCAAGGTTTTGTTTGACTCTGTTGAGAACTGCAGCTAAATGTACTGAAGTTACTTAATCAAAGGTATGTTAGTGTGCATATTCTTACATGTTACTTACTGAAGCTTTGGCTTTTTACTTTAGCTAATTTTTTTTTTTTTGCAGCATATACTAATTCAAAATAACATTGTCCTGTTCATTTATTGTTTGGGGGGAATACATTTGGCTGCATGTACATGTAAGATAGACACTAAATGTGTGAAACATACTATAGAAAATTTCCTGCCATGAAATATAGCCAAGAGGTTTAGAAAATCAAAGTATTTGTTACTACTGAAAGTTTGTTTGGAGACCATATTAAGATTCTATATAAAAAAAAATTAATCACTATGGCAGCAGAAAGCAAGTAATGTGTTTTGTTTTTGGTGGAAATTCACTCTGTGGACTCAGTGCAGTTGGTCAACAATTGCAGATAAAGTCATCTAACATATGTCCATTATTTGAACACAATTTCATACTTAATATTATAAGTGCTCAAATGCAGTGATTTGGAGGAGTGATGATTTATGCCTTCATGATATGTTTAACACTTCAAATTTTAATGACTTAATATGCAGGTAAATTTTTTTCTGCAAGTATTTTTTGGATGGTGTTCATGCAGAACAAAATGCAAAATAAACCTAGGGTGCAGCTGTAGAAAACATTTTTCTTTGAACAGCTGAGGTAATACAACGTGTCATGCTGTGCTAGGAGAACTATAGATAATTTTGAATTGTAGGCCATTTGGGCCTCCCTGAGCTGTGACTTCTGACAGAGAAAGTATGTAGTAGACATATCTAGAAGAATTTAAAACTGAAATCCTGGGATTGTATGCTGTGTATATATATATGTATGTTGTAGTAGATGTTTTTGTTGTTTTTATTCTAGACCATTTACTCTGTTCTAGGCAGTTAATATTTTAGCACTGTGATTGCTGTTGATTCTTTCCCCTGTTTAATGAACAGTTTTTCTTTTCTTCTGCTGCCTCTGTTCTGGGCTTGCTCTGGTGAGGTGGGAGCCAAGCACCTGGCAGAGTCAGGGTTCCTCGTTGCTTTGGTGCTGGTTTTGTTCTAATGTGACATGGAAATCTCTGCCTACTTTGCATGTTTACTAATTTCTTCCTCTCAGTTAGATTTCCCAAAGTCTTGAGTATGTGGCCACCTCTCCAGAAAGCAACTGGGTATGGTTCTTCTAAAGCTCTGAGTTTTCAGCTGACCTCCTTACTGGTCACCCTTTCTAAATTTAACTCTCTCTTTAGAGCTCATTTTTCATTTTTACATATTTCCTTTGCAAATCCTGACAGTCTCTAAAGTTTTACTTTGTTCAGATGTTCTATATTTATTTTATCATATTTAGCCAGTGTTTCTTATTGATTTATTTATCTATTTGTTGATTATTTGGTGACATGACTGTATGGTACCCTATTTTCTGTGTATTGATCAAAGTTTTAGACTGAAGTAGTGCTTTCTTCCACCCTTCAAGGTAATTCCTGTTTTTCCCTGAGAGGACACAGAAGTCTGGTGCTGACACATTAGCAAGCCTTTTGTAATGAGTGACAGTCATTTAATTTACTTTCTGTACCTGATACAATAACTCTTACAGCTTATTTGAATATGTCATTTAGTATTTTACGTAGAAGCGTTGTGTCATTTCCTTTGTAACATCCTTACTTGTAGATTTAACAGCACCAGGTTATACGGGATTGCAGTTATTGGCTCTATGTGTTTATGAAATACATTATCATAAATGTTCATAATTTCTTGTGTGTATTTGATATCAGTTTGCAATGTTAGTCCTGTCTCAGGACCAATTTCCATCATGACAAATACAAGAAATATATTCTTCTTGCCTACTTTGTGAGCTTCATAAATTAAAGCCTTTGAAATACACACAATGTAATTTGCCTTGCTTTGTGCCCTATTGTTGCATTGTAGCACCTCCTACAGGCAGAGTGCCCAGACCGGGAGGAGGTTTGTTCCCCATGGGGGGTGGGAGAGCCCGGGCATTCTTTCCCAATTTGGAAATGTTCTGAACCAGGACACTTCATTGGACTCCCTGGACATCACCCCACCCCTGGAGCTACCTGGATTGGATGGCTGCCAAAGCCCTGCCTAAGCCATAAAAAGCACTGCTTGAGGAAACTTCTTGGCATTTTGGGGGTGTGTAGCAGAGGCATAAACCTGTAGTCTCTGGCATGTCTTTTTCTCAGTAGAGAGTTTGTTATTTTGGAAGTTAATAAACCTTTTTTGTTTCCAACACCACCCGAGGTGTCTTTCCCGCCATTTTAAGCTGTGGGTATTTGTAAGAAAAACCCAAATGGGTCTCATAACACCTGGCTCAAGGAGAAATCCCATCACCCTATGGTATTTGTCTCAATACCTTGTCATTGAATTTTCATAGGAGCTACAATTTTTTCCTTGTCAGGTAACCTGCATTCTGTGTTTGTCGTAAACTGTCACTTTATTCTTTTGTTACCCAGTTCATTTTCTCACCTTTGAAAACTGGTTCCTGTGCTGCCACTTCCATGGCAAAACACTTCCCTGTGTTGTGTTAGGGATGGTTAGACTCAGAATGATTATTTGAAGGTGGAACACTGTTCTTGCTTAGAGTGCTAGGGAAATTAAAAGAGAAAAATGGTTTCTAGACAGAAGGAGGCTGTCTTCAACTCTTTTCACTGTAAATCCAGCTGAAAGCAAAGCATGTATAAAACTGCCATACACCGTGGGGAAACTATTCCCTGTGTACTTCATTCACTTGGTTAGTTTGTTGTTATTTTTTTCCCCCAAACTTCTCACTCTTAGTCAATATTAAAATCTGGGTTTGGTTATAGTAATACTGTTATATATTCGTGTGAAAATGTGTGACATCCAGCTTAGTTTGCTGGGGATGACTTTCTGAACAGACACAGGGATACAGCTGAGAATTACAATTAGCTGAATATTTCTGCTCAGTTTTCTTGATTGTAGGCATCAAATGTATTTTTATCAGTATTTCCATTAATTCACTTTTTGCTCGGTTCCCATAACCAGATAGCTTTGAAATTATGGATAATTTTTAATGCATAAAATACGTGAAGAAAAATGCCAACTTACTACTTCTATACTGATGATAAATTCTCAATATCAAATGAGGACATTTTAGCACTAAGAAGTCCTACAGTCTTTTATATCCCAGTTTTCATTCACTATTAGTAAGATTCATACTTGTCAGTACCTGTCAGCTTTTTAACAATTTACTTTACCTGTCTTTTAGTTACAGTAAAAACTTAGCTCATTGCTTATCCTGAAAAACTTATTTTGCTCCCTTGTATTGCTAAAATTATGTTCAAGTTTTATTTGCTACTGTTTTTTAATTTCTAAATACATCTGTAGATGCAGAAGTTGAGAAAACAATTAGACATTCCAAGTGACTTTTAGAAAGAATAGGTTATAAACAGGGCAAAGCATGTTTTGGTACACAGGGAGATGAGGATTTGGGCTGTTAAAAGGTGTCCTCTGTGAGAACAGCTCCTGGCTGTCTCTGTGTTGCTCAGAGACAGTTTCAGCTTGCTCTGAAATGGACTCACCACTGGTCAAAGCTGATCAGAGCAGTCACACTTGTGATGTCTCTGTATAAATGTACTTTTGAAAGACTAAAAAATGCTGCACAGCAGCTCTGAAAAAGAGGACTGAGACATGAGACAAAAATGTTGAAACAGCCCTGCAGACACCAAAGTCAGTGTAGGAAGGGGTGTAGGTGTTAACAGGTGTCAGAGCAGAGATTCCCTGGCATCCCAAGGAGCAGAACATGGTAATGCAGGTTAGACCCCTGCAGCCTGTGGAACACATGGGTGGAGCAGATATGCTGCAAACTGCAGCCCATGGAAGATTCCAGGCTGAAGGAAGTGGTTATGTCATGAAAGAAGCTGCAGCCCAGATGGAGCCCCACTGGAGCAGGTTTGCTGGCAAGGAAATGTGGCCTGTAGAGAACCCACACTGGAGCAGTCTATTCCTGAAGGACTGTTATCTGTGCAAAGAATCCATGTTGGAGCACTTTATGAACAGCTTCAGTCCATAGAAAGGACCCACACTGAAGCAGGTTGGGAAGGGGTGTATCCTGCGGGAAGGACCCCGTGTTGCAGTTGGAGAACAGTGTGGGGAGGAAGGAAAAACAGAGATGAAATATTATTATGGACTGACCACAACCCCCACTCCTTGTCCCCCTGTACCACTTAGAGCAATGAGAAAGTTGAGGAATGAGGATTGAAGGAGGGAGGTTGAGTGTGGGAAGAAGGGGGTGTGAGGACAAGGGATATTTAATTTGGTCTTTTTCTCACCTTTCTAGTCTATTTTTAATTGACAGTAAATTAAATCAATCTTCTCCAGCTTGAGTTAGCTTTGCGCGTCGCAGTTTCTTGTCCTTATTTAGCCAAGAGCTTTTCCATCTTATTTCATCTCCTTGTTTTGCTGAGGATGGGGAATGGAGAGTGGTTCAGTGGCCATCTGGCAGCCAGTCAAGGTAAACCCACTGGACATCTTTTGCTTGCAGTGTTATAAGAAGTAGAAGCTATCTTTGGTTGATGGATTCCTCATGTGTAGAAACATAGATGTGTTTTCTATAATTCCAGTGTTTATTGCTGTACCATTTGCAATGCCGTATGATATGCTGACAGGAGAATCTATATGTAGAGCTTCCCTAACCCAGTTTTCAGTAAATTGGGGAACTGATACTAGATGAAGTACATGTAACTGAAGAGGCAGGGCACCCTGATATATTCAAAATGAATTTTGAAAGACATAAAAAGGAAGTACCTTCCTTACACATTCCGGGCAGAATTTTTTAGCACAGAACAGATAAGTGGAAAATAATAATGATTTTATTGGGATGCCCACTTAATCTATTTTTTCCTAGTTAATAATTTATTCTTTTATCTCTTACCAGTCTGTTTAATGTGTTTTTGAACAAATTACAATATTTTTTCCACATTCTAGATACTACAGTGTCACACTGCAAAATCACTAAGGGCAAGCAAAATGAGCACAAGGTATGTTAGGCTTAGAAAAAGGGAGAAGGGAAAGAAAAATGAAAATACAATGGGATGAGGTAAGAAGAAAAAAAAATAAAGGTAAGTACTTGAATATGAAAAGGACAGGGCGTGAGAAGAAAGAAAAAAAATGTTCTGAAGTAATGAAGAGTAGTTATTCACTTAATGAAAAAGGTGTATCTCTGAGTGTACCTGCAGGTATGTCTCTAGACAACTTCTGAAGCACCTGTCAGCTGACTTTTAGAGAAAACTATAGCTATATACTTCAGCCATCAACAAAGTTCCTACCCAGATGCCATAAATGAATGTTTTCTCTGTGGTTTGTGGCTTCTTGGTACCTGTCATAGATTAGATCTCACTTAGAATTAGCTGTTAAAATTTGTGAATATTTAAAGGACCTGTTGCAGGGTTAATCAAACCATACAGGAACTGCTGAAGAGTCATTCAAACTGTACAGAAAAAAAAAAATAAAATGGGCAGAGAAATAGGGTGATTTCTGCTGTGGAAGGGATTACAAGAAGGCAGACATCTGTAGTGAACTTGAGTGAGGAAAGCCTTCAACCCTGTGTGCCAAGAGCTATGTGAAGGATCTCGGTAAAATTAAAAAAAACTTTCATTCAGAGTAAAATACTAAAGAGGTATTAACAAGCAATAGCAAAGTGCATATGCTACTTGGGAAAAGGCTTTCTTAAAAGTTGCATTGGGACCTAGAATGCGACAGAGTTTAGGACTGCTTTTTGGAATAGCATTCCATCTTTTTGGTGTAGGATTTAACCATGTCTTGTGGACAAGCTCCTGCTATTGTTTCCTAATTTCACAGTCATCTCTTGCAGCCCCATTGTATCTTCCCATTTTTTTGTATCTTTAAACAAAAGTGAATGCCTGTTCTGCCAGTACTAATGTCTGTGAACTCACACTGTGTTTTAGTCATCTCTGACTAGGAAAATCATTCAGGCTTCAGTTTTTCCTTCACATTTATTCTTATTGGAAAGACTAAATACTTCATCTCACACTCAGGGAAGGAACTTGAAAATGCTGCACTGTCTTGCTGACAGCATTGCTGTCCTAGAATCTTTTAGCATCATTTTAAGTATCAGCATGAATATAAAGAAATTACTTCATCTGAGCAGGCTTTTTGAGTAGGAGGAAATCACAGGTTTTCACATACAGAGGAACCAACCTACTCAAGTGTCAGTAGTGATTTTCCTTCCATCTTTCACAGGAATACCTAGTAATGAAAACTGTGAGTTCAAGACTGATTGATCTGCCAGGCCTTCCTTCACAGAGCTCCTGAATGATCCTTCAATCTGTATGCAAAATGACATTTGAACAACCACTTTTCATTTGTTTTTTTTCCATGTGTACAGATTAGATGAGTATTAGAATGCCCTAAATATTCATGCAGGGAAATAGGGGAGACTAGTTATTTACAGAACTCAGACTCCTAAGTAGAAAGATGTCTCCTCCATTTCTCTGTAAGTTCGGTTCCTCTCCCTTGCCTTCCTTGTGCCACTCCCATTTCCTTCAATTTCAAAAAATTATAGCAAAATTTTGTTCCCCTCAAAGTGAATGAGAAATTTTGAAAGTAGCCCATTTCACTGAAGCCATTAAATTAATATACACTGGACTTAAATCCCTAAATCATCCCTGGCATAATTCCGTTGCCGTTAACTGGGATGTGTGCAAATCGTTGGGGTGTAAACAGCAGGTTTGTTCAGTTAATAATGTTAATGTTAATATTTTGTTTCTGTATTATTTTTACAATGGAAGGCATTACAATAGAGCCTTGCATAGGCAAAATACTACAGCAGGTATTTGCAGTTAGATAATACATGACATGTTATATAATAATGTTTCAAAGTAGTAGAGAAAGAACAAAATAGACGTAATTAAAAAAGGTTCATCTTTCAAAAGGAGTAAATTTTTGCTTTCTCAATATCACTTTCTGTGGATTTCTTTTAGATTTTTTTTCCTAGTTTTCTTATTTTTAGGAGCCATGCTAGTTCTATTATATTAATACCACATTCTATGGCTTCTCTAGGTATTCATTGGCAAAAGTGCTGTGTGTGACTTACGGACAGCAAGTACACCTAAGATTTTAAAACCTCAAAAAAGCAAAACAAATTTCACCAGAGACATAATTCACATGGAAAATATTTTTGGTGAGAGTTTTAGATCAGTGTTAGAACTTGTTTTATTTTAGAGCTTTTCAAGTCAATGCTGCAAGGATTATTTTATAATGCAAATATTTCCTCCTCTTTTCCCAATCTGATTTTATTCAAGTTGGTTTTGCTTCTGTATTTTAGGGATGTGCAGAAATCATGGATGTAGTTCTGATATGATTGAGTCATATCATTGATTAGTTTTAGTGGGATAAGGGTTAAGTATCACAGTTTCTTACTATATTTAAACCTCTGCAAACTATGTGTAAACAAAAAATAGAGTTTTTGATTGAGCAGTCCCAATATCTTAATGTGATTTTTCACTTGCATACATGAAAAACAAGTCATGAAATTGCAGGAGGGAATGATATGGAGAGAAAAATAAGGAAAGTTATGTTTGAGAGTAAATTAAATTAGTCAGAACATTGCGACTCTAGAAGAAACTAAAAGATGTCATAATTAGATCAAGCCAAAACATTTCAGGAGAAATGTTTTAAACCCACAAAACATATTGATTTATTATCTTGATGCATTTGATAAATAGCTTCAGAAAAGATAAAAGCAAACAACATGATTCAACAAAGCAAACATATTTTATTCTCTCTCCCAAAATAAGAAAAATGTGATATTTAGCTTTATACCAAATGAAATTTCGAGATTAAACTCCCCAAATAAAAAAATTCAACCCAAATATAGCATTCTGTTTTAATTGACTGAAATGTTTAGGCTAAGAAAATACCATCAGAGGGAGGCAGACTAAAAAGAGATGTGAATTTATTATAAAGACTGTAGTCATATCCAGAGGTGGGATGTGGTAATTTGTGACATTTATACTTTTTCTTCTTTCTAGTCGCTGGTGCTTCTGGGTTTACACTGAAAATAATGCAAGAGTCTATCAGTATGGGTAAGTGAAAAAAACCAAGTTGTCTTACGTCAAATGTGTGGGACCAATATTGTGAAGATGTAGTTTTTGTTAAAAATATTTGAGGGCATAGTCAGATCTATGTGGATCAGAGTTCATATGATGAGATTAATACTAAAAACTGCACTCTATCCATGGTATATTTTTCCATAAACTTATTTCCATGCAAATTTAAGCTGTTATGGGAGATTTAAGCTCTTTGTCTATATGAAGGCTGCTAGTTTATACAAATTGTTCTGAAAGTCATGATTACACGTTACTAGGATGTGAAGAACTGACAATGTAGTCAGAAAGGTTTTCTCTGTCTAAAGCAGAAAAAAGATGTATTATGGTTCTATGGAATTATAAGAACACAAATAAGAGAAGAAGTGTATGACTAACAGATCTTTGTTTGTTTAGGAAAGAAACCCTAAAAATGTTATTCAGTGCTGAACTCAAATTTATTGGTGTGCTGATTCAGCTAGTAGAAAACCCACTTATTCACAATACAAGGTGACACAGTAATGCATTTATAATATTCTGTGTTACCATTATGCTACCAAGTTTTGAATATTAATAGGGTTATGTCTTGTTTGCTTAATAAAATGTATGTATCCTAGTTAATACTATATGTAGTGCTTCTGTTGTATTTTCAAATGCCACTTGTTTGTAATCAAAAAGGACTTCCTATTTATGTGCATTTCCTGGCAACTGCTGGTTTGGTTTTTTTGTTTTTGTTTTGCTTGTTTGCTTACTGAGAATTGATTCATTCAAAAGCTGTCATCTAAGTGCATCCATTGACCAGTTTGACTGACCCAAGGTAGATCTAGTTGTTCCACATGTCACTTTAATCCCTGGTGAAAAAAATTTGCTTGACCAAAGAAGACAATAGAAAATTTCAGTAACTTAGAAATGCTAAGTGAGCAACAAAAAAGCAAATAAAATTTAGCGATTATAAATACATTCTGAAATTAAAATTAAACCTACTGGTGCACTTACAGCATTCTGAGTCAAGAGTATTGCTTGAAGAAAGGGAGAAAAATTATAAGCAGTTCAGCGCACAGCTATGGTCAGGAAAGTTAGCATGATTTTGGGACACATGAAGTGGGGTAAAGAATAACAAGAAATGATTATAATACTTTTGTGAGTCCATAGTTGGAGTTCCTCTATAGCACTATGTGCAGGGCTTTCCACCACATCTCAGAGAGATATTAACCATCTGTAATGGGATTCAGAGAAGTACAAAAACAATTATAGAGGATCTGGAGCACCTCTCATGAAAGAAAAGTGGGAGGGTTTTCCTTGGAAAGAAGATGCGTAAGTGGGGGCACAATGCAATATACAGAATACTGAATGCTGTAGAAAGATTAAGAACAATTCTTCCACCTCTTTCATAATACAAGACAAAAGAGGCTTTAATGAGAACATTTATTTACTTATATTTAGAATAATAGAGATGTAAGACAGGATGAAGCCTTCCTTACATAATTATGCAATAAATATCTTTTTATAAAACCTAAGCAGCGTTAGGCTAACCTATTCCACAAGGACTTGGATCTGCAGAGACAGAGATCCATGTGCTGTACAGAAAACCGTTCAGGAATGTATGTAATAAAAATGCTAAATTGAAAGCTGATATTTTTTTCCCCCATGTATAAAGTAATTAAATGGGAGAACTATAGTGCAACAGTTAGCTAAACTAAGAAGAGTATGTTTATGCATGTTTATAATTTTAATCATGCTGTACAAACTCATTTCAACTAATTATAAGAACTTAGTAAACCATACTATGTCTCATTTCAGGGCTTAAACTTATGTCAAATGATATGAGATCAAGATGAAACTTTGTGAAGAATGCTGTAGATAATTTTCAGTCTGGAATGATTTTACACTTTCCTGTGAAACAATTGCATTGGATGCTCTAAGAGATCATTAAGATTTGATGGACCTTGGTGTGATCTAATATTTTGATTCAAATGTTTCTGTATTAGTAAAGATGTTGCATCTAGCTCTGATAAGTCTTCAGAGTTGTTATGAAGCAAGATGCTGAGAGGCATAGAGTGTTAAGCTTGCATCATTAGAGAGCAAAATTGCTTCAAACAGGCATTTCTGATGTTAAGGAATTTTAGCCAATGAACAGTTGACTCGTGCATGAGGCTGTGAGTTGGGTTGCTTAGAGAGAGAGCAGTTACTGGGGTTAAAGTGTTTTTCAACATACTTTAACTGACTATAAAAAATGTTTTAGGCAGAACCCATTTTTACTGAGCATCCATTTCAGTAAAAAGTAAAGGGAATTTTTGCTTTGCTCCCTATTTTTGTTGTTTTGAAGTACCTAGACAAATATATGCAAAATTATGTAGGGTCAGACCCTGGTATTCATTATAAACAATTCCCCTGTCAAAGAAGTGGGATAAATGTATATGAGAAATTTTAAAGGCTGTTTAATGCTATAGCATGCAATACTGTGAATGAGAACCTCTTGGCTGCTGAAAAGCATGTTTGAGCTTTGTGGAAAGCTGTAAATTTGTTTCTTACGAAATACAACACAGAATTGTTTTGTTTTTTCCATACATAACCTATTAAAATCTCACACATCTTCTTGCTGAAAGTATGGATGTGGAAAAATTAATGCTGGGTAAGTTGGTGTGTGAACATATAATGCATTAAAGCTTGTGCACTGTGTTCATTTATCTACCGTATAGTACACATACAGGCATACTTTTTTTTTATCGAGGCTTATCACAAATTCAGAAGCTGTGTATTCAGATATGTATCCAGAAAGATAACTCCACTGAAATTTGTCCAGTAATTTTTTTGCAAGTTCATATATTTAATTTGGGGGCTTTGGTGACAGACAATATTTCTTGAAAAAAAAATGCAGGACATAATACACCCATTTTAGCTTTTTCAGCATATAGAGAAAATATTCTGGGTTCAGTAATACTATTCATGACATCAATAATATTCCAGTTTCTCTGGTACACAGGGTAAAATGAACCAAAAAGAGAGATGATGTTTTAAGAAAACAGGATGCAATTTCATCAGTGCTTCTGGGAACACTGGAACATGAAAAGCTGTGAGTAAGAAACTCAGCTTCCCAGCTGGCAACCTATTGATTAAAAGAGCAGTTCACTAATGAGATAACTAGAAGAAGCCAAAGCCAAAAAAGCCTGCACAACCAAATATGCCGATTTTGCTTAACAATGAGCATGTTTGCACAGGAACACTGGAACTTTGCTGGCTGAAGGAAAATGGCTTTACCTTCGCCTGATTTAGTTTTTTATCTCTCTATAGTATATTATGTAGCTTTATAGCTAGCATGGTATTTAGGCAGAGTCTTTAATCAGACCCAGGTATACTGTTTCAACAGAACTCCGAGGAACAGCTCTGTTTCAAAGCATTTGTGTGCTACATCTGCTGGTAGTTGACTATTTCTTCTAGGCAAGAGAAGTATAGGATACTGCATAATTTGTGAGAAGTTAATTAACATAGCAATATAGAGAAATTGTACTTGTGAGTACTGAGGCCACTCATACAATCAGTTTTGCTCTATAGTGTCTTTGGTTAGCTAGGAGGCTCTATCTCACCTTGTCAGATGTTCTTTGCTCAATTGCCACACCTTTGCTGAGTCTCACGTGGAGACTATGACAACTTGAACAGAAAGGTTTGGAAAGCCTATAAGCTTACAAGGCTCTTTATATCTGCATGTTTTCTTAAATTACTCTGTTTTCTTCTCTCTGTCTAGACTTCCCATTAAACAATGACAGAAAGATACTTAGGCTTGCACAAAGACAAACATATTCCCAAATCGACTGTCTAAATTGTGAAATAGGGAGCAAGCAGCTGGGACTCTTGTGTGCTTGGATGTGACCAGAATGTGTGCCAGGACCACGAGCTAGGAAATGCTACTGCATGCTGAAGTTTAAGCATAGCCCATCCCACTCACCTGAAGCTTCAGGATAAACATACTCTAACACAATAGAACTCTCCATCACAGTGTAAGGCTTACGTGTTTATAAACTTAAGCTTGTAACTACAGGATGATTTTCCTCTATGGATTGCAAAATGATCCATCAGCTCCAAGATGGGATGCAGCTGGACAGCCATGATAGAACTATGCAGCTACGCTGTCTCTCTATTGTCAAATGATACAAAGTGCATGCTGTATTGATTAATTCATGTTTTTGAGCAGTCCCACATATATTTCTGTGTCCTTTCCTCTCTAAAATAAATAGAGGGCAATATGCTTATATTTATACATTAAAAGTACTTTAAGAGTTGTATTAAATGAAGCACTTGTGTACATTGCCTTCTCTGACAAGAGAGCAGATGCTAATCAGATCACTTAATGCACTGAAGTGAAGAGCATGATAAAAAATCTAAGCAGAATTTCTCTATGACTAACATAGAACAGGGTAACTGGCATAGCATTTATGTCCAAGGATTTTAAGGGGCAAAGATGAAATGTTCCGTTTTTATTTTCTGTGGAAGAAATCTAGCATTTTCATTTCCTTCTCACACATGAGTATTGCATTTTATGATAAATACTACAATGGGAAGATAATTATTCTAAGACGTTTGTTTTAAAAAGGCTTTTGAGGGCAGAGGGAGGAGGATTTTTTGCAGCCATTTGAGAGATGAGTTATGCAACAAAAAGCTAGAAATCTTTGTTGTTGATTTCAGTGTGCTCATGAACTGGGATTAATGTTCTTTGTGCTTGCTGTTGTAGACAAACATGCAGTAGTTCTAAATTTATACCACATGTACTGGAATCCAGCTTGCCTTTTCATTTAAGTGCCATTATGAACAGGAGGAATTTTTAATATCTAATGACTTCTAAAATGGCACACACTGATGGGGGAGAGTAGAAAAATAACAAGATAAATAAAGAAGATACTTAGTCTGTAGCAACTGTAAACAATAATTCTGTTGTTTGAGACCTAGCAGAGTTAGCTTTTGCGAATTGGATATAGGAAATTTGTTTTGATGGCTCTATATGTGTAGATACAGACATACATACAGATTTGTGTATGTGACATTCACCAGGCACTTTGACTATTTCTTTTGCTGAGAGAGGTTACAGAGCCTGCATTCAGAAAATTAAAAGGAACTGTTTGCAAGAATATGTAAAAACACTGCAGAAACTGGTATGCCACAATGCTGTGGTGATAGTACTGTTTTAAAATGTGCACTGGTGGGGCACAGAGATAATTTCCATAATTACTGCATCGTCTTATGCCTCTAAGAGGAACAGTTGTGAAATACAAAGTAGAGGCTTCTTATTAAGTGTTTTGGTGACATAAAGGCAATATTTTATATTAGGTATGAAAAGGAAACCTCTGGAAAGTAGCTTGAGGTAAAGCACTTCCTTCTCATTTTAGTAATTTGAATAATCAAAAAAACTGTAACCAACTGAAAACCCAACCTTTGGCCACAAGTACTATCTTTGAATATGACATGAAAGCATCAGTAATCACATAAATTTACACAGAGTTTCTCAAGTCATGGTACTTCTTTGTCATCATGTAAAGGAAATTATTTGGAACTCTTTCAAGAAAAATATTCAAAATACCTGTTTCATATTAATAAGGCAGAAGACAGAAATGTATCTGTGCTAAGTTCTCTTTTAATCCTCAGAATATCAAACAAGTTTACTTAAGTTTAAACTAGAAGAACTGACTTCTATTGAAATGCATATTACATAGATGGCCGCTCTACCATTCTTGCCATGCAAGAAAGAACATCTGTGAAATTGATGTAATGACAAAACTAACAGGCAAGAAATGCGAAATACAGAAAGCAAAATCTAGAGGATGTAGATGATGTGTAGCTTCCTAACTTTTGTAGTTGATGTTAAAAATCCTATTCTGAGATTTTTATTTAGAGTGAAGTATGATACATAATCAGCTGCTTACATAATCAGTACCTATCCCTTTTGCTTCATTTCTAAAAAGACAAAATAAGGGAATGGGTTATGAGTGCTCTAGGGTAACATGACCATTATTTTGCCAAGGAGAGGAGAGTCTAGAACTCCTGGGTGATTGTCTTTGCATGCTCATTTGGCTGCTTTTTAAAGTAGCTGTTAGCATGGCAATGTGTGCTTCCTGCTTATTTTTCAGTTCAGGACAGCATGATCTTTTGCATACACTCCAGAGAGAGATCTGAACAAGCTGCTGGTTTTCAGTAGGTGTCACAGAGCATTTACACTGAATGTATCCACTGAAAGAAGTACTGTTGTTGCTTAGTTGGCCTAAGTGTACTATTTATACAACTTATGATTACAAAAAGAATTTGACGTCATTAAATGGCAAGGGGATATAAAAATATGAGTTGTGTTTTCTTTAAATGTTAAGTGTTTCAATTGCTATAAACTGCATCCAACTATTAAAAAAAATTATATCTTGCAGTGGTTTCAGGCAATAGGATAATGGCTGAAATGATATTTTTCTAGAATACAAGAAGCTGTGAAGTCCACTGTAGTCCAGTTACAGCTGTAATAGGACATATGTTCAAGAAAAGTGAGTTTTGACAGTGGTATGATCACTACTAAGAGTTAGTGTCTTTGCAGCAAGGATTTCAGAGGGATTACTTGAAGTTAACATTAGTCTTGCTCAGTGAACTGAATTATCATTTGTGTTTGGAGTGTATGAGTTGAGTTGCTGGAGTACTTCTCCCAGAGTCATCCCAAAGACAAAGAGATCTTATACTACAAGATTCCCTTGTGACTGGATCCAAAGTATAGTTCTTAACCATCTCAAAGCGTGCTCCTAAATTTAAAGCACTAATGCAAATGCAACCCTATTGCCCCCATCCAATACAATAACTCTAATCAGCCCAACATTAAAAAAAATACTTACATGCCATCAAGGCTTGTTTAGGCACATCTCAGCTAGCTTCAATTGCTCTTGTTTGGTATCAAGGCAGAGAAACTTTCTTACACAGGCACACAGAACCCTTTGCACTTAGAGAATGTGGCTCTACTGAACTCTGTATCGCTCTGCCTTTACATTTGGTACTTAAGAGAAGTGTCACAGTACCTGTACAAACTGCAATGGAACCTCTTACAGTGGTAGAATGGCTTCACAGGTGTAGAAATGAAGAGTATTTGATTTCACCCCATAAAATGAGAAATTCCGCATTTTTTTTCTGTACCTTTGTAAATTAGTGACTAAAACCAGAACTGGAGATGGTTTCTTTGTCACTGCTACTGGAATAAGCTGTAGAATAGAATTTATACATTGCACCACATGAAACAAAAACTCCTGAGTATCCTGAAAACTAGCTGTGAGATGAGCTCTCTAGGGAGCAAATAATCACCTCATTGACTGAGCTGCATTACTACGCACCAAAAGTGATGCTATCAGTTTCTGCAGAGTAAATTATGATGATTATTTTTCTCACATCCTGCAGGAGTCACTTTGACAAATAAAATGGACCTTCTTAAGTGCAGACATACTTCTTTGAGCTAGAGTAACTGTAGTATCATCTGCACATATTTCAATTTCCTCATTAGGAATATAAAAATATAGAGTTGCTTTATTTTTAATGCTTTCTTCCTCTTATAAAAAAACCTAAAATGATTATTTCTTCTAGCTTTTTAAATTTTATTTTATTTTAGGGGAACAGAATGTAGGGATAGGCTTAGGTTTAACTTAGTAGGTTTTAAAATAAATGGCTTGTCATGNTATATCTAATTGTTTGAGATTTTATTTTGGAAGATTGATCACCTTTGCTTTTTTATAGGAGGAAACATTAATCTTCAGTGGGAAACAATATGTTTTCCAGGTGTGGAAACAGAGTGGCTTTGCTATTTTTAAGGTATATTTTAAAGACAACTTCAAGCTGAAATGCACAGAAAACAAGCTGTGCTATAGTGGTGTGGTTTGATGTTCACATGGCCTGAGCCCTTATTTACTGCTACTTCCTTTTATCCAACTACTTTTAAGTCACTGTTGTAGTTCCATTAGTGTTTTGCCTTGTTTCCATTGGCTCTTGATATGATTTTATGATGACATGGAACCAAAAGGAAGATCAGAAGTGCATTGCTGTGTGGAGTCAAAGCACAAAAATGTGGGGCTAGATAGAGGAGTATTCAAAAGGCTTAGAAAGCTATTTTGTTACGTGTTTCTGAGAGAGCGGGCATAACTGGGAACAAAGCCATTTGTAAGAGGGAAAAGTGTACATATGGCAATATGTGGCTTTCCTCAAGTGCCTGTACTCTAGTATGTAGAGCTTCGTAACAAGAAAAGTCTGGAAGTCCATGCACTTCCATAAGCCTGTAAATATCAAAATCACAAAGATCAGGTGCAATACTATGCACAATTTAGATACTTTGTTGAGTGTTTACAGCCTATCTAGGAAAATTAGGAAAAGAGGGGGAAAACTGTGGTAGAGTCCTCTCCCATTAAACTGGAAATGTATTTGTCTGATGATCGATACTGAGGATACTGTGCTGGGGGTATGCTACAGGCCACCTGACCGAAATGAGATGAGGATGGACAAAAGCAGCTAACAGGAAGTTGATGCCTGTACATCCTTATCTTTTTTGTGTGATTTTAACAGTCCAGATATATTCTGAAAGGGCAGCAATATGTAGTCAATTCAAGAAACTACTGTATTGCATATTGGCTGCTTCCCAGTGCAAATACTGGAAGGGTCAGATAGTATAATGGTGTACATGACCTGCTGTTCACAGGTCTGAAGTCTGAAGGAAAGTTGGAAAGATGCAGAGCAGAGTTGGGACTCTGGCCTTCAGGAAAGCAGATTTCAATCTGTCCTGGCAGTTTCTTTGCCCAAGTTTCAAAATGTTATACAGAATTCCCACTGGAAGCTGCCATGAAGAAAAGAAAGTGCATAAGCAAAATTGTTGCTTTTCAAAGAAAACTTACTAAGAGTTCGAAAATTAACTCTCTTCCCTTTGCACAGGAAGATGAGAAATTTTGGCAGAAGAGTCATTTGGCTGGCAGGGTGCTTCTGAATGAAAGGGAGCACAAGACCACACAAGAAGGGAAAACTAGGCAACAAAGGAGGAATACAAAGAGTATTGCTTGAGCATTTGGAGCAAAATCAGAAAGACCAAAGCGCAGCTGCAGACAAAAAATACTGAGGACATAAGGAATAATGGGAGAATCAGTGGGATGCTCAGGGAAAATGTGGGTGCACCAATGAGTACAGGAGAAACAGATGGTTCAGAAAAGGCTGAATGACTCTGGTTTTTTTTTTTGCCTCTGTGTTCACAAGCAAAATTTTCAGTACCAGAAAAACTGGGGTTGGGGAGGACAATGGGATAGAGGAACAACAAACAGGTTAGGAACTACTTAGGCAAACTGAATGTATTCAAATCCTTGGACCACATTAGATTCACCGGAGGCTGAAAGGTTGGCTGAAGTGATGCAATTAGATAAAGTTGCCGAATTTAGTTCTGCTAATGATTTTCTGGCTTGTAAAGCTGTTGCCAGGAATGCTTGGATTGACACAGCCAAGGACAAGGCTGATAGTCCACACGAGAGTAAATGACCAATGGCAAAATATTAGGCAAGCTGTGTAACTTAGGTGAAGGGTTTCCAGGGAAGAAATAATTGCATATTGCTAAATGTGAGAAATAAGTGCATCCTGAAAAGTCATATATACTGCCATAAAAAAAGAAAAAGGTTTTGTTTATTTGTGCGTGCCTAGCCTATTAAATTTAAAGGATGTGTATTGTGCTGAATATTCTCATGAGACCAGCAGTTAAACACTTTCTCAGTAACTACGGTTCCATGAATAAAGTGTTAGGAATTTCTATTTTGGCCTTTCTGTAGACCACCAAAAACACTTGCTGTAGGGCAGCAGCTAAATACTCATAAGAGATTATTATTATTTTCTTTACAAGAAAGCATTTTTTTTTCCTGAAATCATCACTGAAACTTGGTCTAACAATCTGTCTTGTCAGGACTTTATCCTAAAGTACTTTTGACTCTTGCCTTCATATTTGTGTCTTTGAGTTATTTTTGAAAATTTAGACTATAGTGCTAATGCAACCATCAACTTCAATGGTGGAGGGTATACATCTTGTTTGCTTTCTGGATTATTGTATCCCACCTGACATACATCTTGTCCATAGTGCTGAAATGCCTCCAACAGTGTATTCATGATTTTAACTGAACGACCTGCTATCAGCTGCTTGGCTTGACTGTGTTCCTATTACTCTTTGATAAATATTGATGTAACTTAGTGCTAATGGATTTTGATTGTGCAAATACCTGGGAATTCTCAGATTGAGACTAGAATAGGAGCATTTATGCATGAAAAAAAAAAATCTACTCTTCACTAGTCATTGAATCAGTCAGAGAAAATAAGAAACAAACAAAAAAATGAAGTAGTTGACCAATTACACACTGCAGATAGAGTGAAATTGGTTTTCCTTGATTGATAAAGAAAAATTGTAATTAAAATTATTGGAAACATGATAAAAGTATTTGCCAAAAAGGCCACATTTACTGACCTTGATTGTTAGGTTCTCTTTGCTAGATTTTGGCTGGGCAGGAATATTAATATTATGTTCTCCAGGCAGTAGGCATGGTGCTATTTCCTTCAATCTCTATAATAAAGAATATATCAATTTGCTTTTAGAATTACAGAACATGTTCCATATCAAATAATACTTTTTCTGGAAGTAAAATTGAATGTCAAACTTATGAAGCAAGTTTCTGAAACAAACATCTCTATTTTTATAATTTTTCTAAATATTTTTTTGAAAGGGTGTCCATGCTGGTCTTGGACATGGCAATGCCTGTAGTGATTTCCCTGTTTTGTAGTGGAGGAAATGAAGGGAAACAACATGTTTATTAGAGTGTAAGAGGTAAAAGCAGAATAGCAAAATAGAGAAAAAAGACTTCTGAAGGAAAGTCTCAGTGTCTAAAAATGAAAAGCATTATTCAGGTGATCGGTGCCACTCTCCGCCTTTTGTCACTCTCCCTTTCCTTCACATTCTGAGACATCCTTTACATTCCCATCTATTCTTGTGTCGACTCCTTTGCTTCCAGCTATGTGCCTTCACTTGCTGCATCGAGGGCACTGTACAAAGACCAGACTGTATTCTAGCTTATGATACATAAGGGTTTAGCAAACATTTTTCCACCTAAACTTACACAGGGCTCACCGACTAAATCAATATCTTAATAGACCCAAGAAAAGATGTATCTACTTACAAAAACATGGAGGAATCTGGATTACAACCTAATAGCTATTATTTCCCCTCCAGGTTTGGGATACAAATACATGTTGCCTGTCCTCTAAGAAAATTCCGTATCATTAGGAAATCCCTACACAGCTCTCATGGTTGTGTTGGTACTTTTGTTTTTGCAGCTGCTTTGTGAACCCAGGTAGGGCTCTGACCCACCTTGCAAGCAGGCCAAAATGTATGTATTTAAAGCTTCCCCTTCTGCATCAAGTATAGCTCTACAGATCCGTAGTCCAATGAAGAAGAAAAGAGATATGGGAATGAGAACCTGGTGGTGTGGGGACAGGGGATTCAAGTTTCACTTCAACATCCAGCTATGACCTCAGCCCTTTTGGATATAATTTTTATCTGTTTGCTCCATTTTAGCTATATTTTAAATTGGTGTTTACTAGCAGCACTCTGAAGCTAATACAGTACAATTAAATATTTCTAATTAATAACTAGAACATTTAAAAAAACCCAACATGCAAGTGACTGATGCTAAAACAGATTAATTGAATATCTTGGTGAACTCTTGACGCTGTGCAGATATTTTTGTGCGGCTCACAGGACCTTTCAAGTATTTTGTGAAATAGATGTAAGTCCTCCTGTCTGCTGCTTTTGCTCAGCAGCTTCATCTTGATAGATGTTAGTTATAGGTTTTTTTTATTAAACTTGTTCTAAGTACAATTAGTGGCTCACTAACTCTTGGCATAGAGTATACATTGTATTTTAGAATATCTTCCTTTCTTGCCTTCCTAAAGGACTGAATTCATGGCTTCTTAGTGATACAAAATGCTTCCTGAGTTTTATCCATCATAAACAGAGCATTATTTAGGTAATCTGTAACTAGAGTCAGCTAACAGATTGCAGACACCTGACTGAGAATAATGACTGATCTGTAGAAATATGGTTGCTCAGCTTATTATTTTGAGGCACTAATGATATGTCTTAACTTCAAGGATCAAGGACAGAATCAGCATGTTTAGTAGATTTTTTTTGGGTGCCATTTTCTCCTTTTTATTTGCCATTGTTTCTTTTTTTTTTATTGTAAGATGATCTTGCTTTTTTTGCCAAAGCAGGAAATGAAGTTGCAGCATCTCATTTTACTGGGAGGGAAATTAAATAGAAGGATCCATGTGATCACATGCAAATCTACACAATTATGGTTTTATACACTCTTTTTAGTGTCTTAAGTTTTTAGAGCAAATGAGGTAAGATAGATTTTTGATTCTTTGAAGGTGAAAAGGAGACACAATATTGAGAGAAGGATATTGAAGAATCAAACGAATTACTAAAATTAGGAGGAATGAATGGAAAAAAAGGTGAGGAAAAAGAAACAGAAATAACAACTGAGAATTAAAGGAAAATTACTTCAGGAATGCAGTTACTGCCTCTGAGTTCAAAATTCAACAGCAAAAGGAAAGTGTTGCACTAGTAGGAAACAGGTAGATGGGAAAAGAGCTTGAAAAAGAGAAAACGGGAAGGTGTGGTGGTATTTTATTTTTATTTTTTTCTTTGGTCTGGCTGGTGTTTCCTGGAATGTGTTATTATCTTCTATATGATTCTTGGATGATTTGGCCAATTTTGTTTATTGTTTCCTCTTCCCTGTGTAATGACTCCTAAGTGAACAGAACCTGTCAAAATTGAGATAATGAGCAGCTGTGAGAGATGACAACTGCCACGGATCCTGTATTTACCATATCTAGGGAGTGCTGAAAGGGAAGCTAAACACCTCTGAAGTAACCAGTCACTTGATATTGTTATGCAGTTGTATATCAATGATCTTAGCCCTAGTAAGGCTCAGTATAACTGGCCAGCCACAGGTCCCAACCACAGGGTCACTCTTCCTGCTTCTCCTTCACGTCAGCTGTGACTGTGATGTTTGAGGGCTATTGTCCCCAGTATCACACCAGTTCAATGATGACAGTTCTGGGTATTATGAGGATGCAGCATGGAACAGAGAAGCTGTAGGTGCTTTAAAGAACAGACAAAGATGGGAGGCTTCAGAGAACTGGCACACAGGCTAGTGTAGATTTAACTATGTGTAGAACTGTCAGGCAATGAGAGACACATTGAAATAGTATTCTTCCTGTGAAAGAAAAGTCACATAAGCAAATATGTGTTCTACATATCACTTTCCATGCTTCCAGATCTTTAATTCACTGATGGTTTCTGTACTCTCTTGACCTGCTGTAATAATCACTGCTTCATCTATCCAAGTGGCTGACTTGCTCCATGGGGGAAAAGCCAAGACTCAGAAGTCCCCAGTTAGCTGCTCAATACAGGATTCCCAATTCAGCATTCAGAGATTTTTGTCTACTGCAGCAATTTTGCTATTGTGCTTCTAATTGTTTCATTCCAGAGGGGATATGCAATGTGTCAAAAGATGAAAATATTAATAGAGACTATCATGTATCATTCTCTAAAAGTAGCTTCTTTTTGCAAAGGAGAAAGTTATGAACTGATTAACTGAGGGTTAGGATTAAATCAGCCATTTCTATGGAGATAACTTCAGAGAAACATAGCTCTTCCTAGAGCTGATCAACTGCTGATGCTACCCTAACTTGTAATGAAATCGTAAGATGACAAATGTCACCAGCATTATTTCTGATGCTAAGAGATTGCTAATAATGTGATAGAAGTCTGCTGTGAATATTGCATGAGGAAGGTTATCTGTAGCATAAGTTGAACAGGGGACTTGCTTTTTTGTACCCTAACAGCATAATTACAAATGCTTCTTGCTCCTTACATGTATCAACTCTCTGCTTCTGCTGTTGGTTTATGAAGTAATGTAGTGTGCTACAGAAGTCTGTTGTGGTTTTTCTTGACCTAGAAAAGTCTGAGACTGAGTGATCCAAAGTTATGTAAAATCAATGGATCTTCTCCCCAAAGAATATTGCTAGACTTTGGGTGCTGCTGAAATAAATAGATAAAGTGGGGATTAACTTTTTCTAAATGAGCTAGCAAAAGAATTATTTGAAATAAAAGCACAGCAGTGGGTAGAAGAACACTTATTATCTGTTTCAGCCCCTGCCATGAAAATTGTTGTTGCCTCATTTTACCCAGTTCTGTTTGACAAATGCCTCATAGACTAGTTGCTTAGCTAGTGGGAAGATTTCATAGATCCTTGTCAAAAGATACAGTACAACTCTAAAGCCTTAATATTGTGGTTTTGCTCACAGCTTTTGTAGTATAAAAACAATAATAACAATAAAATTATAAACAATAATAACAGTAAAAATATTGTATAAAAAGTTTTGTTTGTTTGAAACTAAAACCAGTGAGACTCCAAGTCAGAAATATAATTTAATAGGAAAAAGTAAAATACATGCAAGTAATACAACAGAAAGACCACTAACAGAGTCACAATACAACCTGATACCCTGCTAATTAGGGTGGTGGTAGCTGTCCAGATGAAGTAGTCTTGCTGAAGTGGTGATCCTGTAGACAGGTCTAGTTCCTCTTGTACTCTGGAAACCAGTGGGTAAGGGCTGTTTGTTCTGTCCAAACTCCCAGATTATATCCAGGTAGGAATGCTTGCCTGTCCCCCCTGCGCAGAGCATCTCACAATGGGCTGATGTCATTCCATGAGTCCTTGATTGCCCATGAAACAGAAATGGCTCCCGGAAGGAGTTATCCATGAGTTATGGGGGAAGGCATTAATGGCCCATTAGCAGGAGATAGTCTGGGGGAAAAGGCAAGGCATTGCCCCTCCTGGTTTCAACAGTTCGTGAAGTTGGTGATAGAATACAGACCTTCTGACATATGTTTACATTGTAACCTAGGACAAAAGTTTTATTAGTTCTATTTGGTAGAAATAAGAAATCATTTATAGCTAGTAACAGTTTTTACGAGTGTGCTTGTTTTAGTTGGGGTGGACTTAATTTTATTCAGAGTTGCTAGTGTGGGGCTATGTTTAGGGTTTCCACTGAAAGTATTGTTGATAACAGAATGTTGTTTTAGCCATTGCTGAGCAGTGCTTGCACAGGGTCAAGGCCTTTTCTGCTTTTCACTCCACCCCATCAGTGGGGAGACTGGGAGTACACAAGAAGTTGGTAGGGGATGCAGCTGGGACAGCTGATCCAATCTGACCCAAGGTATATTCCATACCCTGTAGCATCATGCTCAGCATATGCTGCTGAGAGAAAGAAGAAGGAAGGGACCGTGGTTGAAGTGATGACATTTGTCTTCCCAAGTGACCATTACCTGAGGTAATTTCTCCTGATTTCCTGGAGATGTCTAAACACCTGCCTGCCCATGGGAAGGGGTGAATTAATTCCTTGTTATACTTTCCTTGCATGAGCAGGTAAACTGTCTTTATCTCAACCCACAAATTTTTGTCACTTTTAATCTTCTGATCCTCTCACCCATTCCACTGAAGGGGACTGAAGAGTGAGTTGCTCTGTGGTACTTTGTTGCAGGCTGCGGTTAAACGATGATAACAAGTAGTCTGCCTAGCTTGCCATTTTGTTTAAAAAATATGTTTGGAGGGTTTTTTTCCTACTTTTATCGTTTATTTAATTTGATCCATTCTAGTCTCTGCACTTGAATTTCCTGCATTATTAATTCCATAATATTAAAAATGTGATGAAATGCAAACTTTATAAAATTGATGCATAATTATGTTTCTTATGTTAGTCAGCGAAATGAATGATGAAAAAAACACTAAGGTCTGATCAAAACCATTAAATAATTTAAAATGAGGACTTCAGAATCAGGTTAGAAGAATTATATTGAAAATAATGGTTATCTTGCTTTATAAGCTTTGTGATGTGTTCTATCTTTTGCAGGGCTTTTTTTCTCAGGAATTTTAAGCGCATATTTGTAGTTAATTTGCTGATACTATGTGCATGAGCTATTACTTTTCCTTAACTTCAAATTGTGCTGTTCATTCTTTTCATTCCTAAAAGGATAAAGGCCGGCATTTTCCAAAGGAGCTTAGAAAATTTAGGTCTAAATTTTAAAAGGTGCCTGAAGATTTAGATAGATGCCAAAGGGGATTTTTCAGAAGCATTCAGCTTTGTATTAGAAGAAATAGAAATGGGTATTGAAATTCTTGAAAATCATACTGGGTTTGTGTCAGTAGCCTTAAATTCCTACAGGTATTAGAATTGCCTTCTTTGGCTATGTCTATTTTAGTAAGTAGTGCAATACAGTAGGAGCAGATTTGTAGAGCAAAACGATACTGGGAAGCTGAGATTCACATGATTTGGTTTTGGGGTGTTTGTCTTAAGAAGAGCACTAGTCCTGTACCATAGATTAAATTCAAATTAGCAGATGGAGCATGTTAAATATGTCACAGAATCCCAGAAGAATTGTTTAGAAAGAGTGCCTGGAAGTCCTCTAGTCCAATGTGCAGCTCAGTGAATCTACTGACTACTGAATGAATCCCAGTGAAGAGTACTTTAGAAGTCCAGCCTGGACCTCCCAAGCTGCAGCTTCTGTTATTTTTGGCTGCAGCTTGTGTTATTGTTCTTGTGCTTCTATAGCATCTCTACCAAGGTAACTTTGGCTTTCTGTTTTGTTTCCTGTCCAAGCTGTGAGCATTAGTTTAGAAGCACATGAAGCAGGATTGTGCATTTGCAGCCCTTTCCTATGCAGAATTTCTTCATATATACTGCTTTCTAGCTTACCTCTGGGTGAGGACCCCTAATTCAAAACTCTCCTTGGTAGATCACCATGTCTGTCTCCTGGCACACCATGAAGAAATAAAGCAAAGCCTTACTGGTGACTCAGGTATTCATCCAGTTGTTCTTCTGCCACATATATCTATTCATCTCTGAGTCTTTCCTCTTGTCCAGAAGGATAGAAGAGAACCCCACTTTGAATTCTATCTGTGTTTTCTTTGCACCATTAGTCCTAGCAGCGTGGTGCAGTAGTCTACCCTCGATAAGCCTCCAGGATTTCCCATTCATCAGGGATGTCCTGTGTTGTCTGTGACTTCCTGACATTTTGATTGCCACTGAAGTAATACAGCTTAAGCCTGTCAGAAATCTTATTGACTGAAAGTTCTGGTTGGAACTGGTTGGAAAAAACAAATGAACAAACTCTGAATGGATATTCTACATGGATGTTACTGAACTGCGGTATATTCTTGGGCATAGTTTTTGCTTTGAACCTCCTGTTGTCAGGAGTAGAGAATTTAGTGGATATGTCTAAATTGCCTGCACAATTCTGTTCCCTTGATTGTCCATCAAAATAATGTTCTGCTTTTATTCCCTGGAACCTTTCAAAAGCATTCCCTGTTCAGTCAATCTAGATTGACCCCATGAGGTCTCTTACAGTCTTCTGCAGGAACACACTGGAAGTTCCGGTGAGTTTCGAGCCTCACTCCTCATATTTTACTATCAGTAGACAGCTGTAAAGAAAAGTAAAAATACAGTTCTTACTTGTAATGTGGAGATGGAGGTGTTATTTCCAAACTGATGTTTATTTACTGCGACTAGACCAGGTAGATAACTTCCCTCTACCCCCATATCTTCCATATAGCGAAAATAAAAACAATGTATGATTCATATGAGACTGTCGATATAAGGATGTTATAGCAGTTACATACTGCCGTAGATACCTTAAATGTCAGTTTTGTCATGCAAAGTATAGCAAGTCAATTAGAATCGCCTTAAGCTTCTACTTCATTATTATGGTTATCAGATACTGGGTGCACAATCTGGTTATGGTGAAGTAAGATCTAATTTTCCAGGCTGTCAGCTTACTGCTTGGGTACATTGCCTTATACTACTGTAAAGTAAAATTTGTTCTTTCCATGGATTAGTTGCCTTTTTCAAGTTCCTTTTCTGAGTTTGGGCCACAAAATCTTGTTTGAGTGTTCATTGCCTCAAGGAAATATATCAGGGTTGGAAAAAGTGCTTTCCTCTTGCAGAAGCTTTGCTGGTTTTTTTCCCGATCAAGCTTTATGCTTGTTTTTTAATATGGTTTTGTCCTTAATTAGGCTCTTAATTACTTTCTCTGAAACCACAGTAAGTCTTATTGCTTTGTATTTCCCCTGATCTCCTGTGACTTCTTATTTTAAATATGGATGGTGTTTTTTGTGAACAGATTGTTATCCTCAAAAATAATTGCTGTTGTAAAGCTTGTATTTTGCATCCTTTTCTATATCAACACTGCTTCAAACTTTATTTCATTAACATTTTTCAAGCCAGTTAAGTCCTGTAGCTTGGAAAATGTCAAATATATTGACTGTTTTTCTGCTTTTGTGCTATATTCTCTGTAGTTCTGTGCTCACTGAAAAAAATATACCTTTTCCATTAGCACTGTTCCATTTATGGTCAACACTGGTATAAAGGAAACAATTCTTTCTCTCACAAAGAAAGTGGGGAGAAATAGGCAAGTAAGTCAGCAGCATCAGCCAACCTGGGGAAGGCAAAATCTCTGGTATACCTTTTTACAGGATAGAAGGGTGTGTACAAGGCTGTGTGCAGGAGAGTGTCTGATGCTTAAAGGGTATCTGGTCAAGGACCTTTCCAATGCCAAGGAATAATTGGAAAAGGAGGAAGCCATAAAAAAGGACAGAGAAGGACACAAAGCTGACAAACAAATGATAAGGGAGGCAGTGATGGGAACCAAAGCTAATCAATCACACTAATGGATGGAGACCTGTGAGAGAATCAGAATGTTTATTCCAGAGAGGTAATCTAGAGATCTGATCAGGGACCTTGTCTGTTGGGAATCCAAGGGAAAAAGGAGGAAGCCAGAAACCAAAACAAGAGATAGACCTGATAAAGCAAACGTGGAGACCGTGACAAAACACAGACCTCACCACTCACACTAATTGTGGGCTATCAAGGAACCACAGATGGCAATTTCCAGGAAGATCAGCCTAGACTTTTTAGCAGATAAAACTGTAAACCAGGGGGACCCTGGATGAGGAGGTTGCCAAGGATGAATAGATAAGTACAAACCCTTGGGGAACCTGCAGAGGAAGGAGATTGGTCGCTTGTAAAATGGTGCAGGTCAGTACATTGCCTGACCAAGTCCTGTGCCTGATCTCTGCAGTATGTTCTATCTTCTAATGTTTTATTAAATCTTTTCTTAGCTCACTCTCTATGAGCGTGTCGCAAGGATTAAGTGTCAGTCACTGGTGAGACCTGTATGTGTGTCAGTGGGTTCTGTGCTAGCTACTGGAGTCAGGCCAGGGGTGAGGGTGCCTGTGCTGGCAGCTGCTGGAGCCAGTAAGTCCTTTGTGCCACCTGCTGGAATGAGTGTGGGTCATTAACTTCCAGCCACTTGGACAGGAACACTGTGTGTTCCCAGCTACTGGGAGAAAGAAGCAGTGTGTTTGCTAGTGAGCGCCAAGCTAGAGTAGCTGTCAGTAGGACCTGGGTGCTGCCCGGGTACCCAAGGGAACGGAGAACACGTGTATGCTTGTGGATCTAGAGATTGTCATGTGTCTGTCTGCACTAGTGACCTCCTGTCTCTACCAGCTGAAGAAAAGGAGGGCATGTGTCTGGCCAGCTTGTGTTCTATGAGTTCTATGTGTAGCTGCTGTTCAAGGCAGCACCTTGTCTGTGGCAGCTTGTTTGACCAACTGTGTTAATGTCCTCTACGTCCTTGTGTGTGTCTCTAGGACACACGTGCAGCTTTGCTACTAATAGAAGTAATAACAGCCTGTGTCTACTGCCTGCTCCTTTACACACTCCCAAGTGCCTGAGCCACTGTTGTGCTTTGTCCTTCCAAGTGGGACCACAAGGTAAGAGGCCTAGGCAGGCACAGGGTATAGCACTGGGTTGGCGCAGTGTGATAAAAAATTTGAGGGAGAAGATACAGGAGCATGGACTGGGCGGATGAGAATGGAGGAATATATTACTTTATGATGTAGAAGGTGTAAAGGATAATGGATCTAAGTGGCAGTTTGCAGTGAAAGGAGCAGGGAACTGGGGGCAGCCAGCTGAGTATGGAACCTTCTTTCAGGATCAAAGTGAGACTATTGCCTAAAATAGCTCAAAATAAAAGCTGTGTCAAAAGCCATGTTGTATGTGTTTTTAAGACACATATTAGGTGCTTTTCAAATCTCACCCTTATGAACAAATAGTTTTCAGCACATAACTGCAAATGTTCAATGTATGTGTTTTCCAGGTAGAATGTCAAAATGTGAGGTTTGGAAATTCAAAAGTAAAGTAAATGGTCCTGTATCTCATCCTGATGGCTGGAAACTGATCTGTTACTGGGACAGTGAAAAATGCATGATCATGTAATTGTGTAGGTAGGTTCTCTGCCTGTGTAATTTATTCACAATTTTAGTGATGTTTTGGCAGCTGATGATTGTTGATGATCCAGAGATATCTCTTTTTATGTATTGTTATCAACCAATGGACCATGTCTGTTGTCTGAGTGAAGGCAGGCATGTAGTTCTCTGGTTTACATAGTCTGATTTTTGCTCCCCGTTTCTCTTTTGAGTGATCAATTATATAATGTGTGAACTTTTTGTTCTTGGTTTCTCTAAGAAGAAGAAAAAAGCAAATGTGTTTGAAGAGCTTATAGACCATTCTAGCTATCAATATGATATAAAATTAATAATTTCTAACAATTTCTTCAGTGATGCATTGGAAATTACTATGTAGTGCAATCTGGTTCAGAAAACTTTAGACAAATAATAATCTGAATGAAGATGAGGATCAAAGAAAATGCCAGTAGCTCTCCTGTTTTATTTCAGTTTCCTGTAATTTTATACAATAACATGACTGATATTTTCATAAATATCTATAGTGCAAAAAATTCCCATATATTTTCTGGTAACTGAACTAAGGCTAGAAATTTTTTCTAAATGCCATTTCAGAGCACAATATTGATTTTATTTTGGATAATTTTTTAAGATTGCTTTTTTAAATTATTTGTCCATAAAGGAGAAGTATAGAACAATATGTCTTCTCCTATTTAGAGATTCTACAAATGTGACACCGTACATGGACCTTATTCAAATATTCCTATTGTAACAGGAAAAAGTAATCCAATCCACTAGATATACATAAGAAATTGCCTTGGCAGTCATAGCTGATTTTTTACTGTTTATTGGTTTTTTTTAATCCTCTGAGCACTTTATTCCAGGTTTTAAATCCCCTAGATGGCACTACAGAATGAAGTATTTAAATGTTTCATACAATGCTATTAAATAGATGATGTTAAATAATTTTTCTCTTGAAAAATAAACATCTGTGAGTTGTTTAACAGAATGAAATAAATGGCAAAGTTTTTGTTTAATACATTAGTGATATTTTGGCATGTCCTGATGTACAAAAAGTGGAACAGTATGCTAGACATGTGCCAGATCACATGTAACCATTTTCTGCTGGTCCAGATGGTGGCTGTCAGTTTCAAATCCAGACTTGGGCCTCCAGGTCTGAATTGGAAAATAACTGCATTCAATCTAAAGGGATTAAATTCAGAAAAGAAAACAAGAGTTATTGTTTTGTGTTAGAAATATACTTGGCAACTGAAAGTACTAAAATTTTCTGTTCCAAAGAGTTGTTGTTTGAGACCACGTAAGAGATTTTAATATTTTAATTGATATTTAAATTTCATGCTTTAGTTGCAGGTACCTTGCATGCTGGACCTCATGGGAATCTTGATAGTTTTTATTACCCCTGAGCATTTCTTTTGCAGTTGGCATGTCATTGTCTGCAGATCACTGCAGTAAATACTTTACTGTACTGCTGAAAAGAGAGAAAAACATTGCCATCTGCAACTACAGCTTGCAAATTACAGCTTGCAATCGTCTGCTATTAAATAAAGACACTTTAACAATATTTTGGGTTTTAAATTAGCAATTTACATCACAAGATGCTGAAAATACTAGTCTTTAATACAGCAATTTTTGTTTCCTTTTAACCAGATCTCGACATGTATTGAATAAAAAAATAAAAAAGGAAAGTAATACAAAGCAGTGTTTACTTAAACAATAGCCACTGACAGCAGGAGACACACAGATGGAAACCCAGTCGCTTGTATCTCAGTGGGAGGTTTCATTTGAGGACCTTGATGGGGATATGATTGGACTGGAACACTCTAATTGACATCATGGAGAATCTATCCTGATGCCTTTTTCATGATGCTGCTGTACCAAACTAGGTCTCCTCTGAGAAACTGGTCACATGCAGGGAGAAGAAAGGAAAGACTTTAGTCTGAATGAGAGGAGAAAGCAGAGTTTCAAGTACTGCAAATGCAGGCTATCTTGCAATAGCCTGCTATTGTATGGTAAAGAGGCTAGCAGAGGAGCTATAGGGCATATTTGATGTGTGGTGCATATTGCCCTACAGGTTAAGGAAGGAACATAATTGCATAATGTCCTGCCAGAAGCGGCCCAAAATGTCCTTTTTTAGTGTCATTTCATTTACAGTGATAGAATGAGAGACTGGAGAGAAGTTGTTCATTATAACAAGTACAGATCTCATTCTTTCATCCAGGGAACCTTAGTGTCAGCAAAATGTATGGAGAGATTCCTGACAGAAAAAGCCCTAGATGTAATGGAAAATGCCACCAAAATTTTTATGAGGTAAGCAGAGTTTTCTGTTAAATTCTACCAGATGGTCCACAAAGGCCTATAAAAGTGCTTTCCAGCTGTAAATCTTACAGAATTTTTCCTCCCAGGGCTAATCTTATAATTGCTAATCAGCGAAAACTCCAAGTGCTTGCTTTATCTTTGAGCGCACACAAAGATGTTTTACTTCTAGTCTGCCTGGGCTTTTGGGGAAAGCAAATTCTTTATTATTGATGAGAAGGTAAATCTACCAGGGCAGGTTGGGAATAGCTTAAGACTCCTAGTGAAGTACAGCCAGAGCCTGCTTGGGCATATGGTAACACACTGATTGTTGCAGGGGATCCTTTTCTTCCACATACTTTTGGTGATCCTAAGCTGTATATTCATTTTCTCAGTCAGCTTTCACAATATAAATCTGTACAGTCTTTTGGTCAGGAGTTAAGAATCCTTGTTCCTCCTCCATAATGTTTCCTAACATTTTTTCTGATATTGAACAAGACCCTTAGGTTACATAGGAACTGAACTGTGGGTATGTATTGTGGCACTTTGCAAATCCTGCTCTCGGTTCCCCGAAATCAGGTTGCCCTGATTTGCAGGCAATGGGCAGTGGCAGATGCACCCAGGGTAGCCAAATATGTGTGAGAGTGAGAATAGAGGGGTTGTGGTGCATATCCACATCGTCCAGTTGGGTCCTGTGCCTCCCGTATTTAGTCTTTTTTGATTTGTATTCCCTATATATCTTAATTATCTCATCCTATCTATCTTAGGATCCCAGAATCCATTTTAAGACTGTTCTAGCCAGCACTAGCACCCAAATTATATAATTTGAGTCCCCTATAATACTCTCTACATGAAGTCAGGAGCAGTACCAATATCTCTAGTAGAAATCTAGTAGCTGCCACTTACAGACTTACTGTAGTCCCTGATACTTGTCACTTATTCTGCAAACTCTTAGGATCAGGTTTATATCTCACCATTTGCCAATATAAAGCTTAGCATAATCTCAACTGGTCTGTGTAGAGATAGTTGCGATACAAATACTTTTTAAAATCTTTTGTTATTGGACATGTAAATTATTATCATCATTTAGGTAATTTTTTTCTTAATCGTCTTTTATTTTTCTCTGATAAAAAGAACTGTTTCACAACAGTAGAGTATACAAATTTTCACAGTTAGAGAGGAAAAGGAGGAAAAATTCTTCTAATAAAAAATTAATCTTACGGAAATGTAGGCAGTTATACTCAAAGCACATACTAGCCTCAGAATATTGTTATTTGTCAAAAGTTTTGGCAAGTACAAAAATTCATTGTACATCATTCTTTTGGTGCATGCTGAGTAGCTAAGAAATGTAAGTCATGGTTCTAGCAAAATAATGACGGGACCTGCTTATATTCTTTCAGCGATCAGATGATTTCTGTATCTAACTCAACTGCTCCTTCAGCTCTGGTTTTCTGCTTCAGAAACCCAATCCAGAGGACACTGTTCTTGGCCTTTTATTAGGTGCTGTTTAGTGTGCCTTTTGATGGTAAGGACCAGTGGATAATGGATGTATATTCATGGAAGGATGCCATTAATCTACTACTACTATTTGCAACAAAAATATAGGTTCTTATACCTTGTTAATGAATGTTCAGAACCACTGTTTCTGTATAAGAACTATGCATATGTTGCTTAAACTGTGAAATAGCTATTATTTTTATATATGCTTGTTAGGAGGCTGTGTTTAATACGGAAGACTTCATATAGTTCTCAGCTTGAATTAAATATATTCTTTTCTTTTTCAAGAAGAAAAGGCCATTTTTCCTGTTTTATTATTAATACAATAATTATCTGTGGACTGTTGAAAAAAAAGGGAATAAAATGTTAATGTTTATATTTGCACACATATAATTCTTGTTACACAGCTTTTGACATTAATCCCATGAGCTGGATGGAGGCCAGTTTATTTCCTAACCTATCATATAATAGCTGGAGGCCATAACTGCAGACTTGCGAAATCCAACAATTGTGGCTCATGAGAATTTGGATCAGAGAGACTATGGCAGTCCAAGACTGCATCATAGAGAAGCAAAATTTAGACATGGTTCCTGTAATCCTGTCAAAGACAGTCTGCAGATAGTCTGAAAAAAAAAAAAAAAAAAGAAGAAAAAAAGGAGAATTTTCAAGATATTAAGAAGTACAATAAAAAGACAGACATGCTGTATTGTGGAAAAGGATTTTCATTTTGAGTTTTGTGATGGCACAAAGATTTTCCTGATGCTAAACTTAAAACTAGTAGGCATAAAACTGGATGTTCTCATCCCCGGTGACTCAGAAACAGAGCAAAACATGATTCTTCTTGAAAAATTTTCATGTTTATTATTTTGAATGTGTCTGAATAGGCAGTAATAAGATGAAGTATGTGCAGTCTGTTCCATGCAAACTTTCAGAATGTGACCTTTATAAGTATATGCTACAGTTTAAAAAGTGGTGGAAAAGGTAATTTTTTGAATAGGTTTTGAAAGGCATTGCTTTGGGAGTTCAGATTCTTGGCAAACTTCAGTGCATTGATACCACTGTCATAGACACTTCAGAAATAATGATAATACATCCAGATTACACAGATACTGGCCCAAAGGGCTGGCTGTTATTGCCAAATTCTAAAGTGAGAATACACTTTACAGATTCCCTATGCAGCTTGTGCATTTCCTATGCAGGAGACATTGCTTTAATTTTTCTAATTATCCCCAATATAGAAATTATATTCTAATCAGTGCAGGAATCCAAGAAATTTTGTGTACATGCCAGCAAAATAATCTTCTAAATATGACATAGTTTTACTTGGTAGTATAAAAAACAACTGGAACTTGGTTAGAAGATATTGTAGAGAGGTGCATGCTAAATTTTTACTACAGTACTAATACCCTGTAAGAAACAGGCAGTAGCTCCAACAACCTGCCTTTGCTTGGAGGTAATCTTCTCATGGAAATTTCTGTTTTTACCTGTCTTCTTCCTTAGAGTCAGGCAGTCAGCTGCCTGGATAGTATTCACAAGCCTGCAGCAGGCACTCAGGCTTCTATTTTTTCCATGATGCTACATACTGAGAGCTAAAATTCTTCTGAGGGCAGGAACATTTTTGCATTTGGAGCACTCTCCAGGAGCATGGTGGCCACAGCTGCAAGGTTGGCAAGAAAGCTGCAACTCCAGAGGCTCCAACTGCTTCTTAGTACAGTTGCCCAGAGTGCCAAGAGCAGCTTGTGCTGCTCTCTTCCTGATATATTGGCTTGTGTGATGGAGTAGATGACCACTTGGGAACTGGGTCCAGGTCCATGGATCACTTCTCTGTTGGAAGACAAACCCTGTACTTCCCATTTTTTGCTGCAAACTACCTGGTGCTAAGGAACTTTTCCCGATGAACCCAGGCTACTGTGTGAAAATAAATTGGTATCTCTGTTATAGGAAATACTGGGCAAGAAGAGCTTGAATCTGTTCCCTAGAACTGAGAAAATCCATCTGGGATGAGATAAACTTGAGATACTGTCCCTGACTGCAGATATGTTTATTCCTTTTAAATTCAGTGAAGAACAGGAGCAGTGTTACTATCATCATCTCAGTTTAAGTGTGTTTCTACCTCTCCCTTCCATGTACTTGCAAAATGACCTCAGAAGGGGAAATGTAGTCCTGAGTTGTTGGCCTTGCCCTGTGGAGGAAGTGTTTTGCTCCATATCTGTGAGGCCATCTGAAGCTTCCTTCCGTCATGAGATCTGCCTGTTACTGTGTGCCCACCTCTGAGTTATCCATCCCTGCCCGTGTGGCCCCAGAGTCAGCAGTCACCCCTAGTGTCTGCTGCTCAGTTCCTCCATGCAACTTTTTTGCAGAGCCACTTTTTCTGCTGCTCTGGTTTGAGCACCTTCAATGCAACATGAGATTCATGAGACCTCGATATACAACACCCATTTAATGACTTTGGTAATGCTTCTCCCTTAATGGTATCTTGGAGATATCTCCCTTAATAGTATCCTGGAGATAATCTTTGTTAGCCCAAGAAAGGAGGAAAGATGTACATACCCCTTAAGTACAGCTATTATGCTGGTATGTAGCTCGAATTTGAGTGCTTCAGGGTGTTAGCCAAAGATCTCCAACTACTTCTGATACCAAAAGAAACAAAAGTGTGATAACATAGTATTCAACACAGGATACTTACACTGGCTGCAAAGCTCTTTTAGAGCTGACTTAGACTGCTTCTTCAGAGTATCACATAGTGCCATATAGATCCAATTTTAATGAGAAGTTAAAAAAAAAAAAAAAAAAAAAAGAAATCCACTCCTGCACATTTCATGTTTGGCAATTAGCTTTTCTTTGCTATTACCTGAACTGCTGCTAAGGCAGATGGCACTGTCTAGTTCCTGTCATCAACTGATGCACTTCGGCTGTCTCTAAAAGGTGCTATTTAAAGAGAGCTTCTGCAGGAAAAGAAAATATGACCCTGATGTGCAAGTGATAAAAATCAGTGTATTGGCTAATTGTCAGACAGACTAGTGATCATACAGTGATGATGGGTACCTGTGCATTACTGGAAGTTAGTTACTGAATATAACCATTTCTCTTCTCTTCCTGGAGAGAGCAAAATAAATATGCCGGTACGTGTTTTATGCTCAGAATCAAATGGTCTTGTCTGCTATCAGGCCTTAACTTAATGAGAGTTTTTTCCTTGTTCAGAAGTAGTTCCATGCTGATTTTGTGAATAGATTTTTCTTTTTTCCAAAGAATGTTTTATTTCATCTTACTTTCACCTTTGGAACTGACAGGGTCCCAAGATGGAAAGTAAGGTCATGAATTACCTCTCCTCTCGTGCTGGTGGTAGAATTGGTAACTCTAATGCAGTGGAAAGAGGCTTCTTGAAGATGAACCATTTGGCTTTTCTGTCAGAAATAGAGTGAGAGACGATTTACAAACTACAGAACATGCGTGGAACCTTGAGACTACCAATCTACTGATTCTTACTTGATTTGTTTGCTTCAGTGAACAATCCTAATCTTACCTGTTGAATTTTACTTCCTAACAGTGTCTTATTACCCAAAGATAATCTTACACTTTCCAGACAGTTGTACTGACTACACATCAGTATGCTGAATAAGAGAGAAATACTCCAATGCTCAATAAGAGATAAGATTCCTCAGAACCCTTTGCATCATGCAAAGAAATAATTTTTAAGGCTATGTAATGAAATTCTGGATACTTGCACACCATAGGCTGCATTCTTTAGAGTCAGAAATAATTTGCAGACATTTCTCATCTACATTTTGTTTACAGTAGTAACAGCCAGAGGTCTCAGTCCTAATGTAGTAGGCATTACAAGAAAAGTAGTGAATAAAGACATTTTATTTCTGAAGGGCTTTTACTTCTGAGCTAGGAAACATTTCCTAAGAGGCAGGAAAATGTTGAGCATGTTCACAGTAAGTAGTTAATGTAACAGAAGTTTTTCCTCCCGCTGCTTATGGACACCAAGAGTGAAGTCAAAGTCCTTCTCTATATACTTAAAGAATCTCAAAAACCTATTATTTTGTTTGAAAATGTATTAATTGACATCTGTCTTACAAAATACAAGAGGGGTGTAGGTTTGACCAACATGCTTAGCTGCTAAATACTTAGTTAATACCATTTATTAAAGTACTATGATTTATTATTATATTTATTCTTTCCCTTGAACAGCACAGCTCAGCCATTGTTATAAAGTTTGTGTGAAACACAAGTATATTATGTAGGACTGAATAGACGTTTTACCTAAAAAATATTTTATCACCTCTCTACCATTTTATATTTCCATAGTGGCTTGACTTTAGGAGGGATGAGACCTAGTTGCCCCTGAAGAGGTCTTGAATGTGGTGTGCTCTGCATATCTCCTGCTTGACTGCCATCCACAAATCTGAAATGCAGACTTCAGTGCAAGCAGTGTGCCTAGCAGCATACAGACTTACCTGGCATACTTCTGTGATTTGGAAGGCATGAGCAGGCTGTGCTTACAGGTTTGCTTTCCATTTAGGCCGAGTGTCTGATTTTGAAGATAATTCTTAGGCAATTCCTACCCTAAAGAGCAGTTTAGATCAGAGGCAGCAGATGATTTCAGATATTCAGGAGACTAAAACTTTAAATTTTTTAAAACTTAAAAAGTAAAACTGAAAACAAAGGGAAAATTCCTTTCTTATTTCATCTAAAATTGTTGGAACCCAGGGGGTTCCTGTGGCATCTCAGAATGATCCAAACCCTGGTCAGGAGGCTTTTCAGCCTTGCCAGAGGTGTCGGAGAACCTGGATTGATACTGGGAATGCCTGTGGCTTTGATTTTAATCCATGAGACAAATTACTAACTTATAAGAAGAATTGCAAGTCACCAGAGTTTGAAGAGTAGAATAGCAGTAATTATGGATGAAAAGGGAAAGATTTGGACCCATGTCCAGGGGGGTTTGAGATTCTGGACAGGGGGGTCTGGGAGTCAAGATGGAGAATTCTTACACGTGGCATGTTATCTCTTCTTCTTTTTCCTAACCTCCATCTTCTTGGTGATGTTGGCACTTTTGGATTGGTTTGTCAGAGAGCTGGACAATGTAATGTAAGGGTCACGGATTGGAAATTAATGGTAAACATTGGATACGTAGTTTTTAGTATAAAAGATTACAGCTCACCCGGGGCGGGCACAGTGTGTCTCTGGACGTGTTCTGTGTCAACCCTGGCAGGGCAGAGAAATCTACTTTTGATAAGGAACTAATAAACTGCCTTGAGAACACGAACTAAGGACTCCAGGGTGCTTCTTCGGCTCAGACAGCTGATGAGAAAAGGACTTTTTGTACACTGCTGGAGAACCCGGGACAGGGAAGTCTCCGGCATAAAATCTTTGAAGAAATATAGTTTTATTATTAAGAGACAAATTTCCTTTCTAAGAATACACAACTTCAGGTGTGGAAACTAAGCTTAAGTAATGGCAGGTGAATTATCCTGAGGCTGCTGTGAGGCATAGTTTCTTGTCAGACTGGCAGACTCATTGTGGCTGGGAGATAAAGATATTTCAGAAGAGATTTCTGGAGCTCTGCCCACTAGATTTCAAAATTCTCAAGTAAAATTTACCCAAATCAATACTATCTATTTAGATTCTATTTTGCCCTTCAAGAATTCTTTAGGATTGATATTGCAAGAAATAAAATTGATTGCTTCATGAGTCCTTCTTGCCTGGCCTTTAGACCATGACCCAAGCTTCCTAACTGGCTAAAATATCTCATTTTCCATCAGCAGAAACAGAAGAACCTTGTTTCTGGGCCTGCAGGCAGTTTCATTCAGAAAAAAGGATATTTGGTTATTATGATTCTAGAATTAATTGCAACAGTGCCTTAAACTAGAAATTGGAAAATTGTGAGCTGTCAACTTTCTTCTTGTACTATGCCAACTTTTTTTGATCAGTAGTTTAATCTTGACTAGGACACAAGTGCTTTGCATGACAAAATATTTATTTTCCATTGACTCATTTCTTCAGTGGGAAAAATTATAGTTACTTACAGGGATATTGTAAAGGTCAATGGTATTAATTGTTTGGACAACGCTCTCAGGCTCTTGGGGTGTCCTACACAGTGACAGGATTTGGACTTGATGACCCTGATGGGACCCTTCCAACTCAGTGTGTTCTGTGATTCTGTGATTATAAGGCAGTACTAAGAAGGACTGTACAGTTAGTTGTATAATAAATTATGACTTTGGTTAGAATTGTTATTTACTACAGTCTATTCAGTAGAATAAAGAAAAATAAGTTCAATTTCTTTTTGCAGGAAGGTGCTAAGCTTAGAGAATTGTTTGCTATAGCAGCTTTTCAAAGCTAATGAGAAATACCTTTGTAAGGGAGATTTTAATAAGCATTTTCTTGCTGAGTTCTACATTTCTGATTCATTTAAAATAAGTCATCCAGGTTTAATGTATCAAAAGACAACTACATTCCAATTTTGCTGTTGGATTTTTACGTGGAATCATGATTTTTATTTAGTTATATGTATCTAAATCTCAAGGCCATAATACTTCTATTTAAGGGTTCATTTATATTATGTGCACTATTCTTTTCTACATCACAAAGGTTTGTGGTAAGGCATCAAATCTGGAAACTGTAACTGACTAGAGAAATGGCTATAATTCTCTAAGTAAAAGCCCTAATTAAAAGTTATATTAACTAGCTTAAAATAAGATAAATATTTCTGTAAATAGTGGTATATAAAAATGTTTTGTCTTATGTCAAACTTTGGAAAAAGTCCTGATTTTACAGTCTGTCAAACAGCTGATAAGGCATAATCTACTTTTTATAAGAAACAAATCTGTGTAGTCATAAGTACCTAGGAGCTGGTAAAGTATGGATAAGTTAGGATACTTTGGTGGCTTTATACAATATATCATGTGCTATTTGATTATAATTAGAGCGACTACCTTACTTTTATCAGTACATTGTTTTGTTGATAGAATGTAAAGCATGTAAAGGACTTCTAACCTTTCAAAATTGGCTGCTTCACAAACAGAATAATCTTCTGGATAAAACCACTATTTAAGCTCCTGTTATGTGGCTATTTCACTCCTTTGGAGAAGATAGCAGCATAGGTTGAATTATCTGGTAGACAATTGTCTGAGTGACAGCTACTGTGTTGGTACTCAGTGATGAATTCCAGAAGGTTGATAGATATTTAATAGTGACAGAGAACATTTTTCCAGTTATAAATTTTAAAAAAGTTATACAATTTAAGAAAATCCCTACTAACAATATGAAAACACATTGCTTAATTCTATACTCCTTAAGCTAAATGCCTGCTCTGGAATCATCCTATTTCCTTGGTAATAGCTAATCATACAGTAGTAACAAAATTGCATGTGTCCCTTAACTTTGTAGAACACATAGGTAATTATGGAAACTAAGATAGGTTATATTGGCCATCAGTCATTCTAGTTTTATATTTTATTCACCCTGTGGTGCCTTATAATTGTTTCTTAAATGACCTTATTATGTTTGCGCAACATGGAAAATAGCTTACTTTACCTGCTTAAAAATTATTCATATTCCATGTGTTTCTATTAAGTCATTTCTATATGCAGACATCTTAAATTACTTATTATAAACTGTACATCCATGGGTTGCCTACACTAATTGGTAAGCCAAATTACCTAACCAATTGTTTTTTCTGGCAGTGATGCCATAGCATTTATTTATACTTGTGCCTTGACTTTGCCTCTGATGGGCCTGCACACACCATGCAGGTGCCTCAGGCACCTCAGGCATTTTGATGTGTGTTGGAGCCTTTGGAAATAGAAAGCAGTGAAAACCATGTGCATATGGCTTCAGTTTCTGTCTACATATTCCTTATCACAAACCTTCCATTTTGCTCTTGCTTGCCCAGGATAAAAGCTTATTTCCTGTCCATATCTGACAGAGTGAGCTGGATTCTGCTTAGTTAAAAAATCCTATGGTGGCAGTGGGACTTTTTTGACTCTAAAGTATATAACCTATATTTCAACACTCTTTAGCTGAGTAGATAGTATCCAGTACCATCAATAATTGTGCTTTAAATATTTTCCTGGTGTTTCTCCAGTTGTTGAGAAAGATTGATTTTGTGAAATGGCAGTGGATTCCAAGTGGATTCCAAGAGTCTGAAGTCACCTAAGCAGAGTATTTTATCTCCTAAGTGTCCTCCCCAGCCTTTCTGACACCACCAGTTGGTAGGCAAAACCATTCTTTTCTGGGAACGATAAGCTGAAAAGCACAAATCACATTACACTCTGTAACTCAAGGTAATTAATGAATATACAACTAAGTACAGTATCTTCAAGTCATATCTACTAGGAGTAGGGAATGCTCATCAGTTTTCTGAGTCAATTGATAAATGCAGGATGGCTATTTTTTTTTTTTTTTTAATTTTTTTTTTTTTTGGTGAGGAAGGATTTGTTCCCTGGAGGATAATTCCATGTCTCCCTTGTAACTGAGAGCTTGGAGCTTCCTGCAATGAATTTTCAAGTTAATCTTAACCTCTAGTAACAGAGAATATATTGCTTTTGGGATGCCTGATCAGGAAAGCAACCTTTGCCTTCTCTCTCTCCCCAGGAATGGAAGGTTGTATCAGGAAGGAGAAAGTAATTTTTCTTGTTATTGTATCAGTTTTACTGCTTGGAACATTAGCCTTAATTCGGTTTGGTGTGTATTACAGCTGCAAGCACTGGTAGTCCATCACTGAAGCAGTAGATCTTGAAACTGAAACATGCTTGTAGATAACAGCATGGAATCTTTGTTGAAGTTGTCCTGCTATGCAGAAGAGGATGCAGGGTTCAAGGTGCTGGTGGCCTAACACTGTCAATTCTCAGATGTAAGGCACAAAATGTGCATTTGGCTTCTACATTTTTTATATATTTTCATAAATTTCTTATATTTCAGTGTCTTTATCTTGCAGAATACATAAGCAGATGTGGAAGGAGGAACCAGAACGCAGGAAGAGTCTGCAACAAGCCCCATTCAGGGTTTGCATTCTTAAAAACAAGAGAGACAAGAGGGATGGGGAGAGGGAAAGAAGAAGGGAAGGGAAGGGAAGGGAAGGGAAGGGAAGCA